>MU968317.1:28265135-28504436 GCA_034641835.2 Pinus albicaulis
AATGGCAGAGCAGCATTGCAATTCCACGCACAAAACAAAACTCCACGGACTGGGGCAACTTACAGCATTTGGCCGACTGTTTAATACTGTCACCGCGCACCTGTCAACAGGGTTCAACCGGTGTGCAAATCTGCCTTTTCCGCTCAACGTTCCACAGATATGCTGCTCATTCGCTTCTTCAAATAGCGTAAACAAAACGGCAACAGCCTTTTGACTGCTACGATTGCTGGGATGTATTGGTAGATCAATTACTGGGTTTAGAAAGCGGAGCTCTCACTCCAATACCCAAAAAAATCCAAGCTCTGATACCAAATTACAACAAATGCACAGGCAGAAACGTGAGACAAAGCTCACACAACTCAATGAATTAAATTGCTCAATTACATCACACTTATATAGGAAACTGCACTCACCTAATCTTCCTGAAGACGAGGAAACAAACCTGAACATGTGCAACCAATTCCTAAATAAACACTCTCGTTCAACCACTCAAAACTAATTCTATTTCTGCATTATTCTCACATCATATTGCACTGAAGTATAATTTTAATATTATTATTATTATTATTAAAATAATAAATATATAAATTAAATGTTAAATATGAAAATTTACCAGAACTTTACCATGGATATTTTTAACATTAAAACAGGTTTCATTACAATACCATGACCCAATATGAAGACTCTCTAATACCATATACCAAAAAACCATTAGTACCATGGAGATTTTTAACTTTTAAATAGGTTTAGTTACAATATCATGACCCAATAACATGACTTACAAATACCATACGCCAAAAAAACCATTAGTCAGGTTCACATGACAACATGTTATAATTTTTAAACCAGCCTAGATCCATCTAACTCTGGATCTATCATGCACCGATAGGGATCAAATCTCTCGAGGTGCAAACCTATTTTTTGAGTGCAAAACTTGAGGAAAGGTTTGCACCTCGAGAGATTTGATCCCTCTCGGCGCATGATAGATCCGGAGTTAGATGGATCTAGGCTGGTTCCAGTTGGAGGCATCAACGTCACATTTTTCAGATTATTAAAATTTTTGTATATTTTTTAGATGTAAGATGGATCTAGGCTGGTTTCAGACGTGTGCTGCCAAGGAAAATCTATCAAAGATATGAGTAATTTTATGAATAATATGTAAATATATCAAATATTAATAGAATCATTTTAAATATGCTAAATATTTCTGAGATTAACTTGGTCATTTTAATTTTAAATTTTCTTAGTTACCTCAGTTCGTTGAGATGATAATTATTGTTAATAACTATAATGATGAAAAATGATGAAATATTTTTTTTTAAATGCAAAGTGACAATAATAGTGTTGAAAGATAGAAAATGTGAATAATAAGAACATACTCATGTTACAAATAGTCTTCATTGTGATCAATCTCAAACTATTTTCTTCTACTATTCTTATTTCCTCCCTTTTTAGTTTTGTTATCTTTTCATATCGATTATATGAAAAAGAAAATTTAAATCGTAAACCATTTAAATCTTTAGCTCGAGCTGTTGTAGTAAAAATGATACCTTGTTTCTCTTGCTCTCCAATATTAATAGCTTAAATTACTATAACACAAAAATCAATCTACATTGTCAATAACTTTTTGTGATTACACTAAAATCAATGCATATTATTAATCAAATCACTTTAAAATTAATGTACCGTCATATATTCAATTACATCAAATCATAAATCAACATATACATTAAAATTAGTGCATTTAATGCAAGCAATCAAATAAGGTTAGAAAATAACTTCTACATTGAAACAATGCACCTAATGCAATCAATCAAATAAGATTAGAAACCAACATCTACACTGAAATCAATGCATTTACTCAAAGAAATCAAATAGGATTATAAATCTCCATCTACACTAAAATCAATGCATTTAGCGCAAACAATCAAATAGTATTAGGAATAATCTACATTGAAATCAATGCATCTAGTGCAAGCAATCAAATATAATTATAAATCGACGTCTAAATTGAAATCAACACATCCAGTGCAAGAAATCAAATAGTATTAGGAATCATCACCTACACTGAAATCAATGCATCTAGTGCAAGTAATCATATATCAATAGAAATAAATATCTACACTAAAATCGATGCATCTAGTGCAAATAATCAAATAGGATTATAAATCACCATCTCCACTTAAATCAATCCATCTAGTGCAAGAAATATTCTTCCTTCTCTCCACCCTTCGTCCATATCTATATCCCCATCCATCTCTTGTTTTTTGTCTCTATCTCACCCCCCTAAACACACATGCTCTCACACTCCATATATATCATTCTCTTTGTCAATCACCCTCTCTCCCCATCTCTCTCTTCTTCCCTCTCTTCCCCTTCTCTCCCTCTCCCCTGCTAATATCTCTCTTTCCTCCTTTTTCCCTCTCTCTCTCTCTCTCCATCTTTCTTATCACTCACTCTCTCTCTCTAGGAACCAACATCTACACAGAAATCAATGCATTTACTCAAAGAAATCAAATAGGATTAGAAATGGCCATCTACACTGAAATCAATGCATTTAGTGCAAACAATCAAATAGGATTAGAAATCATCTACATTGAAATTAAGTCATCTAGTGCAAGTAATCAAATATACTTATAAATCGACATCTAAATTGAAATCAACACATTCAGTGCAAGCAATCAAATTGTATTAGAAATCACCACCTACACTGAAATCAATGCAACTAGTGCAAGTAATCAAATATCACTAGAAATACATATCTACGCTAAAATTGATGCATCTAGTGAAAATAATCAAATAGGATTAGAAAACACCATCTCCACTTATATCAATCCATCTAGTGCGAGGAATATTTTTCCCTCTCTCCACCCTCCATCCATATCTATATCCCCCTCCATCTATTCTTTTTTGTCTCTCTATCTCACCCCCCTAAACACACGTGCTCTCGTACTCCATATATATCAATCTCTTTTTCAATAACCCCCTCTCCCCATCTCTCTCTTCTTCCCTCTCTCCACCTTCCATCTATATCTCTATCTTCCCCTTCTCTCCCTCTCCCCTATTAATATCTCTCTTTCCTCCTTTTGTCCTCTCTCCCTCTCTCTCCATCTTCCTTATCACTCTCTCTCTCTCTCTCTCTAGAAACCAACATCTACACTGAAATCAATGCATTTACTCAAATAAATCAAATAAGATTAGAAATCGCCATCTACACTGAAATCAATGCATTTAGTGCAAACAATCAAATAGCATTATAAATCATCTACATTGAAACCAATTCATCTAGTGCAAGTAATCAAATATAATTATAAATCGACATCTAAATTGAAATAAAAAAATTCAGTGCAAGCAATCAAATTGTATTAGAAATCACCACATACACTGAAATCAATGCAAGTAATCAAATATCATTAGAAATAAATATCTACACTAAAATTGATGCATATAGTGCAAATAATCAAATAGGATTATAAATCGCCATCTCCACTTATATCAATCCATCTAGTGTGAGAAATATTCTTCCCCCTCTCCACCGTCCATCCATATCTATATCCCCCTCCATCTCTTCTTTTCTGTCTCTCTATCTCACCCCCCTAAACACACACACTCTCGCAATCCATATATATGAATCTCTTTTTCAATCCCCTCCTCTCCCCATCTCTCTCTTCTTCCCTCTCTTCACCTTCCATCTATATCTCTATCTTCCCCTTCTCTCCCTCTCCCCCGCTAATATCTCTCTTTCCTCATTTTTTCCTCTCTCTCTCTCTCCATATTTCTTGTCACTCACTCACTTTCTCTCTCTCCTCCTTTCTCTCTCTATGTCTTTCTTCTTACCTCTCTCCCGCTCCCCCTCCCTCTCCAAGTCCATCTCTCTTTTCCTCCCTCTCTCCACTCTCTCACATCCTCTCTCTTCCTTCCTCTCTTTCCCTTTCTCTCCCATCTCTCTCTCCCTCTCTCTCTCTCTTCACCCACCAACTATGTTACTATATCCCTCCCTCTCTCCTTATATCTCTTTCTCCCCCCTTATCTCCTTCTCTCCTTATTTGTCTCTTTATCTCAACCCCAAACATACACGCTCTCTCTCTGTCTCTCCCTTGTCACTCCTTCTCTCTCTCCACTTCTCACTCTCTATATTTCTTATTTCGTACATCTCTCCCCCTCCAACTCCATCTCTCTTATCGATCCCTCGCTCCTCCTCTCTCTCAAGTCCTCTCTCTCGTCTTTCCTCTCTCTCTCTCTCTCCTAAATCCCTCTCTCTTCCCTGATCTCTCTCTCTCTCTCTCCAATACTCTCTCTTCCTCCATCACTCTCCTCCTCTCTCTCCCTTTCTCTCCCACCTCTCTCTCTCTCTTTTCCCTCGAATCCTCTCTCTCTCTCTATAATCCTCTCTTTTCCCCCATCCCTTTCTTTCTCTCTCTTTTTCCACCCCTTTCTCTCTCCAACTACATTACTATATCCCTCTCTCTCTCATTCTCTCTTCTTCTCTCCCCCCTTCTTTCCATACATCTTACCATACCTCTAGTTTATTTATATTTTTATTTATTTACCGTACCCCTTTTCTTTACTATGGTATTTGGCCCATAGGCTTGTTATATAATTAGATTTTTATTTATAATCCTATTTGATATATTGTTATTTATTTACCTTACCTCTTTATACCTCTTTTATATTTATTTATTTATTTACCATACCTCTTTATACCTCTTTTATATTTATTTATTTACCATATCTCTTTATACCTATTTTATATTTATTTATTTATTTATCATACCTTTTTATACCTCTTTTATATTTATTTATTTTATATTTATTTATTTACCCATGGTATTCGTCCCATAGGCTTCATCTAAATAAAAACTCTTTTTAAAGTTTTTTTAAATATAAAAAGGTTTATGGAATAAATATAAAAATATTTTTTATTTATTTACCATACATCTAGTTTATATATATATTTTATTTATTTACTATAGCTCTGGAGTAAGTATAAATTCATTTTACGAATATTTAATTAAAATAAATATTAAAAGATTTTGGACTTTGATTGTTTGTGTTGAATTAACTATTTTTCTTTGATTTAGGAAATGGTATTGACATTAGTAAACAGCAAAGATGTTTAAAATTTTACTTAATTTGGAAATTCAATGTGGTATTTTTTTTTTGTTAAAGGTAAATTCAAGTTTATTCAACTTCTGTTGTTTGCAGGTGTTGAGATGAAAGAGCCTAGAGATGGTGGTGTGTAAAGATGACGTTGTTATGTTTTTAATTAATAGTCACCCAGATCAATGTTAAGGTGTCTAAAGACACTGCTGTTAGAGACAATTTAACATTAATTTTTTCAACTTTAAAATGGAATAGTTGTATCTAAAAACAACAGAGATGTAGTGGACACGACTTACCTTCATGCTCAGGTAAGTGAAAGGTCTTACCTGAGCGCGCTCTATATTCTTTATTCTATCTCTAGTTACCAAAATGATACGAGCTTCTAGGCTGCCTTACAAAGCCTTCGTAAAATCAGAGACTATTTCAAGACTTTGGAAAGGAAATGCAGCAATAACGGTTGAGTTGGAGTTGCAAAAGCCGATCGAATTGGAGAATAAAAGCTTCAGGTAGCTGGGAATTTCAATAGTTAGAAAAGGCGGGGCGTATAGATGGAGGTAACTGGGATCTATGGTCGACAAAACAAAGACAATTTAGCATTAATATTTCCAGCCTTTAAATAAGCTTCATCTAAAATTTGACTTGTCAAATCTACTAAAACAACCCTAACAATCAGCTTCTATTTCGGTGACATTTCACCATGGAAGATAACAAAATGATAAACAACCTCTACCACACTTCACGAAAAGTCGAAGTCGATCCAAATTTCCATGATTCAATACATGGTTTGGCCATAAAGCAATTTTGGACGTTACTACAAATTTAATGTTTGTAAAACCACCTCTGTATGAATAATGATAAACATATTTCCCAATTGTAATAATTTACAAATCCACACATTATTTTTTTTTCTAATTTTTTTTTGTTGGATTTGCTATATTTCTCAATTGACACATTTATCTCAGTGTGTCACGAATGGGTATCGTTATTAAGAGTGGTAATTGAGCTGTGTTTAAAAAATCACGAAGCAAACACAAATTTTCTGGCCACCTTGTCAGTCGATTAAAGCTTCATACCAAACGCTCTTCTCTGCACTGCGCTGCTGCCCAGGGTATTTCTGAACAGAATTCAAGGATTTATTGCTAGTGGATGAAAGGATAGTTTCAAATAAATTCATTGCACGCGCGTAAAGAATATGGTTCAAGAAATGGTTTTTTAAAAGAGCTCCCAAGTTCTAAGAAAGGAAACTGTTAAATTGTTTATGAGTTTAAGATTCCAAATAATTGTCTACGAATGTGTGGTTTAGGTCTTTTGCCCAAGGTGTATGTGCCAGCATGGAGAGCAATAGAAACCGGTGTCTCACACAGTCTACATTTTATTTGAAATCGCTTGCTCACAATATTCGAGCAAGATTCTGAATATTACATGTTTAAAATCCAGAAATTAAATGGTTTAATTTATCTACAACTAAAAATAGGACCATAGGCAGGGATTTTGACTTGTTTAAGTATTTTGACATTACTTGAGAGAACTCAAGCTCGGGAGCTTCCAGTTCCAACCGCGCCACAGAACCAAATACGATTCACCTCTATGTTCGATCAGAGCTGAGTTGTTTTAATTTTTTTTTGTTTATTTATGTGATTATTAAAACTTATTTGTTAAGCCGACACTTATTTTTTATTTTTATTTTAATTTAAAATTTCAGCCGACATTGAGGCCGTGACCCAAGTGACATTGGGGTCATACTGGGCTGTAGATGCGTCTCTTGGCGCAATTAATTGAATTAAGTAAAAGGACAAAATGGACATACAATATTTTGAGGAGGTTAAATCCCTACCATCCACCCAATAGTTATGCATAATTAAATTAAAATAACAAAAACATTATTTCAAAATAGGCACACACCCAAAAGTATTTCGTACCTTATATTAAAACTAATAGATCCATATAGGCATCAAAACATACCTCTCATATATGGGTCAATACCATGTGTTAGTAATATCACCTACCAAAAAAACAATTATTCATATTCATATTACACATGTTCATATATCATTTTTTCAATTAATTAATTTAATTAAAAAGGTATAAATACCATGAAAACTTTGGTGTTAAATCTCAATATTTGATTTGGGTATACTATTAAGAATATTCTTGTGAAGGTTAAATACCTACCATCTACCTACCATGAGTTAGTAATATCACCTACCAAAAAAACCATTATTCATATTCATATTACACATATTCATATATCATTTTTTCAAATAATTAATTTAATTAAAAGGGCAGAAATATCATAACAACTTTGGAGCTAAATCTGAATCTTTGACTTTCTTATACTATTAAGAATATTCCAGTATATTTTGTGAAGGTTAAACCCCCACCATCTACCTAATAATTATTGAGAGTTAAATTAAACATTTATAAGAAACCCTTAGAATTAACTAAAAAATGAGGTTTTTTCACAGTTACAATGTTGTATATTCCAAATATATTCCAAATAAGAAATATACATATAATATCAAGATTGTTAACATTTATCATATAATCAAATGTAAGTGGAGATAGTTTTATTCCTTCCTCCCAACCACCCAAAATAAAAACAGAAATAATATCAATTAACTACTAAACAATAAGATTTATATAACATGTGAATCTTTAAAACATTGAAAAAACAAATAATTTTATTTTAATAATTTCAAACATAAAAGTATAATTTTAAAATAAAATAAATATTATTATTATTACTATTTTTAAATTCTCATAAATCAATATCAATTTCCATTCACAACCATGAATTATTTATTGAAACAACATTTAAATATTAATTTATTTGTTATTGTATATAACATATTATTTCTGAAGAAGCTGCGGCGGACTCAAGGGCGGAATGATCTCGTGATGAACTAATTCGTCATAATACGACTTACGCTTCCCCGGCTCGGCTTCCCAATTGAATGGGACTCCCCCGAGATGTGGAGCTCTGTAATAAATGCGAGAAGAATTCCCACTCTCTTCCCGGGTTAGAAGCCGACTGAAAAAACTGCACTAGGCAGCCTATAATTATTGGCCTTGCCAAAAACCATGATATCCAAATCGAAGGGTGCAATAACCGAAGGCCCATAATTAATATTCTGCTGTCCAACAGCATCTAATGATCTGTTGCTACTAAATCAACATATTCCAAACGATTTCATCGTGCAACACCAACCCTAATAATGTTCCCCGCTGGAATCGGAAAGAGTCAGATAACCCTAACCCTAATAATAATGTTCCAGGGTGGAGTCAGGGAGAAGCATACATTAGAACCAAATATATTGGAATTGGCTTGAAAAAGGGTTTGAAATAACATCGATTGATTGAGTCAGTTGTCTAGATTAATTGATTAATTGAGACTCTTTAATATTTTATTTTTATGATAAAAAAAAATTTGAAATAAATATTTTCACCTCATTATAATTTTGTTGACTTAGTATAAGAAGTTTGGGAGTTTGACAAATGTTTTGGAAATGAGAATGGATGTGCTTAAAAGATGAGGGCTCCAAAAGAAATTTCTTTCCATCTTCAACTATTTTAATATCACAAAGGCCAAAAAAAATTTCATCCCAAAATCCAAAAATTCTTTCCATCTTCAACCATCTTAGCATGGTAAAGGCTACAAATTATTTCATCCCAAAGTGTTTTAGAGATACACCAAGTCATGTTTCACTTTTAAATTCATGAAAATTAGTTCTTATCTTTATAATGTTCATTTTCTTCTTAACACTAATGAAAACAAAAAATTCTATTAATAAAAGTAAAATTGGTCACCTCCTTATAATATCAAATATATATAAAATTATAATTATTCTCCACTTTATATTTATATAAGAAAAAGAAAAAATATACATATCTAATAACCAACAAAATGTAAAAAATTTATCACTATATTAAATAATCACGTTGACTAGACACTTCACCGACACTAGTTAATTAATAACTGGGTTATTGAACTTATGCACATATAACAACATAGTGTTTTATTAATTATATAATTTCGAATGAATTATGGGTATGGAAAATTATGTAATATAATGTGTATTTAACGACTCTCCGTAGCGATTTATTTCATTTTTAATTTAAAAATTTAGATTTGGAATGGTTTCAACGACTAAACAAACTATTTAATATGGCGGTTAAAATTAAGTTTTGAAACAAATTACGAGTATTTTCCAAATTGAGAGTAAGTACAGACAAATTATATGAGTATTATTGTTGTGCATACTAATACTCCGAGCAAATCGTTGTATAAAAGCTAAGGAAGGTTTTCTTTCTGGGGTTGTTTATAGGACAACTTGATGGGATTCTAAGAAGAAGCGGTAGGATGTGTTTTAGTTAAAATAGCTATCATATTTTTTATTTTGAATATAGTGTTTTTATTTTTATTTTTATAATTATAATTTTTATGGAAGAGAAAAGTTGGAACAATTTCTCTAATATCTTAATAATTAATTAGCTTTCATAAAATTTATAATGGAATGTGAAATTGAGGGGAGCTTACTCTTCCTAGACTTTCTTATTTCTAGGAGCGATCATGGTTCTTTTTATTATCAGGTTTTTCAAAAAAGAGACTCACACAAAGGAGTATATTCATGTTAGATCTCATCATTTTCTTGCTCAGAAGCTAGGTGAAGTCAAAATCTTCGATGAATTCTACCTCAAGGGAGAGAAATCCCACCTCGTGAAGGTTTTTAATATGAATGGTTATAGCAAGTTCCAGGGCCTCACAGCTTTCCTTGAAGCTGAAAAAGATCATAGAAAAGATCTCAAAGATTGGTCATCTAGAGTGCACCTTCCGTTTATCGAAGGGACCACCGATAAGATAGCTAGAATCCTCAATAAGCACAATGTTTCCTCAACTTTTAAGCGTCTTAGCACTATTCAGAGCTCTCTTAAATTGATGAAGGAACGGATTGACCTAAGGGAGAAAAAAGGTGTTTACATTATTCCTTGCTCATGTGGAAATCTATACATTGGAGAAACTGGTCGTTCAATTAACCAAAGGATCTTAGAACATGTGACCGACATAAAACACAGAAGATATCGCTCATTCTCTTTAGCTGAACATGCAGAAAATACTAACCATCACATCTCCATTGAAGAGGCTAAGGTCATTTCGAGTGTTTACCATTTGCATCACCATAAGTTGAGGGAGGCTTTAGAGATTGAGAAAATGCTTGTCAACCTCAATAGAGATGACGGTTGGAGTATTAGCATTTGATAGACCCCCTTCCCTTTTTCATTCTTCCTGATTACTTCTTTGCTTTCTTTTTCATTAACCTCGTTTTACTCTATATTTATCATATATCGAATATTACTCCCTTTCTGTGACTCTTTAAATTGGTTGATTAATCTAGGTTAATTTAAAGATAATTAATATAAATAAATTAGACTAAACATATTGAAACCTAGATAAAAAAAAAATTAATATCCTTTTTTCCGGCTTTGATAATATGAAACTAATTATAATAGAATATAATATAAAGAAAATATTTTAAAAATTACAATAAAACTAATATATCAATAACAATTTAACTATATGACAAAAAAATAATATATTATATATAATTTGTTCCAAGTCAAACTAATATATATAAACTAAATATTATTAAAAAAATTGAATAACAAAATATTATAATGAAAATTAATTGAAATTTTGCGATTCCTTTCATTTTAGTCAAACTAGTCCTTACATTCCAACGACTAGTTAACCCCTCTCTCCATCTATTTAAAATGGGATGTCGTGATCTCATTTCTAGTCTACCCCGAACCACACTAGTTGGTTCGAAATGCCTTGAAATGCCTCGATGAAGTCTTTACTTATGTGATTATGACCGAAAGATCTTTCTAAAAAAATTATGGATCACAGAAGCCAAATATAAATTTTTTTGAAGGATTTGTATTATAAATATTCATATTGATAAAATAATTGTTTTTTTTTAATTTTCAAAAGCGTTGGAAGTGAAGTGCACAGGGAAAATTTTAGGGGCCAAATTTCACTAATTGGCTATTTTTTTGACATTTTCTCATTTGGTTGAAAAATCGCCTATATTATTCATATATATGATTAAATTGATAACATTTTCCAAATAATTACCAATTTTAATACTAAATGACATGTTTTTTGTTGAATATTTTCCTACATTCTATATGCATGACTTTTAAAACTAGAATAATAGTCTATAATAGTAAAAATATACATAATATTTGAATCCTTAAAAAATACCCTAGTTACATAGAATCTTTGGAAAAGGGTGGTTACACAAAAATACATGGCTCCAAGCCCCCTAGAGGACTTGATTTTAAGGGTGGATAAACTAAAGGAAAACATATCCATTTGGTGGGCAGTTCTTGCCTCCTTTGAACTGATTGAGAATGGCCTCCCATAGAAAGTTGGGAATGGAGAAAAAATTAGATTATGTGTGGATCTGTGGCCTCGAAATGGTGCCAACCACATGATCCGGATTTATGCAGGAACGCAACAGAATAAACATATAACCATAAATACAGAGATGCAGCGAAAATAACACTTCATTTCATTAATATCAAAGAACTGAAATTTGCTTACAAACAGAATGGAAATAAAACTAGCTAGGGCACTGGTAGCTATCTATGAGAAGAGATGTGGCGGCTACAAGCCTCTGAACTCCGTTATAATGAGGCTCGAGGGCCTATTTATTATTGAGAAACAATGGAGAACCCTAAACACCCAAAAACCTAACCCTAGGAGATGAAGCGCCAAAACTATGGGCCCCGTTTGGGTAAATTGGTGTTTCAACTTCCCAGGGACGTAACTTTGGCATACTATCTCCGTTTGACACACACGATACATCATTAGAAAGCATTGTCCGAGGACTACAAATTTCTCCATGAATATCATTCCAGAATGATATTTTCTAGAGGCACGATGCCCAAAAAACATCGTTTAGGGCCTCAAAACGGCTCCGGAAGTTCAGGACGCGAAAAACTGCTAAAAATAGTAAGTTATGCTGAAACTGAAAAACTGAAAGAGACAATGGTGGGGGCCCAAGTGGAATAGGTGGGTGGCCACCAATATCCACCTGGATCATTCCTCCCCCCTTAGGAAGCAATGGTCCCCATTGCGTTAAGTTATTGACACCTAATCCTATGGATGGGTGTGCATATGTATTTTTGTATATTATTTATTATTAGGAAATAAGGAAGGCCAAGAGTCATTGGGAGATGAATCCCAATAGCCTCACCTCCCATCTATATAAGCATGTACATTCTTCAGCTAATACACATTCTAGTTTTGAGGAGTTACCTCCTGGTTTGACATGGTATCAGAGCCAGCCCCACAATTGGCATTTCTGCCCTGTGGTGTAACTCCCTATCCTTTGCTCAGTCAATTTTATTAATAGTTTTTGCTGCTCATTAATTGCTAGACTGTTATTCTGCATTTTTTTTCCCTATTTAGCCCTGACATTTGCAGCTCCAGCTCCTGCAGCTCCTGAAGACTGCAGGCTCTGTCATTCTGCAAATTGCAGGCTCTGCCATTCTGCAATTCCAGCAGTCCTGCAACTCTGTCATTCTGCAGATTCAATTTCAAATTTTTTTTTATGTAACGCCCTTTTGGGCCTCCTTCATTCTCCATCGACCAAGCGCTCCATTCACTCACCTCCCTTCTCCCATTCACTCCTCTCCCTGCCTGCATTCCCATTCCTCCATGCCCTCACCCATCCCTCATCGACCTGCGCTCTCTGGTGTAAACAACGCTGTCACATATATGGTCGGATTCCATTTATGTAAAACAGACTTCAACGTTATTTTTAATACAGCTCGGGCTTCAAAGCTATTTTAATACCGCTGTCAATTACCACTCATACATTGTATCGAATACATATCTCGTTTGGTTTACATTCCAATTTATAATACCTCCACGCAGTTGATAACATGCAGCTCTCTCCTTTGTATACACTCTGTCATATTAAACGTTGTCTGTCAATAGTAATACCGCTTGTCTACAGCGCTCTGTCATATATATCATTGAACGCTCTCACCATACATATTACCACTGCCATTACAATACGCCCCATTACAATGCGTTGTCCGACTCATTACAATACAACGCTGGTTTGTTGATACCGCTCGGTCAACCTTCATATACCGCTCGGTCAACCTTTATATACCACGCCCCTTCATATATATATACAACGCTGTCATACATTCCCACGCATTACATGGTTTAAACGCTGTTCATTACATACACGCTGTCACTTATATAAACGCTGTGTTTTATTTAAACGCATGGTATTACATTGTGTATTACATTGAATTTAAACGTTGTGTATTACATTGTTACAACAGTCCATTGAAAAGCGTTGTGTTATGTTATGTTTCCGCCCCTTCCACTTTTCAATAATCCATACCGCCTCCATTTTTAATACCATTTCCCAATCCCCATATCCCTCCATTCCGCCCCTCCTTTCCCTTTCATAATTCCGCCTCCTCCAATTCATACCATTCCACTTTTTCATATACAATTTTTTTTCCCAAACAAAATATATATATATATATATATATATATATATATATATATATTTATGCAGAATTCAGTTTATAGCAAAGAGTATTTTTTTTTGTCCATTCAGTCTTCAGAGTTTTTGAGCAGATTTAGTTTCCAGCAAAGAGTTTTTTAACTCAGAATATTTCTCCAGCAAGATTTTTTGTCCCCTTTATTTGAAAGATTTCAAGAGTTGAAAGTTTTTGTTTCCTCTTCAGAAGATCTTTTCCAGCAGTCTAATGCATTCTCTCATCTCAATTGTTGGGGTGGTTCTCTCCAACAAAGAGAACTATCTTGAATGGTCTCGGAAGATTAAACACACACTCATTTTTAATGAGCTGTGGAAAGGAATCTGTGAAGGACAAGAAGAAAACCCACCAGTAAAGCCCACTTCAGACAAAGAGCTTGCCATTTGGGAAAACAAGAACTGCAAGGCCTATGCCTTGATTGCAGCCTCAGTAAGTGAAGAGGTGAGTCGCCATATTTTATCATTCTCAAATGCCTATGAAGCCTTGAAGAAACTAAAAGAACTCTATGACTCACATTCAGAATTAGAAAATGTTCAATTGATGATTAAGCTGTTCAGTCTTGAAATGAAGAATGATGATCCCCTTGCTTTAGCTTCAGAAGTAAGATCTATAATGCATGACATTGAAAACACTGGTGTAAAAATGGACGTATCTCTCATAGCATATGTGAAGGCATTATATCCGACTTACTCACATTATCTTGAGTCTTTGCAAGCAAGTGGAAACTTTGAGCATATCACCTTTGATAAACTTGAACAGAAGTTTGCAGAAAGAGAGAAAGCTTTTGGGAAGATGACAGTCCCTTCATCTTCCGAAGAGGTTGCATACTTGGCACATAGAGAAAAGAGTCATGCTCCAGATTCATCCAGAGGAAGAGGTGGCAGAAGAGGAAGAGGAAGAAGGAACTTCACAGAAAGGGGGGGCAGACAAGCTGACAAATCCAATCTTCATTGCACACGTTGCAATAGAGATGGACATGATGCATCCAAATGCAGAACACCATGGGAGAAAATCGAGCAGCACAGAAATCAAGACAAAGGTAAAACTAATGACAAAGACAAAGGTAAAGCACCTGAATCCGCTCACTATGTTCTAGCACATTGTAACAATGGAGTAACTGAAAACCTCTTTGATGTTTCATTTACTTCATGGAGAGATGATTGGTTGCTAGATTCGGGAGCAACATGTCACATGACATTTAGAAAAGATTTTTTTGAAGAATTCACTGACAAAGTTGATGGAGCAGTATATTTCGCAGATAAATCCAAACTCAAGCCATCAGGGCTTGGCACAGTCAGGCTTAAACTGCCTGGTCTTCCTGATCATATCCTACATGAGGTTCTATACCTTCCGGAGTTGAAGAGAAACTTGCTGTCCCTGATCGAAATCCGGCAGCAAGGACACTCAGTTCACTTGTTTGATGGCAAGGCAGAGGTCAGATCAGCATCAGATCACTCACTTGTCATGGAGGGAATAGAAGAAGGGAGACTTTTGAAGCTGAAAGGTTCATCTGCTCATGCTCAAAAATTTGCATTCAATTCACATCATGATGAAGGTACATTTCCATCAAGTCTTTTATGGCATGCTAGATTTGGACACTTAAATTATGACAGCCTTCGTTTGTTGAAGAAAAATGGTGTTGATGGACTGCCTACAATTCCTAGAAAACCTAAGGAATGTGATGCATGTATTCTAGGAAAGCATAGCAAACGACCATTTCATGATTCACACTCAAGAGCACATAGGAAACTTGAACTTGTTCATTCAGATTTATGTGGCCCTATGCCTATTGCTTCTGCAAATGGAAACAAATACATGATTACATTTATTGATGACTACACCAGAATGTGTTGGATTTACTTACTGAAGAATAAGTCTGATGCTTTTCAAACTTTCAAGAATTTTCATGCAGATGAGGAAATTTCTGCTGAACTTGGTCCCTGGTGAACCACTTTCCTTGGTGCAGGAGTTCGCCAGCTTTGACAACCCGATACAGTTGGATCTTCTGTTGGCGAGTGTTCTTCATTTGCATGTTCATGATACAATCTGTGGTGGCCTGTTCCATGCAGTCTGGGTTTAACTCTGTTGGTGTGAGTTGTTCTGCAATGTCTGAGGTGTCCAGTAGAGGTGGGAAGTAAGGGCGAAGGCGATCAACATTGAAGACTGGGTGCAGACCAAGGAATGGAGGAATACTAAGCTCGAAGGCATTATCCCCTAAAGCCTTGGTGACGGTGTACGACCGTATCGGAGCGGGCGAAGCTTGCGGTGGGGTCCAGTGAGGCGCTCCTTCTGCAAATGTAGCCATACTTTGTCGCTCACCTAGAAGTTGTGTGGCACCTGGTGTTGATCATGGCGCTGCTTGTACTTTGCATTGGCTCTGTCCAATATATCATGAACTTGTTGGCGGATGTGTTGAATGCGCTCGATGAAGCTACTTTCTTTGTCAACTTCAGACTGGACATGAGCTGAATCGGCCTAAGTAGCTGCAAATGGCATGGCTACGTCAATGGGACATAGTGGCTGGAATCCCAAGCCCACCTGAAAGGGGCTATGGCCAATTGAACTGTGGAGAGCCCTATTATAACTATGTTGTACATAGGGGAGGCTCTCATCCCATGTGCGTGGATGCTTTGAATTGTACATGCGCAGAATGTGTACAATCATTCTATTGACGACCTCTGTCTGGCCATTTGTTTGGGGATGGAAAGCTGTGGACTTGGTGAGCTTTGTGTCCAACATTGACCAGAGGCTGGACCAAAATGTGCTGAGGAACCTGCTATCTCGATCTGATATGATAGACTGTGGGATCCCAAAGTGCACCCACACTCGTTCAAAGAATATTTTAGCAGTGGCTTCTGCTGTGATATTCTTCTAACAGGCCGCCATAATGGCCATCTTTGAGAATCTATCAACGACCACAAAAACACAGTCATTTCCATTCTTATTAGAAGGCAAGCTCGACATGTAATCCATGGAGATGGATTCCCAAGGTTGACTAGGGGTAGGCAGTGGAGTATAGGCCTTGCTTCTTGATGGTCGGTTTGGCAATGGCACAAACGATGCAGGATGCGATGTGCTTCTTGACATCCTTTCGAAGGATTACACGGCCAATAGAAATACTTCTATAGTATTTCTACTATTTTCTTGACCCCGAAATGCCCAGCGACTCGACTATAGTGTGCTTCCCATATCATCTTGGCACACTCGCTTGAAGGAACAAAAAGGTGTCCCAGGTGACATAAAAGTGCATCTTGGAGGTGAAATTTTGGAACTTGCGTACCCCCCAAGAGTGCCTTGTAAGTGTGGCCGAATTATGGGTCACTCTCATAGAGAAGCGGCCAATCAAAAGTCTCATGCCCACAAGAGTTGAGCACGGTGGTCAGCGCCACGATTGGTGGTCGGCTGAGACAGTCTACAACATTATTGGTGCTACCCTTCTTGTACTTGATATTCAAATGAAACTGTTGCAAATATGTGGACCACTTCTGATGGCGATCATTCTGCAACTTCCCTTGTGTCTGTATGAACTGCAGGGGCTGGTGGTCTGTGTGGATGATTGTTTCCTTCCCCAAAACGTAATGCTTCCATTTTCGACAGGCTTGCACAATGGAATACATTTCTTTGTCATAGGTGGGATACTTGCGAACTGTCTCAGACAATGTCTCACTGTGATATGCCACTGGATGTCCCTATTGAGTAAGAACTACCCCAATAGCATAGTCGGAGGCATCTGTCTCGATCTCAAATGGCTATTGCAAGTCTGGTAATGTGAGCACTGGGGCAGAAAAGAGGCGATTTTTCAATTCTATGAACGCCTTCTGTTGAGGTTCTGACCAAAAGAATTTTTCTCTCGCTCCTCCCTTGGTGACTTGACTTAAGGGCCAAGTGATATGAGAGAATCCCAACACGAATCTATGGTAAAAATTAGCAAGACCCAGAAAGCTGCGAAGCTTTGTTATAGTGGTTGGGGCTGGCCAATCCCGAATGAATTGGATCTTGGCTGGATCCACATGCACCCCCCTTTCATCAATAATTTATCCCAGATATTGAACCTGGGTCATGCCAAACGTGCACTTCTCCAAGTGGCACACAACTTGCACGCCGGTGTTTGGAGGACTTGTCGGATGTGGTGAAGGTGCTCTTCCCAAGTCTTGAAGATCGAATGTCATCCAAGCCTGCTACAAATGAGTTAGTGAATGGCCGCAAGATGTCTTCCATCATCCTCATGAAGGTTGCGAGAGAATTCGTCAACCCGAAAGGCATGACCAGCCATTCGAAAAGGCCTTCCTTGGCTTTGAAGGTAGTCTTCCACACATTAGATGGTTCAATTGATACCTGGTGATGCCTTGACTTCAAGTCAATATTGCTGAAATATTTTGTACCTTTGAGTTGGTCCAGAAGGTCATCAATCCGTGGGATTGGGTACCTATTCCAGACAGTGATCTTGTTCAGCGCTTGATAGTCAATACAGAGTCTCCACGTCCCATCCTTTTTCTGTACCAACACGATCGGGCTCCCACGGGGCGATGAACTTGGTTTGATGTGACCTTTCTGCAACAACTCCTGAATCTGCCTCTTGATTTCATCATTCTCCAGAACAGAGCGCTGATAGATTGGTCCATTGGGTAGCGGCACACTTGGGGTCAGATCAATCGGGTGCTTGACGACGATTACCGAACCCACAGCCGTTGAGGTGAAGATATCGTACTCCTCACAGCCTTATCCATTTGTTGTTGTTGTGCGGAAGGGAGCCATGCGGGAGTCGTGGCCACAGTCTTCTTCTTGCCTTGGGGGCGGATCATCAAGAAAACGAATTTCCTGGTTTGGGAAATGAGCTTACTGCATTGTTTTGCAGTAACCAAAGAGATAGTGGCAGGAGGTGGTACCTCTGGTATTCTGTACAACTTATTTCCCAAAGTAACAATAACAGCGCGAGGCCGAGACTCATACACAACATGACGCTTCCACAAGTATGGTTGTCCTAATAATACATCAGAAACATCAATAGGAGCAACTTCACATAATACCTCATCCGTGAAGGGCTTGATGCTATAGGGAAGGCGGCCTTCTTTGGGCGACAAGTCTCGTCCTTGGTGAAGCCACCCGATAGTGTATGGATGTGGGTGAGTTGTGGTCGGCAAGCCCAACCTCTTCACGGCGTCTGATGAAATGAGGTTCTTTTGGCTCCCATTGTCGACAATGAACTGTACCGGGGAGCCCTTTACCCACATCTTGGAGTGGAAGAGACATTCCTCCTCCTCTGGATCTTTCAGTTCCTCCTTCTGGATCTTCATAGTGGCAACAATGGCATTGGGCTCCACATCAATAATCTATTTCCCTTTTTCATTCCCCTTGTCAGGTTCTGATTCAAAGTCGGAGCATGCATCTGACTCAGAAGCTCGCATCTCAACCACCAGTGACTGCTTGGCCCGACACTCACTTGTGTTGTGAGTGGAGCTCTTATGGGACTCACACCACTCTGTGTCCTTCTTTGGCTTTGTGGTCTTTGTTCTTTTCTTGTGGCTTTGTGGATTTGTCTTTTTTAGCCGCCATGCCTTGGCTCTATCTTTTGTTCTGCGGTTTGAGCTTTTATTTTCACCCTTTTAAGTTATGGGTCCAAAGTCTGCTTCTTTTGTTTGAATTTCTGCTCAATCTTGGTAGCATACAGTGTACCGTACCAACGGGGAATGTCGAGGAACTCCATTTCCTCCTGAATGTATCTGTACAGACAAGCGCGATACTTTAGCACCAAATGTTTCTACGGAATCTTTGATACCTTTTGTGCGCAGGGTATGGAACAGATTCGCCTGACTCATGCACATCTTGATCCCTTTGTTGTCGCAGCGTGGTCCATTGTATGTACTTGTCCTCATAGCTCCCCATGGGATAGTACTGTTCCTTGACGACGCCTTGGAAAGAATTCCAAGTTGGTACGGCCGAGAACAGAGAGGGTTCTGTCTGGTCCTTGTTTTCACAGTAGGTTTCCCACCAGTCCTTAACATGGGGGGTAGCTTTAAGGAGTGCAAAAATAATCTTCTCCCGGTCTGAAAAGTCATGAACAGAGAGATATCCTTCCAATAGATTCAACCATCTATCTACGGCATCTGCATCTATTTGACCCTCAAATATGGGAATGTCAAAATTTACTTCTACCTTAAAAGGAGTCGCACCTCCAGAGTGGCTGTTGGATGTAGATGCGCCACCGGTGGGCAGCCGTTGAAGGATCTGAGCAAAGTTATCCATCATCACGTTCCTTTGTTTTTCGAGGGCCTCCTCGAGCAATATTTGATAGGATATCCTGCTCCATCATCTTTCTTTTCGTCCCCCATGGGCGTGCGTCGAGGTTTGCGAGGCTGATCTTGCAAAGGTTCCACCAGATCAAGCCCTAGCTCCTTATACCCCGACCTCGTTGGGGATATTCAAAGAAGGATCGAGAAAAAGCAGACCCCTCTGATACCACTGATCCGGATTTATGCAGGAACGCAACATAATAAACATATAACCATAAATACAGAGATGCAGCAGAAATAACATTTCATTTCATTAATATCAAAGAATTGAAATTTTCTTACAAATAGAATGGAAATAAAACTAGCTAGGGCGATGGTAACTATCTCTGAGAAGAGATGTGGTGGCTACAGGCCTGTGAACTCCATTACAATGAGGCTCGAGGGCCTATTTATTATTGAGAAACAATGGAGAACCCTTAACATCCAAAAACCTAACCCTAGGAGATGAAGCACCAAAACTATGGGCCCCGTTTGGGTAAATTGGTGTTTCAACTTCCCAGGGACGTAACTTTGGCATACTATCTCTGTTTGACGCACACGATACATCATTAGAAAGCTCTGTCCGAGGACTACAACTTACGCCATGAATATCATTCTAGTTTTGGAACAGAATGATATTTGATGGAGGAGCGATGCCCAAAAAACGTCGTTTAGGGCCTCAAAACGGCTCCGGAAGTTCAGGACCCGAAAAACTGCTAAAAATAGTAAGTTATGTTGAAACTAAAAAACTGAAAGAGACAATGGTGGGGGCCCAAGTGGAATAGGTGGGTGGCCACCAATATCCACCTAGATCACCACATCCTCTTCCAACACCTAATTGTCTCCCTACAGGAAAGAGGCTGCTCTATGCTTTTCCATATCACCAAAATGGAAAACACCACAATTTATAGATAAGATTGAAAAAAAAATGAGGAGCTAGGAATTAAGGAGAAATATAGTGAGATATGGAATGGTTACCTCACTACTTTAAACAACAACCACATTAGGATTACTGATCATGAGGATGAGCTAGTTTGGAGTGTTTAGACAATTAGTCTCTACACACCCAAGCTTGGATATATTTCCTTAAGTGGAGAGAGAGTACTAGAAGAACCAAAGTGGTGGTGGAGAGAACTTTGGAAGTCCAAATGTCCTCAAAAGCTAAAATTGTCATATGGTGCATAATGTAAATAAGGTACCCACATGGGATATTCTCAAGAAACGTTATGCTACAAGGTCAGGGTGATGTGTTCTATGATAAAATAGGGATAAAGTATCAATAAATTGTTTATGTCATGCCCTTTATCCCAACTGGTTTGAGAAGTATGTAAAAAGACTACAAAATCCAATCAAACATGGGAAAGGAAATACCTAGAGGCAACATGGAAAGACATTACATCAAATCCTTGTACACGTTCTTATATATTCTTCGCACTTATTCTTTGCTAGGATGTATAGTTGGCTCGTAATTAAAGAATTTTTCAGGATAAATCATCACCCGTAGGGCCCTGAAAATGCTGGTCCATTTCCCACATGAAAAAGGAATTCCTCCACCTAGACTAATTGTTAACGTATCATAGGACTCTTCAAAACCATGGTCATTTTTTGGAGGGAGTTTTCGATTACTCTATAATCTCAAGTGATGACGTTATGTCCTTTTCCTATCCCCACATATTCTTTTCATGTCAAAATGGGCTTTGGCCCAAAAAATAATAACAAGGCCGAATTAATGGCTTGCAAAAATTTATTGTTCTTTGCGAGAGAAAAATATGCTCTGAGTTACAAGTATATGAGGATTCTATGTTAGCAGTTAATTTGCTGAACAATACTCTAATCTGTAGGAATCTTCTCTTATGCCCTATTTTAGAATATATCTAGAGGCTCACAATCTCATTCACTTATTTTACATGTTATCATATACACAAGAAGCATAATGTTGTGACTGACCAAATTTTTGATAAAAGTCGAAGGAGAGTCAAAATATGAGATAAAAAAAGAGGCTCTCCACGTGAGTCACCTCGAGAATGTCGAAGCACTCAACACACACTATATTAATTCAATCAAAGTCTCGTACATATAAACTTACACATTAGCTTTTTGGTTTGAACCACACCCTAAATAATAGGATCTAGGACCTAGATAGAGGATCTCAATCCTAACCAAATACATTAATAGATTTCTCCATTAACTCCAATAGTCCCCCTTAATGGAGAAATTCACTCAAATTCATATTTCTCTTTCCTTGGTTTAATATACGCATGTTGGTCTTAGTCTCAGCTAGGCTTACAATAGTACTTGATAACTAATCTTTCATTTTTTATTTTTGCTAAAGAGTCCATGCTTGTTCATTTTCCGATGAAGTTTCATCTTCACTTTTCTTGTCATATGATAGTGGTGGAGCTTCTCCTTCTTTTTGATTTTTTTGCGCCAAAAGTGGAACACTTGAACTCTTATTCTCATATTTCTTGATATTGATTGTAGGCTAACATTATTTGAATTCAATGATGCAAGTTCTTGGGACTTATAGTTGTCCTTAATGTTTTCAATTTATTCTTCCTCGCCATAAATATCTCCACACTTAAAAACAATGTTAGATTCGTAAATACGACCGTATTGACTCTTGTCATTCTGCTCCTTTAAGATAGATTTCATTTCTTTGTCTTTCTTTGCTAACATAGTTTGTTCATGTATGTCTTCAACCTCTTTAATCATTTTTGTTGGTGCAAACATGTTTTCCTACATTTGATCTATATCTGGAGATATACTTTCCTTCTCACCGAACAAAAACTCACCAATAAGATGATTTTCATGCATCATATTGATCCACTTGTCATGAGATACATAGTTCTCATCAAATTTGAATTCATAGGTCTCAGCATTAGGGAAGCTTTCTTCATAAAAAAATTCGGATTCTACATAAATGGTTGTTTCTTCATCATCACATGTTTTAATTTCAGTTACAGGCACACATTCAACAACCATCATTGCATCTTCAAAGTTGTCATTTTTAGTTTCACACTCAGTCATGGGACTGAAAGTACACCCATCATTTTCAAGAGAAACACTTTGATCATTTTTTCCCTCATTCAAACTATACTTCATTTCTAAAATATCCCACAAAAATTTTCATTGTCGATCTCACCATATTCATGTAGTATATTGAGTAAAATTCTTTCATCTAATGCAATTTTTATAAGGTGTAATGCAAAACTCATATCATGGTTTAGTTTAGAAAAATCATCTTCAACATAATTTAGTAAATCTACCTTCCATAATATTGTTTTCATTTAAGTTGCCCAACTTTCATAATCCATACCTAAAAAAGAGGAAACATCCGGCATCAACCTCTTAATGATTTCATCAAATTCCAAATCTGCATTTTGATGCTTGAATTGATAAGATACCAGTCCATTAGCATCAACCTGAAACTCTTCAGCAAATTCAGCTGAAAAATATATCGTAACTATCTCTTGATGCTTTCTCCTGTTAATTTAGATAACCATGGTGTGTTTTACGCTTAATGCAAATTTATTTCAATATTTATTAGGCCCGATACAAATTAGAAATCACATAAACATGAAAACAAAATGTTGATAGAACACAATTATAGATCAACAGAAGACAAACCAATAATATAGATCAAATTTACAATTCTTCTTGTCCAGCAAAGATATGAGATGTTGTGTGTTACGATAGTCAACATGATGCTTCAGCCAGCAAGGCCTTTCTAGATCAACCAACCTTCCAAGTGTCACACCCACAGCTCTCAAAGAAAGCTCATCACAAGTCAATGTTGGTCAACCAAAAATTCAATGCAGGACAACAACAGAAAGTCAATGCTGTAGATTAGGGCTTCAGTCAAAAAACTATGTTTTCCTTGATTTTAGTGCCTAGCAGTATGGCCTTTCAAAATCAGAATTTCGACACATTTTTTAGGTCAAACGACCAAGGGTTGACCATGGTCAACGATATTCAATGCTTCTTCAATTCAGCCCTAAAAATATCCTTGGGAAAATAACTTCTACATCTCCACACATGTGAAGGGAAGAGACCTCTAAAGGCTATCGAACTAATCAGATCACAATGAGAGATGTGTGATGAATTGATGAGAAAATGACCTCCAAGTCTCTCCAATTTATATCCATCAGTGAGGGTGTGTGACACATCTATTAGGCATGTGAGCCTACATTAAAAATCTAGCAGGCCTTGCACATGTGTGGAAAACAAATTCAAAATATATGTTCTGCTCATCCAAACAAGATGTTATTTAGATCAATCTTGCACCTCTCCAAAAGAGGAATCCAACAAAAATATGACCATCATAGTATGAGCAGTGAAACATGGATTTTCGACCTAGTTGCCCAAAATTAACACTCCCTCTCAACTAGGGAGAACTCCATCTGTCTACAAGTGCCATCCATTAGTAC
The DNA here is from genome assembly GCA_034641835.2 of Pinus albicaulis. NCBI lineage: Eukaryota > Viridiplantae > Streptophyta > Pinopsida > Pinales > Pinaceae > Pinus > Pinus albicaulis. The sequence goes on from MU968317.1 coordinate 28,289,524, forward strand.
CATTGGTACTTTCACCCAACATCATGCGTCATCCTCTTGTAACTTTCTCTGCTGACTCTCGTTCTCACACAAAAAAAAAAGGTGAGTCACACAGACATCACACTCAACTGACCTGAAGTCACCTTAGAGGTTAAAACCTCTCTTGGAATCAAAAGAGTCTCATACTAACCCGAAGTTAGTTTACTTACCCATAGTAAGTTTAGAGGTAAGAACCTCATCATACTTGATCCCGGATCAAGGTGTTGTACAAGTGCCATCGTAGAAATAAAGAGTACAACAATATCCGATGCATCCATTGGTATTTTTATTGGTCTCTATCCACATTTACCACCTCATTGGCCAAATGAGAGGTACTTCCCATGAGTATGAAACTCCATGGGCATGATGTGCACGGGGTACTGATCAAAGGGAGGTGAACCAAATCAATGTCATAACGGTGGGGAAGAAGCACAACAAGGTTCAGCAAGCCTAGCCCCGTATGTGCTTATAGCTCCAAGAAGCTATCCCCAAGCCCCCTGGAGCTCCCAGATCTCATAGTCCAACTAAAGAAAGACACTTAGAATAGGGTCTTTGCATGATTCCAAGATTCTCATGGAAGGTTAGGAACTTGACCTTCCCTAAGGGATTTATGATAATATCTATGTCCTGTTCATCAGTTCCTATAGGATCAAGCGTTACGATGCCTTGTTGTACCATATCTCGATTAAAGTGGTACTTGATATCAATATGCTTGGATCGATTGTGGAACACGATATTCTCAGAAAGACGAATCCCACTATGGTTATCACAAAGGATAAAAATGGTATCTAAGACATGACCAAACAACTCACTGAATATATTTTGCAAAAAAAAAACTTCACAACAGGCCATACATGTTGCAATTTATTCGGCCTCAGCGGTGCTTAAAGCCACTGAATTCTGCTTCCTACTCATCCAATATATCAAAGCAGAACCTAAGGTGAAGAAACATTGAGATGTGCTCTTGCGATCCACCACACTTCTAGCCCAATCATCATTAGTATATCCACAGAGTCTCAAATTCATAGCAGTGTATCTCAGGTCATGGTTGATTATGCCTCAAATATATTTCAATAAATTCTTGGCACCAATCTAGTGAATGTGATGAGGATCAACCATATGTTGACTCAAAGTGTTCACGGAAAAACATACATTTGGACAAGAGTTCACTAGGAACATCAAGGCCCCTACGAGTTGTTGATACTTGATAGGATTTTATAGCATGAGCCCAACAACGTTTCCACACAACTTCTTAAAGTTGAGTTCCATCGGTGTCGACATAGACTTACAATCCACCATATCAAGTCTTTCCAGCAACTTCATGAAATATTTTCCTTGAGAAATGAAAATCTCGCCTGGCCTCTGCCATACCTCCAAGCCTAGGAAGTAATGCATTAGTCCTAGGTCTTTCATCTTAGGCTCAGAAGCTAGCTCCCTCTTACACTGATGAATAAGAGGTTCAACAACTTTCAGGAAGAGATCGTCCACATAGAGAACCAGAATGGGAGGCCTTTCTCTATCAAACTTAAATTAAAGGTTTGGATCAGAATTACTTCGAGTGAAGCCCAACTACATCAAGTAGCTATATATCCTCTCGTACCAAGCCCTGGAGGCTTGATTCAACCCATAGAGGGCTTTCTTCAACCTGCATACATGGGTGTCTCTATCTTAGACTTCGAACCCCATAGGTTGCTCCACATACACCTCTTCCTTTATAGAAACATGCAGAAAAGCGGTTTTCACATCCATCTGATGTAGACTTCATCCTTGCATTGCAGCAAGGGAAATGATAGATCGAATGGTGGTATAGTAGGCCACAGGTGTAAATATATCATCATAATATATGCCTTATTTTTTAGAGAAGCCTGAGGCAACAAATCTTGCCTTTTACTTTTCAGCACTTCCATTAGATCCATGCTTGATCTTATATATCCATTTTGAGGTGACAATATATTTTTCCTCCGATCTTAGGACCACTTCCCAGACATCATTTTTCACAATGGACTCATATTCTTCATGCATAGCATCCTTCCAAATTTGATTCTTAACGACTTCTTCAAAAGATCCAGGTTCAGATTGTACAATCATACTCATGGCTACTAGATACCCTTGGTATCTCTTCGGTTTGCTTTCACGGAATGTCCCCCTTGGGGCAATATTTCTCTCAGCATCTGCGAGATTATACCTGAGTCATGAGGGTCTTCTCTTATTTTAAGAAGGTGGATCAATAGGATCCATAGGTCCTTCAACATCAGGCATCAACTCATTCTCCAACTCTTCCATCTTCCCTGCTTATTCATCTTCTTTTTCTTCCTTGGAGCAAGGTGTTAGTCATCAGTAATTTTTTTCCTTGTTGATGCCTAAATGATTATCCCAAGATTTCTAGAAACAAAGTTTATAAACATTGCGAGTTCTAGAAATCTCACCGTGTTTATTATCCTTAGGATAAAACTTTCACTATCTTATCATCCTATCTAGTCATGCCTAGCCCACCACTCCCAGAAGACCCATCATGGGCTCAAACCATTCATTTTTAACCCTAACTTGTCACCTTGGCCCAAATCCTCTATTTTTGTTTTGCCTAAAAATCCCCACTGCTACCTAAGGCCACCAATCCAACAACTCTGTTGTGTCTCCGAAAACACTGATAGTCTCAAACTATCTATGTAGAGTCTTTAGATAAATCAAGTACATTAGATTTTGGATCTTCAATACATTAGTTTATCATAAACTCTATCTCACACTTGATAGATCCCAAGTTCTAGGTTTCAGTCCAAAGGCCAAGTCCCAAAAATCCTTCACTAGGTCACCTAGGGTTTCATGAGTCCTAGGGTGGATTCGGTATCCTACAAATATCTCTTTCATATCTACAAGGAGACTACTTTGAAAGAAGAAAGAGATAAGTAATTTTGTCCAAAACTAATAAAGAGATCATTCAAGAAAGGTGTTTGGTCTAAAGCATGAATCTTGTAAGGGCACAGCTGCCCTTTTCTCACTTTCCTGCAAAGAAGACAAAAAAATCCATCATATTAGCTATTAGGTAAGGTAAATGAAGGGAAAATGATCACAAGAAGACCATGAGTGAAAAGGGGACAACCGCAAGCATATGTTTTAGGAAGATCAGGGTTGGTAACTCTTTTTGGCCAAACAAGGAATCAATGCTAGGGTTGCAAGGGCAAAGGTCACCTAACTCCATCAATGCACAATTGAAGATATTTATAAATGATAAATGAGTTTTGATAGGTTTTTAAGAACTTAGAAGATAACATTGTTTATATTTTTCTAAGCAGCCCTAAAACCCAAAAATTTGGAAAATGACAAAATGATCAAAAGATGATGATAGAGCCTCCTTCATCACAGCAAATGGCTACAAGAGAGTTTCAATCTACCCTCTAGGATTTGGCAAAAATGCACTCACTCCACTTCAGCAAAGGGTAAAATTAGAGGTTTTAAAGAAGATCAAGAAGGACAGACATGAAGGTCAAATACTTCACTACACCAAAAGCATGAATATGATGAAGAGTATTAGAAAGAAGAGGCATAAGTTTGGTGTCTTCAGGAAAGTGGTAAAATTTAAATAAAGGCCTCAAGCAGAGAAGAAAGAAAAATGTCTTAAAAAAAAATTACTTACCTAGAGGACCAAAGGAAGTCAAAGGCACAGTAAAGAAAAATGGAGAGACACTACTTTATAAAGTGGGTTTTTTGTTTCAAATTTACTTTTCAAAAATTTTATAAAGGCTTTCTAAGTTTTCCCCTACACAGTTTGTCATTTCCAAATCAAAGGAAGTTGTTGAGAGAAGTTTCAGAGTTTTTTGTGCAAAGTTAGGAATTTTTCGCAGCCACTACGCACCGAGGCCGATGCTACGCACCTGGCCTTCGGTGCTACACACAGGAGAGGGGCGGGTAGTGTTATTTAACACTTAGCTACGCATCTAGGGCCCAATGCTATGCACTTGGGCTGGTGTTACGTATAGGCTCAACCAAACTTCAAACCACCCAAAAAATTCCTGCCTCCGCCTGACGTTGCGCTCTGACGGCCCGACTTGGCCATCTCCAGCCCGAGCTAACCTGGCGCTATGCATAGACATAATTTCTTAAAATTATCTAAAGGGGTCAAAATTCAAATTTTTCACCTCCAAGCCTCCTGCAATCAAAAGCATAATGATGGTGAATTTTCTCTTATCTTCCAATCTTTCCTTTTCCTAAGAAAAAGAGACAGCTAGAGGCCAATTGGACCAAACCCTAAGCTGCATAAAATTCTGTTTTTGAACCATTTGGGGTTAGGGTTTGAAAAGGAAAAATTTGTTATATGTGCAAGAAGAGACCGAGTGGTTGTAAACCAACCTCTAACACTAAGTGCACTCCTCAAAAGGTTCATCTTAGCCCTCATCTGCAAGAGTTTTCCCTACATCACTCATTACCACCTATTGACCTAAAGACCCTAAAAAAAAGTCCAAGAGTCCTGCTGTGTTTGAACTATTCACCATGTCAGAAGGAGAAAATCATACCAGCAGTGATGAGAGCCGAAGGCCTACCAAGCCTAAACACCATAGAGGAAGGGAAAATAGGTTTCAGCCCCTAGACACCATTCAAATTACTTCCTTTCCCATGATCCTTTCATGCTTCCAGGATGTTGGGTGCTATCAATTTTTTGAAAAGGTCAAGCAAGTCAAGAGCCACTCAGACTTGATGAGATTGTTCATCCTTAGCTTACAAAATCACCAAGTTAACCTAGCAGGGGTGCAATTTGAGCTCTCATCTGAAACCATTTCTAAAGTAACAGGTATACCAGACATTGGTGAAGTATGGTTTAAACAAAAGAATTTGAAAATGATTTATTATGAGCCCTCCCTAAAGCCTATCTTTCAACAAGGTTGGAAGGTTGTTTTCCCTTTCTCCCACTTGTTAGAGAGGTATGTCACACTGATGAGGCAGATTATCAGGTATTTTACCTGTGAGGGGAGATAATCCAGGATCTACTCATATCATATATGGTTACTAATGCACTTCACCAAAGTCAAAATGATGAACCTACCTTACTACATTTTCCAAAGCATTGATAAAATGGCCTAAGTTGTCAAGAAGAAAAGCTATGACCACCAAATGTCGAGCCTTTTCCACCACTCCTTGATCAAAATGATTGTCTTACATCAGTTGGAGCAGTAAGGAATACCTTGGGAAACCTTAATCTCACATGATGTGTTTACAAACCCCTGAGCCTTCATTCAGCAGAATTTACCTTCCACTTCACAACCACCTACCTCCACTCCTCCATCATCTCTCCATGCACCTTCTCCGCAAAGAAATTCACCTCTTGTTTCTTCTCCTAATATACCAAGTGAAGACGCTAACAACAACCCTAATGAAGAAAAAACATATGAAAGCAGTAAAGAAGAAAACAATGAGGGAGAAGATGATGAAAATGAAGAAAATAGTGAAGAATAGGGAGATGGCCAGGAAGAAATTAATGAAGGTAGCAACAAATTTGAGTATGTTGATGAAGAGGAAAATAGAGTTGAAAACATTGAGCCTTATGATGAAGAAAATGATGCTGAGGATACATATGAAGCTAGTGAAGAAGAGATCAGCTAAAGGGACTCAACTATTCAAGAAGAGAATGACCCTCACAGTGATGGGAAAGACAGTCATGATGGACAAGCAGATGACAGTGGGAATGATGAAGACAGTGGGGCAGACACAGAGTTTTATGAGGAAGAGCAACAAGATGAGGAAGAGTAGTAAGATAAGAAAGACAGTTAGCAAAGTGCACAAGATAGCTAAGGAAATAGTCATGACAGTCATGATAGCTGTCATGACTATCATGACACTAATAAACCTATAAATTCCAAAGAAAACCAAAGTGAGGAAACTAAAGAATATGTTGATCAATTTGAGGGTCAAAGTAATGATGAAAACACATTTAAAGCTTCCATTATCACCCCTCTCACATACACATACCACAGAGGAAAAAGAGATGTGTTTGCTGCCTCAAAAAGTCAAAGGGCCATCTCTTCTCAAGCTGTCAAACCATTGGACAAAGGAAAGGAAAAAATGGACAAAGGTGAGCAGAAGGTACAACTAAGAAGGAGCAAAAGGGTCAAGAAGACTTCTTAGGGGTCTCATTTCATTGATCTAGACAATTGAAATGCATTAGAAAATTATATATTATGGAGCAATGCAACACATACAATATGTGAAAAATACAAGCACAAAAAACACATAAAACCAGAGAGACACAGATATATGTGGTTCACCCAGTTTGGACTACGTCCACCCCAAATAGCCAGTCCTTCCTTTCTATTATCCAGCAAAATGAAGAGACAAAACCTACAACAGATCCACAGTAATATCCTCTGTTCTCTCTCACAGTCTCCCTATCTATTTCTCACTCAGAGAATACACATGTAATACACAGCCGCAATACAATACCCTCATATAAAGATAGGGGTTGCCTTATAGGGAAAAAAACCCTAAACTAAACATAACTTCTATTGTCAGATCATCCACCTAATGAACAACCCAGATTGACTAGAAATTACTATACTTTTACAAGGCAATTTTACATCTGTTTTTAGCTTCGGGGGCACTGCCCCCGAAACCCCCTGCCAGGGGGGGGCTCCATAAAGTCGCTGCCAGCCCCCCTGGACCCCCCACGGCAGCAATTAATTACGGGCAGCGTTTCCGCCCCATTTAAGGTACAGGGGTCCAATGCTGTGATACAAAGTAAACAAGATAATCAGGCTCCACACCCAACAAAATGAAGACCAAGAGATGAACACTAAGTTGCTCCTCTTGGAAAAAGATGCACAACTTCAGGAGTGGGAAATAGATTTTGAGAGAGCACAAAGCATCATATACTATTACAAAGAGGAACATAATAATTTCAAATAGGTAAAGAGGGGCCTTTCCCTACAGAAGAAAATGGCCAAGCATTATGCAAGGAAAAGCATGCTTGCTAATGCCAAGCTAAAGAAGGCCCTCATTGAGCTAGAAGACCTAAAAAGAACCCAAGTTCATGATAGCCTTGGAATCTTGGTAGATTCTTCTCATCAGGTTTCTAAAACCCCTTGAGGAGTCTCTCCACAAATTTTGAGGCAAACTAGACAACTTTTTGTTTTTCCCAAATTTTGACCCCTAGGAGCGCAACACCCTAGGTGCTACGCACAATGTTGGTGCATCTTCAGCTCTCAAAGTTTACATTTTTGGCTTTTTCACATCACCAATAGTCTACCCACAAAATTTCAGATCAATTGGAGCATTTTTACACCCTCAAAAGGTCAAAAAGCACCCAAAATTTGACCTTTCTGCCTCCTCTTCAAACCAGGTGTTATGCACAGAGCAGTGCTGGGAGATTTGATTTTTGAGATGGTAAATGGAATTAATTCAGCACCAATCAAGAATTTTTGGAAATTAGACTCATCAGGCTTTCGAACACGCCATCACGCAGCCAAATCCTACATCGAGAAGCAGTCCAAAACTTTGTTTCAAAATAACCTATTTTCTGCAAAAGTGGCGCTGCCCACATGGATTGTGTATTTGCCAAAAAGTCAACAAAACACACAAATTGATGGAAAAAATATTTTTTAATATTTTCTTGGGAAAATCACTCCAGATTTGATTGAGGAGTTATGTTATAGTATTTTTCATTTATTAGCTTATATATTATGTGTCTTGTGCCTTGCATGGTCATTAAGCACATAATTGACATTTATGACAAAATTAGGGTATTTGGAAGCCTCTTATGGTTTCCACCTCCTCACTTGCTCCATCAATATAGCATGAGGCTCTTATGTATTGGGTTGGATTTTGATTACTTATTTTGAAGTAATACATAGTCCCTTGGAGTTTGAAAGAATTTGATGTCTTAGAGCTTATGAATGTCTTGATTTGTTTGTTGACGAAGGAGGATTGGTTGCAGGATCCCTGAGCTTGGTTGATGGTGAAGTGCTTCTTTTTGTTCATGTTTTCTAGTTTATCATTGTGTTTCCATATTTATATGTTGTAGTATGACAAATAATTTATACTAAGAAATGTTCTCTGATGGCACCTTAGCTCTGTTTGTTCTTCACTGGCTTAATGTTTTCTTTTGCTAGGACATGTTATAGAATCCTTCTTTGCTCTCTAAAGTTATCCTAATATTTTTTATTTCTTGAATGGTTTAAAAAAGTTGGTATCAAGCATGATTCATGGCTAGCCCTCCTTATTTATTGCCACTAAAGCATTGTTCTTGAAGTCTCTCTTTAAAGCACCATTACTTAGGTTTGTCAAAAAAAATTTGTTTCAAATCATACTCTTTGAACTTGCTTGGTTAATTGTTTTAGAGATCTTAATAGCTATAATCTTAGATGTTCAGGAGTTCCCTCCTCTCTGATTGTAGTTGTTTGTGACCTTAAATGTTTTCTAATTCTGAAGGTGAATTTACTTAAGTTTAGTTGAGCTCTTATGCTTTTTGTGTTTCACTGGAATGTTTATCTTGGATATTGATTAGTTTAAGTATTATTCATTGAGCTTAATGGTTTACCCTACGTCATGATTTATAGCTTTGATTATCTGTGTTTAAAGACCTCCTTGTTAAAGTATATGATAGCATATTCTCAATTGCCCTTTGTTAGCTTTGTTCTCAAATTTGATGTCCATCCCATGACCCTTCAAACCTTAAATATCCACCAACCAAGCTATATTTTCCCTACAATAATCCCTAATCCATTAATGAACCTATCATGACCTTGTTAGACTCCATTTCCCAATGACTTGAAGTTTTCCTTGTTTCTATCTAATCTATTTAAGCATCATACCCAACCAAAAACAATCAACATACCCTACACTTAACATCTAGACTAAAATCAACTGTCCAAAAGCAAACAAGTTTACATCTTTGCACCTAATAGAGAGAGCCCTCTCTGAATCCAGGAAGGCTAGGTCCTTGGATTCCAAAGTCTGGTTTGATGTTACCCCTGTCCATTTGTATCTCAATCAATCTAGCAAATTATGGGGAGATAACATAATGGCGATCACGGTGGGACCTCTAAGTACATAGTTTCCTGAATACCTCTTAAGAATCTTTATACCCTTAGTTTGACTTAGAAAATCCAGTGAATCTGCTGCCTCATCGCCACACTAACATAATGGCAATCACGGTGGGACCTTCTGAGTTAGTGACAATCTAAGTACTCCTCAAGACTTCAGAAACCCTTATCTATTACATTTTGGAAATTCAAAGTGTCAGCGAAGAGTAGAAACTAATTGCCTCACCATCCTAGCAAGATGATGACTCAACTAGAGGATACTCATTAAAACCTTAGGGCTGCATAAGGAAACTCGAAAAATCCAAAATAGTCCCTAGATTTATTTTTGTCAAAATTTTCTGGTGGACCATCATATATATACCCTCAAAACTACAAAAAACATCCACCTGGCGACTCCACTAGCCTCCAGTATGCCTTTTTCACTTCACTAGTCGCATAGGCTTTCATAGGATTTTTTCAAATCATTCCTAATCAGTTTTAAGACCTAGTTATACCTTGTGTGAGTAAAATAAACACTAAGAGAGGTCAGCCTTCCAAAAACAGTCCCAAACCTTTTAACCTCTCTAAATTTTGAGTAAGAGACCTGGCTTCACAAAGGATGAATACCAGATCTCACCCGAACCCAAATCCTCCTACCATAGTTGATGACACAGAAAAGATTTTGTGGAAAACTTCTAAAGCTGGAAACTTAACCATTGTTAGGACCATTCATAGAGAAAGCTTAGTTCCCGAAGATCTTACAACTTTACAAGATCCTCAGTTTGACTTGCACCATACCAAGAACCTATTCAGAACCAAGTCACAAAGTGGGATTGACTAAACTGACCTTGAGCCAATAGATTTGCAGCAGAGCTCCAGTAGAGAAAAATATCCTTCCACTCCACCCGACTTTCAGATTCTCCACCACTTTATCTCTTTTCATCCCAAGTCTACTCAGAATCATTTTGCTGGCCCAAGTACCTCAACTACACCCATTCACACCACCACTGTGAGAACCACTTCACTCCATCCTACTCCACCTCTCACAAGCCCTCGCCTTGTAAATCAACCTTTGTTTCCATTTCCTCTCATCATGGCAGCTTGGTATGATCCACTAGCTCTACCACAACCACTATTACCTTTGCCAAATGATTATCAGTCTAAGACCCCTCACTTCACAGGGACTGAATCCATTATTGCCCAGAAACATGTAGATAGAATAAACGATGCTTTTGACTACATGGACATAGAAGAAGAAACCATACAAATGAGGATTTTTTCCTAGAGCGTAGGAGGAGAACCCAAGAAATGGTTTAAAAACTTAGCTCCCAACAACATATATGATCTCCCTTCCATCTACCAAACTTTTATAAACAAATGGGAAATCAAGAAAAACCCCCTTCAAATCCTTTCCAAATATAACAATATTAAAAGGAATCCGGGGGAATGTGTTCAAGACTATTACACTAGGTTTAAAAATGTTTACAATGCTCCCCCACCTAACATGAAACCTCCCCAAGGCTTAGCCTTAGTGAAATTTCTAGAGGGCTTTGATGTTGACATGGCTTATCAACTAAGGGAGAGAGATCACCTAACTCTAGAAGACATGCAAAAGGGGGTTGTGAGTGTAGAGGCCAAATTAATTGAGAAAAGAGCTAGGATGAGATCAGAGAAGAGAGTAACCTATAAATATGAAACAATACCTTCAACCTCCTCTTCTGACACCAAAATTGTCTCCCTAGTTAGGAAAATGGAGAGAATGATGGAAAAAATTAGTTTGAATGAGAGAACACCTCTTAGGGAAAACCAAGTCAATCCTCAAAATAGGAATAGGAATCAGAATTTTAGAAGAGACCCTCCCCAAATTAGACAAAGAGAAAATAACCAACAAATTAGGCCCCCTTTCCAAGACAACTATGTAGATGAAGAGGAGAGAGAGCCAGATCAGTTGGAAGAAGACCATGTAAATTTCATAGGTTTTGATGATAAGGATAACACTTTTATTACCAAAGAAGAACAAGGGATGTTCTCTTCAAGATCAAATGAAAAATCATATGAAGATTCTGAAGACTATAAATTAGGATTTGAGAATTCCATAATGGAATTCCATAGGAAAAATGACCTTAGGAGAAAAAATAATCAAGGTGTTCCTAAAAAAAATCAATCAAACACCTATGTTAGGAAAACCCCTGAAAATTTTCCTAAAAAGGCAGCGGAAAACACAAACACTATGGCTAAGAAAGCTGATCTAAATGAGCTAAAAACCAGCCAACCTAGTAATGGTTCAATCTACCCTAGTACTTCAACTAGTGGCCGTGAAAAAACGTTGTTGTCCAAACCATAAAATCAAAATTAGAAAATAAAAAGTGTAGAAACTTTTATGGCTAATAAAAATGATGTAAATATGATAAATACACCTATGCCTTTCAGTTTTTAAGGAGAGATTGCCAAAATCAAGATAGCCATGCCTCTCACTGAATTAGTAACCCAAGAGTTATATAGATCCCAGATTTTCAAAGTGTTAAACATAGGGAATGATATTGACACTCTAAAATTAATTGATGATAAAATAGAGCTGTTATTTGGTCCTGAAGTGGAGGGGAAATATCAGGAAGGAGCTATCCCTCCTTTCTATGTCAGTCTGAACATACATGATTTTTTTTTGCATAATGCTATGCTAGACTCCGGTGCCTCACACAACCTCTTGCCAAAGGTTGTGATAGAGAGATTAGGCCTAGAGATTAGAAAGCCTTACAAAGACCTATACTCTTTTGATTCAATTAGGGTCAAGTGTTTAGGCCTAATCAAGAATCTGTGTGTCAATCTGGCACAAATCCCCACTAAAATTCTAGTCATGGACATAGTTGTTGCTGACATTAACCCAAAGTATGGTATGCTTCTATCTATATACTGGGGGACGAAACTCTAGGGTAGCCTTCAAATGGACATGACTTATGCCACCATCCCAGTCTTCAACCAAACAAGGAGGTTGTACTGAGAATCCCACATGAAATATATGGTGAGTAGCTTAGATAGGCCAAACAACACACCGATTTATTCCATTCACTCAGACCTTGACTCATTCATATTGTACAATGAAAATGATATTATTAAACAAGTGAATGACAATTAAAGAGAACTAAGCCTCCAAGAATGACCAAACCAACCCTCTAATAAAGAAAATGGCACCCAAAACTCTAGCATCCCTGAGGTACAAAACAATGAAAAATATGAAATTGACACACTTTGGCATGAGCTTTGATGGCTCTTATGGCAAGACTGGCTCAAGAGCTAGAGTTTGGATCCATAACACAAATGAAGGCCATTCATATAGGCTATATTTCTAGTGTGCTAATAAAATTGCAGAATATGAGGCTCTCCTTATTGGTTTTCATTTACTCAAAGACCTCAAAACTAAGAAAATCTTGGTTCAAGGAGATTCAGAACTGATCATTAGACAAATAAAGGGAGAATATTCAGCCAAGAACCCTAGACTGAGAGATTATAGGAATACTGCCCTAGATCTTCTCAAAACCTTTGAGAAGTATGAGCTCACTTTCATCCCTAGAGCCCAAAACTACCTTGCCAATGAGCTTGCTTTGGCTGCTAGTAATTTCCCATTACCTTATGAAAATAAACAATACCTCATCAAAGTAAAAAACAGGCCTATTGTACCAGACAACTTGAACCATTGGCAAGCGTTTGAGAGTGTGTTGAAGCCCCTAAAATCCTAGCTTCAACATTGGGGAAAACTACCTGGTTCGGACCTTAGTACAACTCATTTTTCGTTTGGGATGGTGGATCTAACTGGATAATATGGGACTAGTTTCCCAATGATATATGGGTTTATGATTGGTTGTTTGTATAACGGGTAATGGAATTGATAATTAATCTAATCTATAACTTAATAAATACAAATAACTCTACTTAACCTAAGTATCCTATGATAAATGTGATTTTGGATTTGTTCCAGTTAGATGAATAATCATATAGATGGCTTATTCTTCCAAAAGATAGATGCATTCACATATAATAATTACTTTTTTTAAGAAATTAATCAAATTAATGATGATAACATATCACATTCATTTATATCTCTCATACATATTTTGAAATATAACAATTCTAAGCTTTCAGAAATGATATAACTAAAGGATTGTTTCACAGGCATATATATGTAAACAACGACAATTTTCAAAGAGACTGTTCATTGCATAAGGAAAATTAAACAAAATGATAAAGATAGAAATACCCAATACATTTGTATTCTTCTGATGCAAATAACACTCTGATCCCACTTTTTTACTTAGAACAACTTCCAAGAAAAACAAAAGTGCAAATTCTTGAAAATAATTTCCTCATAAAATTGCAGAATTTTGATCCACCATTAATAAAAATAATATATTCGGAAGTACAGAAGTGTAACTTCCCAATTCAAAAGTTAATACAAATTGAGGACCCCTTTCTAGATACATGAAAGGGGTTTAAATAATAATAAAACTAAAACAAAATATCTAAAACATCGCTTGAATGTTTTTGGAACTGCCAAAACATGAAAATCGGGGATTCAATTTCATAAAAATAGAATTGTTATCTCCACTAGAACAGGTTCATTGTATCTCTTTCATATCTAGTACGAGCAGCAGGTAAATCAATAGCATTTCTTTCACTTCAGGAGGATGACTCGATCGGGAATGTAGCTAGCTAGTATATGTGCCATCTGGAAGCTCTGGAATCATATAACTGATGACAAGGGAGAGGAATTTTGTAGTCATCTATTGGCTGTGTGGTTTAACCAAGTAGAACCAAAATTCATCCCATGTGAGTCCTTGCATGGCACCGATCTGTTGGTCCTTGCTGGCTAAATCTTGCTTCCATTTATTGTCTAATTCTTTGAATTTTTGGAGTTTCCCTAGGATGCAGTCATAAATCAAGTTGGCCATATACAAATTGTTGTTGACTAATTCCACTAAACTGTTCATTACGGCTCTTGCCCTGTAGGTAGCCCGTTTTTCCTTAATTAATTATGTTTCCCATTCTGCAAACAAAATTTCCTTATGTGATTCTTGGATCTTGGGAAGATTGTCAGCTATGCCTTGGTCTATGTCTTGCCATGTGAGGAACCCTGAAATTTTCTCATTGGCATCCTCAAATTCAAGCCTTGTGTTTACTGCCTTTTCTATGAGTGATGTAGCTATTACACATAGAGGGTCGGCTAGTGATATTTTATGACATAAAAGATCAAGCTGTCATGACAATGCTTTACTTGATTCAAGAGCCTCCACTTTGAACTGATCAATCTTAGGATACTCCTTAAATTTTTGTATCTGTGCTTGTAATAAGGCACTATGTTCTTCTTTGGCTATCTTCTCCTGTTGAAGCATTACTTGCAATTTGTTCAACTCTTGAGACAACTGTTGTTGCTTGTGTAGAGCTTGCTGGTTAAGATTTTGTTTCTCAAGATTCAACTGCTCTTTAAGCTACTCGATATATTGTCTTTCTTCAATTAGTTGTTGTTCTAGTTGTGTTATTTTTTGATGATCCACTGTTTCCTTTTCTTCCAACAGCGCTATTTTTTGATCTTTTTATTTTATCAGTTAGCTGATTTTAGAGGCTTTGTCCATTGTTGCTACTGTATAAGCCCCTGCATATTGAGATAATTTAGTTAAATCCTCTGAAGGATTAACTTCAGAGTCCTTCCCGACAACATTCATTAATTCAACATGAGGAGATGAAAATAGACCCTAATCGATTTTCCTTTTATTTCTTTGTTTTCTAACTACATCCCTATTCTTTGGACTGTAGAAGACATCCAAGTGCGGTATATCTTCAACCTTTAACACAATTTCCTCAGAAGGATTTTCTGGGATGATTTCAACATCTTGGGTATTAGCATTGCCGACTGCTCCTTCAACTGTAACACTGGTTACCATGTGTTGTTGTGCTGTGGGTGATTGCATTGTAACCACATTCTAGGAATTATTCTGGCCCTTGATTTGTCGATCAAACTGCTCCCATTATTTCAATAGAGTTGAATTAATATGCATATCGGTGTCGAAGGAATCACCATATTTTTTACCTATCTTTTCCTATTCAGTTTGAATATCGGCCTTATTTCCTGTATTCTTCTTTTCCTGCTCTGGGAGAGTAGTTCTTCACTGATCAATAGGTATTGTTAGTGGTCTCTTGGTCCTGAACTGCATGAACTTTTCCATGTCTTTTGTTTCAAATTTTATTTTTTCCAGATGTTTAAAATACCTTGGCCGAGGCAAATACATCGTCAAAATAAACATCTTCATGTTCGAATTTAGTGACCTATACCATAGATGTAAATTTATAGGCAACTTTCTTAGGATCATACTGTCTTTTGGGGATGGATGCTAATCTGAGCTCTTTTATTTTTTTGGCTTCTTTATCTGCATGTTTAAAATCATTTAGAGAAAAAGTTTCTCATCGGAGGGGAAATGTAGGCCACATCTGATTCTTTGAATTATTCAGGTTCCTAGACATCCCTTTCTCTGTTATTTGATAGGCTATTTCTTGGGCTAACAATTTATCGTAAATGTACAAGGGTAGAATATGGGGATTAGTGATGCTTCTGAATATCCGGATATAGGTGAATTTTTCTTCTCCAAACTAGCTTCTGATTGACTTTAGGTCAATGCTGACCTCATCGGATAACCTTGGAGTGGGTTTGTTGAATATAGCTCGGTGAACTAGTAATATAAACCCATGAAAAATTATGTATATATGGTCTTTGTAATAGGCCTTCCATAGATATTTGTGATAAATGTGGATAGGAGTTGGGTTTTGAGGAGTCCACTTCCGGCCTAAAATAGGGAATTCAAAGTTGAAGCATATGGTGTCAATAATATAATCATTCATGTAAAATGGGGGTATTACCCAGGTGGACACATATCTATTTCTCCTATAATCGAGGATTTTGTTTGCCATTGTGTCAGATAAAATGGTTGGCCAATCTATGATGTAGGAGTTAACAACGACTTCAATTAAAGGCATCATCTCAATAGAAAATTTAGCCAAGTTGATGGTTCCAAATAATCTAAACATCATAGCTGCAGCATAGAAATAAGGAGACACCAAGGATTCTACGGAGTACATACCCAAAGATTCATGCTTGTGCTTTCCTGTAAAATGCCTCCATTCTTTGATAGGATCCGACTCCACTTCATTTTCTTTGGTGAAATATTCCAGAAACGCTTTATTGTAGATTTTCTAAGGGTCTGGTAGGTGATACATATTCATGGTGTATTATGCTTTGAAAGACCCGAAAGACCCGAACATCCTTATGTTTGACGTGAAGAACGTTTTGTCTGTTATATTTATACTTTATATCACCCATCTCACCAAGTCATTATACGGGAACACATTCACGCGAGATGCTATTTTGTGAAGATACGAGCTCGCCAATTCCTTCAGAGTACTTTATGATTTTTTATTTGAATCTACTATTTCTCTTCCTTCGTGAATTATAGTTGGACCTTCTGCCTCTAGTAGATTGTAAACTCCTTCCCATGAAGTTTTACTGAGACCTAGACAAGTAGTATTGATTATTAATACCAATTTAGCCGGTTTCTCTTTTGGAACGACGGGGACATTCTCCTTCTTGGATTTCTTAGACATTTTCCCAACTAGTAGTTGTTTCTCAGGTCTGCACAATGAAACAAATGAGTAGAATGATGGAAAAATTCTTTTAAGAATGAATAAAAAGCAGAGAGGAGAAATGGCATTCAATCATAATAAAGATGATAGATTAAATAAATATGATTCCATCGAAGATGAAATCCGCGAAGGATTTCAACCATGATTATCTTTTAATGATTTCCTCATATAATGTGATATTTTAATGCCATTATGGGATGTCTTTTCACACATTCATAACGGTCCATTTATAGCGTTAATACCATAACTTTTCAGATCTCCGATCAACAATGATCGCATATCAGAGATTGGAAGTCTCAAAGGTTAGGCTTAAGTATTTCCATTTCATATCTGTGATTTTGATTATTGCTAAGTTGGCATGGAGGGCACGGTACTTTTAAATCATATCAAATCAATGAGATTTTCTTTATAAATGATCTATTTGATAAAACATGTGTATATTTAATACCTCATGTCTTTTATTTATGGGAAGCGCGCTTTTGTAATAATGATATTGCATCCCAAGGTTTTAGAGGAGTGTCTTTGGATATGAGTCGTGTTTTAGCGATGAGCGATCGCGATTTGACTTATCACATTAGAGAAATTTTAAAGGGTGCATAAGGATGTAGTATGACTTCACCGATTTGCGATTGTGATCGGGTTTATCGCTCGGAGTTTTCGAAATGGAAAGGTTTTGGATTCTTGCTCTTGTGATATGCACTTTTGCAATTGCTTTATCTCATCAGAATTAAATGATAACACATTTGATTTTTTCTTTTATACTTTGAATATGCGAAATGCGATAAAGACTTCTATGTTTTTCATTTTTCATTAATAAATCCTTTTTCGTTGGGGTTAGATTCTATTTTATGATGGATTAGATTTCCTTAAAACCTTTTCATGAGTGAAAAAATAATTTCTTGATATGTGATAAGCGATGCTAAAAAAAAATATTTTTTCAAAACATTTTATCGATTCTATAACTATTCAAAGAAAAGGGGACCCATTTCTTATTTAAAAATTAATGCAAAAATTTGAAATGGGGAGGGTTGTTTGTACAACACAACAGAGTGATGAGAAAATAGATGATTTTCTGCAATCTAGAAATGAATTTGAAAGTACAAAACGAAGTTTAAGGTTTGAAAGAAATAATTTTGCTAAAGATGAAACTCCCGAAATAGAGCTATCCTTTAATGTTGATATAAACCACATTCAAAATCCTTGTGTTGCAGAAATATTTGATAAATCAGATCAAAGAGAACTTGAGTTTTTGCAATGTAAATATGACACCTTGCGAAGAGGCCTTACGCCATTATAAGAGCTATTTGATTTTAATGATGTAGCTTAAAAACCCAAGATGGAATCCACTGAAACAAATGTAGAAGAATGTAACATTGGAAGAATGGAAGAGCCCAAAATAATCAAGCTTTCAAAAAATCTCCCTCCTCACACAAAACAGAAATACATTGAGATTTTAGAGAATTTAAAGATGTGTTCGCTTGGGGGTATGAAGACTTGAAATCCTATGACACAAAAATCATTGAACACAAAATTCCTCTTAAGGAAAATCAGAAACCATTCAAACAAAAATTGAGAAGAATTAACCTCGTCTTGTTACCTTCAGTTGAGAAAGAAATCAAAAATATGTATGACGTCGGGATCATAGTCCCTATTAGATACTCAGAATGTGTGTCCAACCTTGTGCCAGTTAGGAAGAAAACCAGGGAGATTAGGCTTTGCATTGACTTTAGAAATTTGAACAAGGCATCCTTAAAGGAAAATTACCACTTACCTAAAATGGATCACATACTTCAAAAGGTATTTGGCTCACAAATAATCTCATTGCTAGATGGCTTCTCAAGTTATAACCAAGTACTAGTCTTTCCAAGTGACCAACTTAAAACTACTTTCACTACACCTTGGGGTACGTTCATGTATGTAAAAATTCCATTCAGTTTAATGAATGCAGGGGCCACTTTCCAAAGGGCAATGGACATAGCTTTTTCAGAGGACATAGGTTACTTCATAGTCATATACCTTGATGACATCACTGTCTAATATAAAACTGATGAAGAACACTTAGTCCATTTGAGAAAAGATTTTGAAAAGTGTAGAAAGTATGGCCTATCTATGAATCCCAAGAAAACACTATTTGGCCTTCGGGAAGGAAAAATCCTAGGCCACATCATCTCTTAAGAAGGGATCAAAATAGATCCCAAAAGGATAGAAGGCATACTACAAATTAGCCATCCTAGAAACATTAAAGAGCTGCAATATTTCATTGGAAAGATCAACTTCCTAAGAAAGTTCATCCCCAACCTTGCTGAAATCCTAAGGAATATTACAAACATGTTGAAAAGGGAAGTAGGAGTAAAGTATAATATGGAAGCAAAATAATCTTTTGAGTTGGTAAAACAAGCACTCACACAAACACCAGTCTTAATTAGTCCTGACTTCACCAAGGATTTCTACATCTTCTCATTTGCATCTGAAGACACTGTTGCTGCAATTCTATTGAAAAATAACATTATGGGGAAAGAATAGCCCATAGCCTTCTTCAGCAAGGCATTGATGGATGCTCCTCTAAAGTATAACATCATGGAGAAACAAGCCTTTGCCTTAATCAAAGCTTTTATAAATTTTAGAGTTTATATCTTGAATTCACATGTCGTAGCTTTTGTCCCACACACAGTTGTCAAAGACATACTTAATCAAGACCTTGATGGTAAAAGGGGTAATTGGATTGCTACTATCTTAGAATATGATTTGGAAATCAGACCCACTAAATTGGTTAAAGGAGAAGGAATTGCAAAACTTATGGCTGAGTCAAATTTCGAAGCTTTAGACATGAATATGGTTGATGTGTTCGAGGAAACAAAAAAATTCACAACTCCATACACTGAAGAAATATTTTTCAATTCATATTGGTATGCTGATATCATTTATGTGCTTATTTATCTCAATACTCCTCCTTCTCTGTCAAATACTAAAGTGAGATTCTTAAAATAGAAAGCTTTAAATTTCTGCATTTTAGATGGAGTTTTGTACTGGAAGAGTTCTGTTGGTTTGCTACTTAAATTTTTGCTTGAAGATGATGCAAAAAATATCATGTATGAATTACATGACGGAGAATATGGAGGTCAACTCTATTGGAAGACGACAGCCAACAAGATCCTTAGAGTTGGCTACTATTGGCCTATCCTTTTTCCTGATACTCACAAACTAATCATGACTTGCCATAAGTTCCAAAATCTCCGATGGAAAAAGAAAACTTCTACCTTTGCCTTTGCATCCCATCAGTGTTGAAGCTCCTTTCCAATAGTGGGGTTTTGAATTCATAGGATAGATCCATCCTACCTCATCTGCCCAACATACGTGGATCCTCACCGCCACTGATTACTTAACCAAATGGATAGAGGCCATGCCTTCTAGAAATTCCACCGACTTAGTCATTATCAAATTCCTTGAAACCAACATCTTGTCCAGGTTTGGTTGTCCTAGAAAATTCATCACTGATAATGTTGTTGCCTTTACATCTTAAAAAATGGTGGAATTTTCTTATAAATATCACATAACACTAGGCCACTTCACTGCTTATTACATGCAAGGCAATGGACTAGCTGAGTCCTCTAACAAAAACTTGGTGAACATCATTAATAAGCTCCTAGAACAAAATCAAAATGCATGGAATAGAAAACTAGTGCATGCACTATGGGCTGATAGACTAACCACCAAGAAATCAATTGGTATGTCTCCCTATCAACTAGTGTATGGCATGGATGAAGTCTTCTCGACCTCTTTGGGAGTCCCAGTCATGAAGCTCCTCCAAGAGGTACAATCAGAATAAAATGACATTCAAAGAAAGTTGAACCAAACCATTCATTTGCAGCAGTGAAGGGAGGAAGTTTACAAGAGGACACAAGCAATACAAGACATTATCAATAAATTTTTTGATAGGAGGACCAAGGCCAACGATTTCCAAATTGGAGACATTGTTCTGAAGTGGGATTCAAGGAGGGAAGAGAAGGGAAAACATGGTAAGTTTGAAAATTTATGGAAAGGTGCTTACATCATTCATTCAACTAGAGGCAACAATGCTTTCTTTCTGAAAGAGCTTGATGGAGTAGAGATGTTTGGAGGTCCTGTCAATGGAAGGATGATCAAACACTACTTTTTTCAAGATTCCTGAATTTTAAATATAGCACTCATTGTACATAAAATTACTTGATTAATAAATAGAAAGGAAAAAATCCCTAAAAAATAGAAAAAGGAAAAAGAGGGCATATTTTGAAAGAAAGGTATAGCCCCATACCAAAAAAATAGTGATGCTGAAAGTGTGCAAGTCTAAATGCCACTACCTGCTTTTAAAAGAGAAGACTTTTTCAGTCATCTAGCCTAATCATGGCTGAACATGTTTTCAATTTATTTGCTAATAGGTTAGTGAAATAAAGAACTTGTCAAAACATCTAATCTTGACTTGTAAGTAGGTGTAGATTAGGAATGAAAGATGTTGTTTCCACATGCTCAAATATGAACCAAAGAGGAAAATAGGGATGCTTAAAAAATGATATATATTTCCCTTATGTTTCTTAAGTTTTGTTTGTGCAAAGATAACACTTGTGTGCAACTTGTTCTAATGCCACAGCCCATGGTAAATCAGACTGCCTAGTCTTGATTTAGCTGTGTTTTCAATTTCATGTTAGTAGCTTAGAGAATAAAGTTTGTCAGAAGAACTTAATCTTGACAAATAAGTAGACTAGGTAG
Source organism: Pinus albicaulis (assembly GCA_034641835.2). NCBI lineage: Eukaryota > Viridiplantae > Streptophyta > Pinopsida > Pinales > Pinaceae > Pinus > Pinus albicaulis. The sequence continues at coordinate 28,310,973 of MU968317.1, forward strand.
AAAATAATGAGAGTTCATTAGCCTAATATGAACTCTCGGAAGAAATAAGGGTACATTTAGATAGTTTTATTTTGTTTTCAAAAAGAAAAATGTCAAGGGTTTGCCAGTTCAAGTGCACCCGAGCAATAAAAAATGTTAGGAAAGTAGGCTGGGTAGGCATAGATGATGCTGATGTGAATCATGTTTATTCAGATTACTAATATCATAGCTTCAAGAAAGAATCAACAAGTAAAAAGAGGTAAAAATCTTCCCAATGGATGAGGCACTGGTCTCCATAAAGGCAAAGATCTGAAATTTTGGACACCTCCTGAAAAGGATTTGCCCTCCCCGAGTAGAGCCACTATTATTCATCAGTAATTTTTTTCCTTGTTGATGACTAAATCATTATCCCAAGATTTCTAGAAACAAAGTTTATAAACATTGTGAGTTCTAGAAATCTCACTGTGTTCATTATCCTCAGGATAAAATTTTCACTATCTTATCATCCTATCTGGTCATGCCTAGCCCACCACTCTCAGAAGACCCATCATGGGATCAAGCCACTCATTTTTAACCCTAACTTGTCACCTTGGCCCAAATCCTCTTTTTTTTCTTTACCTAAAACCCCCCACTACTACCCAAGGCCACCAATCCAACAGCTCTGTTGTGTCTCCCAAAACACTGATAGTCTCAAACTATCTCTGTAGACTCTTTAGATAAACCAAGTACATTGGATTTTGGATCTTCAATACATTAGTTTATCATAAACTCTATCTCACACTTGATAGATCCCAATTTCTAGGTTTTAGTCCAAAGGCTAAGTCCCAGAAAGCCTTCACTAGGTCACCTAGGGTTTCATGAGTCCTGGGGTGGATTTGGTATCCTAAAATATTTGTTTTATATCTAAAAGGAGATTGCTTTCAAAGAAGAAAAAGACAAGTAACTTTATCCAAAAATAAAAAAAATAGATCATTCAAGGAAGGTATTTGGTCTAAAGCATGAATCTAGTAAGGGGATAACTACCCTTTGCTCACTTTCCTGCAAAGAAGACCAAAAAAAGCCATCAAATTAGCTATGAGGTAAGGTAAAAAAAAAAGGAAAATCATCACAGGAAGATCATCAGTGAAAAAGAGACAGCAAGAAGCATATGTTTTAGGAAGATCAGTGTTGGTAACTGTTTTTGGCCAAACAAGGAATCAATGCTAGGATTGCAAGGGCAAAGGTCACCTAACTCCATCAATGCACAATTGAAGATTTTTAGAAATGATAATTGAGTCTTGATAGGTATTTGAGAACTTAGAAGATAACGATGTTTATATTTTTCTAAGAAACCCTAAAACCCAGGAATTTGGAAAAATGACAAAATGATAAAAAGATGATGATAGAGACTCCTTCATCACAGCAAATGGCTATAAGAGAGTTTCAAGCTACCCTCTAGGGTTTGGGAAAAAGGCACTCACTCCACTTTAGCAAAGGGTAAAATCATAGGTTTTAAATAAGATCAAGAAGGACAGACATGAAGGTCAAATACTTCACTACACTATAAGCATGAATATGATGAAGAGTATCAGCAAGAAGAGGCATAAATTTGGTGTCTTCGGGAAAATGGTCAAATTTAAATAAAGGCCTCAAGCAGAGAAGAAAGAAAAATGTTTTAAAAACAATTTACTCAACTACAGGACCAAAGGTAGTCAAAGGCGCAGTAAAGAAAAATGGAGAGACACAAACTTTATAAAGTGGTTTTTCTTTTTCAAATTTACTTTTCAGAAATATTATAAAGGATTTTAAAATTTTCCCCCGCATCATTTGTCATTTCCAAAGAAAAGGAAGCTATTGAGAGAAGTTTCAGACTTTTTTGTGCAGAGTTAGGAATTTTTCACAGGCGCTACACACCTGGCCTTCAGCGCTATGCACAGGAGAGGGGCGGGAAGTGTTTAACACTGCGCTATGCACCCAGGGCTCGGGGCTACGCACCTAGGCTGGTGTTACGCATAGGCTCAGCCAAATTTCAAACCACGTGAAAAATGCCTGCCTCCGCCCGGCATTGCACTCTGATGGCCTGACTAGCCCATCTCTGGCCCGAGCTGACCCAGTGCTACAAAAAGGCATTACGCACCAGTGCTACGCATAGACAGAATTTCTCAAAATTATCTAAAGGGGTGAAAATTCAAAATTTTCACCTCCAAGCGTCCTGCAATCAAAAGGATAAGGTTGGTGAATTTTCTCTTATATTCCAATCTTCCCTTTTCCCAAGCAAAAGAGACATCTAGAGGCCAATTAGACCAAACCCTACGCTACATAAAATTCAATTTTTTAACCTTTTGGGGTTAGGGTTTGAAAAGGAAAAAATTGTTATATGTGCAAGAAGAGATTGAGTGACTGTAAACCAACGTCTAATAGTAAGTGCACTCCTCAAAAGATTCATCTTAACCCTCATCTGTAAAAAATTTCCCTACATCACTCATTAACACCTATTGACCTAAAGACCCTCAAAAAAAGTCCAAGAGCCCTGCTGTGTTTGAGCTAGTTACCATGTCAGAAGGAGAAAATCATACCAGTAGTGATGAGAGCTGAATGCCTACCAAGCCTAAACACCATGGAGGAAGGGAAAATAGGTGTGAGCCCCTAGACACCATTCAAATTACTTCCTCTCCCATGATCCTTTCATGCATCCAAGATGTTGGGTGCTATCAATTTTGTGAAAAGGTCAAGCAAGTCAAGAGCCACTTAGACTTGACGAGATTGTTCATCCTTAGCTTACAAAATCACCAAGTTAACCTAGCAGGGGTGAAATTTGAGTTCTCATCTGAAACCATTTCTAAAGCAACAAGTATACCAGACATTGGTGAAGTATGGTTTAGACAAAATAAGTTGAATTTGAGTTATTATGAGCCCTACCTAAAGCCTAGCTGCCAAAAAGGTTGCAAGGTTGTTTTCCCTTTCTACCACTTGCTAGAGAGGTATGCCACACTAATGAGGCAGATTATCAAGTATTTCAACTGTGAGGGGAGATACTCCAAGATCTACTCATATCATATAAGGGTACTGATGCACTTCACCAAAGTCAAAATGATGAACCTACCTTACTACCTTTTCCGAAGCATTGATAAAATGGCCTAAGTTGTCAAGAAGAAAATATATGACCACCAAATGTCGAGCCTTTTCCACCACTAATTGCTAAAAATGATTGTGTTACATCAGCTGGAGTAGCAAGGAGTACCTTGGGAAACCTTCATCTCACATGATGTGTTTACAAACCCGTGAGCCTTCATTCAGCAAAATCTATCTTCCACTTCACAACCACCTACCTCCACTCCTCCATCATCTCTGCATGTGCCTTCTTCGCAAAGAAATTCACCTACAATTCCTTCTCCTAATATACCAAGTGAAGAAGATGACAAAAACCCTAATGAAGGGCAAACAGATGATAACAGTAAAGAAGAAAATAGTGAGGGAGAAGATGATGAAAATGAAGAAAATAGTGAAGAAGAGGGAGATGGCCAAGAAGAAATTAGTGAAGGCAGCAACAAAGATGAGTGTGTTGATGAAGACGAAAACAAAGTTGAAAACAATGAGCCTTATGATGAAGAAAATTATGCTGAGGATACATATGAAGGAAGTGAAGAAGAGATCATCCAAAGGGACTCACCTAGTCAAGAAGAGAATGGCCCTCACAGTGATGGGAAAGACAGTCATGATGAAAATGCAGATAAAAGTGGGAATGATGGAGACAATGGGGGCAGACACAGAGTTTGATGAGGAAGAGAAACAAGATGAGGATGAGCAGCAAGATGAGGAAGATAGTCAACAAAGTACATAAGACATCCAAGGAAATAGTCATGATAGTCATGACAGTTGTCATGACTGTCATGATAGTAATCAGCCTATAAATGACAAAGAAAATCAAAGTGAGGCAAGTGAAGGAGATGTTGATCAATTTGAGGGAAAAGTAATGATGAAAACACATTTAAAGTTGCCATTATCACCCCTCTCACATACACATACCACAGAGGAAAAAGAGATGTGTTTGTTGCCTCAAAAAGGAAAAAGGCCATCTCTTCTCAAGCTGTCAAACAATTGGACAAAGGTGAGAAAAAGGTACAAGTAATAAGGAGCAAAAGGGTCAATAAGACTTCTCAAGGGTCTCATTTCATTGATCTAGACAGTGAAAATAAATACCAAGATATGAACACTAAGTTGCTCCTCTTGGAAAAAGATGCATAGCTTCCAGAGTGGGAAATAGATTTTGAGAGAGCACAAAACATCATATACTATTGCAAATAGGAACATAAGAATTTCAAAGAGGTAAAGAGGGGCCTTGCCCTCCAGAGGAAAATGGCCAAGCATTATGCAAGGAAAAGCATGGTTGCTAATGCCAAGCTAAAGAAGGCCCTCATTGAGCTAGAAGACCTAAAAAGAACCCAAGTGCATGAAAACCTTGGAATCTTGGCTGATATTTCTCATCAGGTGTCTAAAACCCCTTGAGGGGTTTCTCCACCAATTTTGAGGCAAACTGGACAACTTTTTGTCTTTCCCAAATTTTGACCCCTAGGAGCGTCACACCCTAGGCACTGCACACCAATTTGGTGCATATTTAGCTCTCAAAGTTTACACTTTTGGATTTTTCTCATCACCAACAGTCTATCAGCAAAATTTCGGATCAATTGGAGCATTTTTACCCCCTCAAAAGGTCAAAAAACACCCAAAACTTGACCTTTCTGCCTCCTTTTTAGACCAGGTCTTACACACAGAGCAATGTTGTGCAATTTTATTTTTGAACAGTTAAATGGAATTCATTCAGCACAAATCAATAATTTTTGGGAATTCGACTCATCAAGATTTCCAACGAGCTATCACAGAGCCAAATCCGACATCGGGAAGCGGTCCAAAACTTGGTTTCAAAAGAGCCTATTTTCTGCAAAACTGGCGTTGTGCACGTGGACTGTATTTTTGGCAAAAAGTCAACAAAACACACAAATTGATGGCAAAAAGATTTTTTAATATTTTCTTGGGAAAATCACTCCAGATTTGATTGAGAATTTATGTTATGGTATTTTTCATTTATTAGCTTAGATATTATGTGTCTTGGACCTTGCATGATCATTAAGCACATAAATGACATTTATGACAAATTAGGGTTTTTGGAAGCCTCTTATGGTTTCCACCTCCTCACTTGCTCCATAAATAAAGCATGAGGCTCTTATGTATTGGGTTGGATTTTGATGACTGATTTTGAAGTAATACATAGTCCCTTGGAGTTTGAAAAGAATTTCATGTCTTGGAGCTTATGAATGCCATGATTTTTTTGTTGATGGAGGAGGATTGGTTACAGGATCCCTAAGCTTGGTTGATGGTGAAGTGCTTTTTTTTGTTCATGTTTTCTAGTTTATCATTGTGTTTCTATCTTTCTATGTTGCAGTAGGACAAAGAATTTAGACTAAGAAATGTTTTTTGATGTCACCTTAGCTCTGTTTGTTCTTCATTTCCTTAATGTTTTCTTCTGCTAAGACATGTTAGAGAATCCTTCTTTGCTCTCTAAAGATATCCTAATCTTGTTTATTTCTTAAATGGTTTAAAATAGTTGGTATCAAGCATGATTCATGGCTAGCCCTGCTTATTTGTTGCCACTAAAGCATTGTTCTTCAAGTCTCTCTTTAAAGCACCATTACTTAGGTTTGTCAAAGAAGTTTTGTTTCAAATCATACTCTTTACACTTGCTTGGTTAATTTTTTTAGAGATCTTCATAGCTATAATCTTAGATGTTCAGGAGTTCCCTCCTCTCTGATTGTAGTTGTTTGTGACCTTAATTTTTTTCTGATTCTGAAGGTGAATTTAACTAAGTTTAGTTGAGCTCTTATGCTTTCTATGTTTCACTGGAATGTTTATCTTGGATATTGATCAATTTAAGTATTATTCATTGAGCTTAATGGTTTACCCTACCTCATGAGTTATAGATTTTCTTATTTTTGTTTAAAGACCTCCTTGTTAAAGTATATGACAGAGGATTCTTGATTTCCCTTTGTTAGCTTTGTTCTCAAATTTGATATCCATCCCATGACCCTTCAAACCTCAAAGATCCACCAACCAAGCTAGATTTTCCCTACAATAATACCTTATCCATTAATGAAACTATCATGACCTTGTTAGACTCCATTTTCCAATGACATGAATTTTTCCTTGTTCCTATCTAATCTATCTAAGCATCATACCCAACCAAAAACAATCAACATACCCTACACTTAACATCTAGCCTAAAATCAACTATCCAAAAGCAAACAAGTTTACATCTTTGCACCTAATAGAGAGAGCCCTCTCTGAATCCAAGAAGGATAGGTCCTTGGATTCCAAAGTCTGATTTGATGTTACCCCTGTCCATTTGTATCTCAATCAATCTAGAAAATTACGGGGAGCTAACACTAGGAATATTTATCACTTTCTCGTGGGAAACATGTTCATCGAAGGTGACATCGTGGCATATCTCCACTTATCTTTGACCAGGCACATAGATTATATATGACTTCGAAGTTTCACTGTAGCCCACAAACATTCCCTTCTTTCTAGAAGCATCGAGCTTGCTTCTCTTTTCTTTGGGAACATGAAAGAAAAAAGGACAACAAAAAACTCTAAAATGAGAACATTAGGTTTCTTACCAGAGAAGAATTATTCGGGAGTTTTGGAGTCCATAACGGAATGCGTGCATCTATTTTGAACGTACATAGCAATGTTCACATCTTCTCCACATAGAAACTTCGGAAGACCTTGGTCACATAGCATGGCATGAGCAACTTCCATAATAGTCCTATTCTTTCTTTCAACAACACTATTTTTCTCAAGAGTGTACATAGTTATGGTTTCCCTTTTAATTCCAGCTTCTCTAGAAAAGTCATTAAACTCATTTGACTCATATTCGGTCCCATTGTCTGTCTTCAAAACTTTGATTTTATTCTCAGTTTGATTTTCCACCAAGGCTTTGAAGGTACAAAGCCATTTGAATGCTTTGTACTTCTTCTTTAATAAATATATCTAGGTATTGCGGGAGAAGTCATCTGTAAAAGTAATGTAATAGGAAAATCCTCCCAAGGATGTCATGGGAAACATACCAAAAGTCAGAATGTATCAACTGCGAGATATTAGTTGTATTTGTGACACTTTAGGCGAATGGTACCCTTCTATGCTTCCCTTAAACACAACCCTAACATATAACTTCATGATCATATCTAAATTTGGGCATCCCTGTCACCACCTTCCTTGCTTCGGGAAGGGCTCTGTAATGAAGGTGTGTAAACCTCTGGTGCCATAACTTTTTTTAAAGAGTTGTATCACATGACATAGCCCCCAATGGACTTCGTCCATCCTGGTAGAGTGTATCAACTCTAAAACCAATAGTACTAGCTTCCTTGAAGTTATTCTTCCAGATACGTACCTTTTCATAAAAGAATGCCACCTTGAACCCTTTGTCTTCTATTGCCGAGATGGAGACAAGGTTCTTCTTAAAATCAAGTACGTACAACACATATTGTAATAGGAGGACTAGACCGTGAGATAGATGAAGGGTCACAGTCCCTATCCATTTCACGGGATAGGTGGCATTATCTCCAAGGATAATTTCCATATTAGTATCCTTCTCAATCAAACCAGAGAGGGCTTCTTTATAACCAGTGAGGTTTCTTGAAGCACCACTGTAAATCAACCAGAAATCCATGGTGTCGGGAGGAGATGTAGCAGAGAGGGAAGATACAAGAATAAATTAATTTCTCCTATTATCAACAACATTAGACTCATCGTACCTGGAATTTCTTGACCTCTTGAAAGGTTTCCCATTTCCACTACGATCAGTGGGAGCCTTACTTTTTCCTTTGAACCTGTTGTTCCTTTGATTGCCATTCCCTCTTGAGTTGTTTTTGTCATCATCCCTCAGAGAGTCTCTTATATTAGGGAACTCTCTTACACAATGACCAATCTTGTTACAGGTGTAACATCTTCCCTTCCTTCCTTTGGACCCCACTCTACATAGTTTTGATTTCTAAAGCCACCATTGTTTTTCTTCTTTGCATGAGCGAAAAAGGTAGTAGGGTCACTTCCATTTCCATTAGAGGGATAATTTCTCTCGATCATTCTTGTTTCCTTTTGAGTGCATCTCATTAATATTTCATCAAAATCAGGAATCACATTATTATTAAGAATAGTGGTGTTGAATACATACCAATCACAGGGGAGACCTCTAAGTGCAATAAGAGCTATCTCTCGATCAGATATTGCTTCCCTAATAGTTAGGAGGTTATTCCTGATTTCAGTGAGCCTCATAAAATATGATTGAATAGATTCATCCTTGCCCTTTTTGAATAGCATTGCTAGCCCTGAACATGCTAACCATCTTATCATACATCTCTTTAGATGTGTTCAACTCAGAAATGTAAGTAACCAAGTGCTTATGAATAGAATCCTGGATAATGATCTTTGCTTTGATTTCCCCTTTTCTATACTTCGTCTTTGTGGTAGCAGCTGCATTTGATGGAGGCTCTTGAGGCTTCCCCCACACATAGTCCATGGCATATTGATCTTCTAGTACCCAATCCAAGGACATCTTCCATGCATGATAATTAGAATTATTAGTGAATTTATCATTAGCCTTGAAACCCTTGTAGGTTGAGGAGGCCATCTATCCTTGATATGATTTCTTCCTTCAGTGATTGCTTCTAACACTAGCTTGGACTTCATCTTCACCTCAGCTTTGATCCCATGTTAAATTTAGATAACCGTGGTGTGTTCTATGCTTAATGTAAGTTTACTTCAATCTTTCTTAGGCCCAATAAAAATTAGCAATCACATAAACATGAAAGTATAATGTTGATTCTAAACAAAATTATAGATCAACAAAAGACAAGCCAATAATATAGATCAGATTTACAATTCTTTTCCAGCAAATATATGAGATATTGTGTGTTACAACAGTCAACAGGATGCTTCAACTAGAAAATCCTTTCTAGATTAGCCAACCTTCCAAGTGTTACACCCATAGCCCTCAAAGATAGCTCATCACAAGTCAATGCTGGTCAACCAAAAAGGCAATCCAAAAAAGTGAATGCATGAAAACAACAGGAAGTCAACGCTATAGATTAGGGCTTCGGTCAAATAGCTCTGTTTCCCTCGATTTTAGTGCCCAGCAATACGACCTCTCAAAATTGGAATTTTGATAGAGTTTTGAGGTCAAACGACCAAGGGTGGACCACGATCAACGCTAGTCAATGCTTCTGCAATTCAGCCCTAAACACATCCGCATAAAAAGAACTCCTTGAGCTCCGCACATGTGAAGGGAAGATGCCAAAAAAGGCTATCAAACCAATCATATCACAATGAGAGATTTGTGATGAGTTGATGAGAAAATGACCTCCAAGTCTCTGCAATTTATATCCATGAGTGAGGGTGTATGACACATCTATTAGGCATGTGAGCTACATTACAAATATGGGTGAACTTGTACATGTGTGGAAAATAAACTCAAAATATATGTTATTCTCATCCAAACAAGATGATATTTAGATCAATATTGCACCTCTCCGAAAGAGGAATCCAATAAAAATATGACCATCATCATAGGAGCATTGCGACATGGAGTGTGGACCTAGTTACCCAAAATTAACATCTCCTCATATATATCATTTTTCTTCGAGACTCTTACAATCTCCTTTGTTAATCCATTACTGAATACACAATAAAAATAGCAATTCGATGGCTACTAAACACTCTTCAGCTCACTTAGCAACCATTTCCATGAGGTGGCTCATGTTGAAAATATTAAAGTCACCTGCGTACCCTGTGCAGGTAGAAACAGAGTATAACAGGGGAAGCAACAACAGAAGGTTGAGTGTACACTTCTGTGCATTCAAGAGGAATGGAGAAAACCGTAAGGATGGAATTTAATGCTTATGGGCAACAACCACCATTGCAGAGGAGAATTTATGTTTGTATGGGCTTGGCTGCATTTGCATAAGAAATGAAGACTTTCATGGTTCAAAACCACGCAATAGTAGAGCTTTAATGAAAATAGTCACTTCGGGCTTTTAAGCCCTCAACAACCACAAACGGAAGAATTTTGTTTAAACGCGCCAAGTCCTTTTAAGTTTTGAATGGGACACGTCATAGTGGTCCCCACCACTTCATCGTCGATCGCAATCGCAAGTTTTATTGTAAGTGTCTTGTTGATATGAATAAGTTCTGATGCAATGCGATTATCGCAATCACACATCGCAAAGGAATGATGTATGTTTCGCCATCCGAAATGTGTTACCGCCGATTGAAAGTTTGTAATGCGATGTGGTCCCACCACAATCACAAATCGCAACATCACATAACCATTCTGCCCTCCACTTATGTTTTCCGCCGATGCCGATGGTGTGATGCGATGTGGTCCCACCACAATCGCACATCGCACATCGCTCATCGCTTAATCGCAATCGCAATTTCTAATCGACATCTGCCCAGACCGCAGGTCATTGTAATATTTTCGATGCGATTTTCACAATCAAAATCGCAACATTGCAAGTGTGTTATTCAAACCATTCAATTGTTTCGCCGATCGCCGATCGTTGATTGCGAAGTGGGCTCCACTCGTATATCGCGCAAAAAAAATTTAGGTTAAAACTTTATGTTCCGGCAATGTTTTTCTTTATAATTTGTTTATGTTTTTATTCCGCCACACCATATAAAAAGTGAAAAATCCCATAGGCTCATTGCATAACATTGTATTATTGTATTGTTGTGAAAAAGCCCGCAGGCAGAGAAAAACACAGTAAAGACCAGAGAGCACTGTTTTGTGCAATTTTGAGAGATAGAATATTAGTGTGCACTGCATCTGTAGCAGTCAGTCTAGTTTTGTAAATCCATCAGAGGAGGAAGAAATCTATCATTTTGTAATTGTTTTTAGTTCTTTTAATGAAATAGAAAATTTTTATTCTGCAATCTCTGTCAAGTTATTCTCTGTGTTAGAAGGAGAGTATTATTCTCTCAGTTATTTTTCTAGAATTATCAAAAATTCCAACATGGTATCAGAGCTAATCCAGGCTCTTTGAAGGTGTCAAAGAAGCTGAAGGAAGAAGAAGATTTGTTGCAGCAGTTCTCCAGCAACGTGAAGGCTCAGCAGAAGATTAAGTCTAGGTATTTCTCAAAAACCAGAGTTGTTCTTTTGTTTTTTGTTTAAAAGAGCAGTCCTTAGAGACAGAGTTTGCCTTCTAAAGAAGGAAAGACAGTTTGTTTAGAAAAACACAGTCAAGTTTAGTTCATAGTTCGGTTTATAAGCAATGGCTTGACCAAGCACTAGTATGAGTATTGGAAATGCTCAGTTTCCACAATTTAACGGGAAGAACTATGATTATTGGGCCATTACCATGAGAGCTATGTTTGCCTCACAAGACTTATGTGAATTTGTAGAAGATGGTTTTGATGAAATAGTTGATGAGTAGGCCTTTAATGCCTTAACTCAGGCAGAGAAGGATTTATTGAAGAGAAATAGGAAGGACTCTAAATCTCTCTTCTATCTCTATCAAGCAATACATGAGAGTGTGTTTCCAAGGATAGCAGCAGCTAAGAGATCCAAGGATGCATGGGAAACTCTTAAGATAGCCTATCAAGGTATGGAGAAAGTGAAGACAGAAAAACTACAATTGCTGAGGAGAGATTTTGAAACTCTCTGTATGAAAGAGTCTCATAACATAGACTCATTCTTCACACATGTGATTGGGATGGTCACACAGATAAGGTCCCATGGAGAAACACTTGAAAAAAGAAAGATTGTGGAGAAACTATTGAGGAGTCTACCCTCAAGGTTTGATGTTATTGTAACCACCATAGAAGAGACAAAGGATCTCTCAAAGTTCACAGTAGATGAACTTCATGCATCATTGATGACTCATGAACAAAGATTGGAAAGATCAGTAAACCAATCTCTAGAGCAGGCCTTCAAGACCTAGATGCCTTTTGGAAGAGGAAGAGGAAGAGGCAGAAGCCAAAACAAAGGAGGAAGGAACAACCCTTCAAATTCACATGGAAGGAGTAGAAATCAGAATCAAAGCCATGGCCAAAGCAATAGCCAACAAATTTGACACCAACATGCTCATGGAAAAAGGTATGACAAATCCAATGTCCATTGTCATTATTGCAAAAAATATAGGCACTATGCCAATGAATGTAGCAAAAAGAAAAATGACATGAATAATAGGCAGAATGCTAATGTATCAAAAGAAGAAAAGAACCCAAAGAATGTGTTGTTAACATGTACTATAGCACAAGATAGACAAGATGATGTATGGTTCTTAGATTCAGGCTGCAGTAATCACATGATTGGAAACATAGCAATGTTTGCCAATCTTGATGAAGAAGTTAAATCAGAAGTAACCACAGAAACTGATACTAAGATCTCTGTAAAGGGAAAAGGTAGAGTTAGTATCTGTGCAAGAAATGGTGAGCACAAATTTGTGCCAGATGTGTACTATGTTGCTGGTTTGAAGTGTAATATTTTGAGCATTGGGCATCTCATAAAAAAAGGTTACAATGTATTCCTTAAGAATGATGTGTGCACAATAATGGATATACCTCCAAGCAAGAGGCTTATTGCTGAAATACAAATGACCAGCAATAGAATGTTTCCACTCAAGCTTAATACTGAATTGAAAGGAAAAAGAAAGAATGTAGCAGTTGTAACTCAAGAAGTCTTTCAGAAAGAAGTGAAATATGAGAACTAGTTATGGCACTTGAGATTTGGACATCTCAATTTCAGAGGATTAAATTTGTTGCACAGAAAAGGAATGGTAAGAGGACTACCATTGATAGAGAAACCGAACAACCTATGTGAAGGCTGCATCTTGGGAAAACAACACAGAAAAAACTTTCCAACAGGATAGAGCATAAGGGTGAAATCACCCTTAGAAATTATTCATTCAGATTTATGTGGGCTGATGCAAAGAGCATCAGTTTCAGGCAGCAATTATATGCTGACCTTAATTGATGATTTCACAAGGAAAGTGTGGGTTTATTTTCTGAAATATAAAAGTGAAGTCTTTGAAAAAAATTTCCACTTTAAAGCTCTAGTAGAGAAATAAAGTGGGAAGCATATCAAAGTTCTTAGAACTGGTAGAGGAGGTGAGTACATCTCAAAATAATTCTTGTGTTTTTGCAGAGAGAATGGCATACACAAAAAGTTTACTACAAGGTATACACCACAACAAAATGGAGTTGCTGAAAGGAAGAATCGAACCATTATGGAAATGGTGAAAAGTATGCTGAAGGAAAAACTCTTGCCAAATGAGTATTGGGCAGAAGCTGAAAATTATGCAGCATACATCTTGAATAAATGCCCAACAAAAGCTGTAATGAACAGAGTTCCAAAAGAAACGTGGAGTGGCAGAAAACAAGGAGTCACCCACATGAGAGTTTTTGGATGTGTGGCATATGCACACATTCCAGATTAGTTGAGAAATTATTTGGATAGTAAGGGGGAGAAGTGCATCTTCCTTGGATATTGTGAAGAATCCAAAGGATATATATTGTATAACCCATCCGCAAAGAAATTTATTATAAGCAGAGATGTTCAATTTATTGAAGAGGAAGCATGGGATGGAAGCATTGAGAAAAAAGTCAATGTTAAAAGTTGTTTATCTCATGATGAAGATGAGGAAGATATGGCTGAAAAGAATACCTCATCGGTAGCACAACCTCCACCAACACAAGGACAGCAAGGGACACCTCAAACAGGAGTAAGAACACCCTTGAGAATAAATGAGAGTTCTTCTCCAAGCACACCACATGGAGCAGATTTGGGTGCTTCTTCAAGCACAACTACACCAAATGAAAGAGGAACAAGATTCAAAAATATAAATGGGATTTATGAGCAGGAAGCCGCAATTGAAGGTATGAACTCCTTATTTGCTTTGTATTGTCATGTTGATGATCCTATTGATTTTGAAGATGCCATAAAAGATAGAAAATGGATAGAAGCTATAGATGAAGAAATTAATGCCATAGAGAAGAATAAAACATGGGAGTTGTTTCATCTCCCAGAAGGTAAAGAAGTCATTGGAGTAAAATGGGTCTACAAGACCAAATGCAATGCTGAAGGTAAGATTGAAAGGCATAAGGCCAGACTTGTTGTCAAGGTATATAAGCAACAGCATGGAAGATACTATGAAGAAACTTTTGCACCAGTTGCAAGAATAGAAACAATAAGAGCAGTGTTGTCTATTGCAGCACAAAACAAATGGAAGGTTTACCAAATGGATGTAAAATCAACATTTTTAAATGCAGTGTTAATGGAAGAGGTTTATGTGGAACAACCTCTAGGCTATGAGAAAAAGGGCCAAGAGCACAAAGTTTGTTGATTGAAGAAAGCTCTTTATGGGCTGAAGCAAACACCAAGATCATGGTAGAGTAGGATAGATTCATTTCTACTGGAAAATGGGTTTGAAAAATGTGAAGGAGAACCCACATTATACATGAAAGAGAAACATGGTAAGATGCTCATTTTGTGTTATATGTTGATGATGTAATATTCACAGGTAATGATGATTACCTCATTGAAAATTTAAAAAAGTCACGAAAGATGAATTTGAAATGATTGATATGGGATTGTTGAGATTATTCTTATGAATAGAAGTAGAACAGAATGAAAATGGGATTTTTATCTCACAAGAAAAATATGTTAATGAAGTATAGGAAAGATTTAATATGCAAGAGTGCAAAGTAGTAATTACTCCCACAGTAATGGGATTGAAGTTGAGTAAAGATGACAACAACAAGGATTTTGATCCTAGTTTGTATAAAATCATAGTTGGTAGCCTCATGTAGTTGACTGCAACTATGCCAGATATTATGCATGTTGTTAGTTTTATTTCTAGATTTATGGAGAGGCCAAAAGAAACACATTGGCAAGCAGCAAAGAGAATTCTGAGGTATGTGAAAGGAATTAAAAGGTATGGGATTTTATATACTACTTCAGAAAATTCTGAATTAATTGGATACACTGATAGTGATTGGGCTGGAAGTATAGATGATCGGAAAATCACATTCGATTATGTTTTTCATATGGGTTTAGGAGCCATTTCATGGGCTTCTAAGAAATAGCCTGTTGTAGCGTTATCTACAGCAGAGGCAGAGTATGTGGTAGCTACAGCAGCAGCGTGTCAAGTAGTACGGATGAGAAGAACGTTGAGGAATTTGTGTCAAGAATAGGCAAATGGCACAATGATTTATTGTGACAATAGCTCAGCTATTGCATTATCAAATAATTTTGTGTTTCATAAGAGAACGAAGCACATAGATGTCAAGTTTCACTATATCAGAGAATTGTTGAACAATGGAGAAATTTTTTTATAGCATTGTAGAACAGAGGAACAGTTTGCAGATATTCTGACAAAGATATTGGGGCAGAAGAGTTTTGAATATTTAAGAAAATGCTTGTGTATGACTCATAACCCAGTAGCTGACTTTAAGGGGGAATGTTGAAAATATTAACGTCACTTGCGTACTCTGTGCAGGTATAAACAGAGTATAACAGGGGCAGCACCAATAGAAGGTTGAGTGTACACTTATGTGCATTCAAGAGGAATGGAGAAAACCATAAGGATGGAATTTAATGTTTATGGGTAGCAACCACCATTCAGAGGAGAATTTATGTTTGTATGGGCTTAGCCGCATTTGCACAAGAAATGAAGACTTTCGTGGTTCAAAACCACGCAACAGCAGAGCTTTAATGAAAACAGTCACTTCGGGCTTTTAAGTCCTCAACAACCATAAACGGAGGAATTTTGTTTAAACGCGCCAAGTCCTTTTAAGTTTTGAATGGGACACGTCATAGTGGTCTCCACCACTTCATCGCTGATCCCAATCGCAAGTTTTATTCTAAGTTTCGTGTTGATATGAAGAAGTTCCGATGTGATGCGATTATCGCAATCGCACATCGCAAAGGAACGATGTATGTTCCACCATCCGAAATGTGTTATCGCCGATTGAAAGTTTGCAATGTGATGTGGTCCCACCATAATCGCAAATCGCAACATCATATAACCATTCTGTCCTTCTCTTATGTTTTCCGTCGATGCCGATGGTGTGATGCGATGTGGTCCCACCACAGTCGCACATCGTACATCTCTCATCGCTTAATCACAATCGCAATTTCTAATCGCCATCCGCCCAGACCGCGGGTCATTGTAATATTTGTGATGTGATTGTCACAATCGCAAGCATAACATTGCAAGTGTGTTGTTCAAACCATTCAATTGTTCCGCCGATCGCCGATGGCCCATTGCGAAGTGGACTCCACTCGTATATCACGCCAAAGAAATTTTAGGTTAAAGTTTTATGTTCGAGCAATGTTTTTCTTTGTAATTTGTTTATGTTTTTATTCCGCCGCACCATATAAAAAGTGAAAAAGCCCGTAGGCTAATTGCATAACATTGTATTATTGTATTGTTGTGAAAAAGTCCGCAGGCAGAGAAAAACACAATAAAGACTAGAGAGCACTGTTTTGTGCAGTTTTGAGAGACACAAAAGATTAGTGTGCACTGCGTCTGTAGCATTCAGTGTAGTTTTGTAAATCCCTCAGACGAGGAAGAAATCTATCATTTTGTAATAGTTTTTAGTTTTGTTAATGAAATAGAAAATTTTATTTTGCAATCTATGTCAAGTTATTCTCTCTGTTAGAAGGAGAGTATTATTCTCTCAATTATTGTTCTGGAATTATTAAAAATTCCAACAGCTCACCCAACCAACCATATGCTCACGAGCACTGCTACGATTTGGCCAAAAATTACATTTCAAATTCTCATTAGAAACCAAAACAACTATATGGCAATGTTTTCTAACCGGGAAAAGGGATTTTCATGACAATGAGGGGAGTTATTAGGTAATTTTAAGTCCTATCACAGAAGAATTGGAATTGGACAAATGTAGTTCCGCTCACCTATAGCCATATTTCATTGTAACGGAGAGCTGACCCAAGGAGAGGGCTCGTATGGCAAACATAGAACTATACAAAATAATTTTTTGCAAAGCTAGTTCCGTAAGAGTTTACTCGCAAAAGCCGAACACCCACTTGTAACATTTGTGTATTTCTATCCAATAACATTCTTGGATTTTTTCTACTATGAAGAGGACAACTAAAATAGATCCAGAACATCCACAATCCGGAGAACACGCAGCCCCGGGAGAGCTCGAACCACTTCTTGAACGCCGCGTTCCCAACCCTGGGGCATCCAACAACGAAGGCAGTCACCTGAATGTCTGGTTTTCTGGAAGTTCAATCCGCTCTGCACAATATCGAAGGCACTCAAATCTGTGCACGGGAATATTTTCGTGGCCACTTACGCAGAGCCATTCACTTAAGGTACGCACTTCTATTTCTACCTAGTTTTTTATGTTTAAATTTTATGTTGAGATTCAAACTACTGTAAGGGACGAAATGCGTAAAGATTATGCAATTTCCCTCTTATTGGATGTTGATATCTGTATCTAGTGTCCACTATATTTATCTTCGGTTTTGACATGTCATGAAAATATACGATGTAGATGTGGATATGGAAAATTACTTTTGAAAATTGGACTAGATGTGCATATATAATATATGTTTTTTATTTTGAAAAAAAGTGATGGGATTAATTCCTAAGACATTTATGTACATTATGGATCACAAAAGTCTTAGTTTTAATAAAATAATTTGTAAATCATATTCATGAAGTTTGAAGTTGAATATTTAAAAAAAAAGTATTAATTAATCTCAATCATATAAAATAAATAATTGATAAATATGAATATGCATCAAAATATTTATCTCATGATACATGTTATATTGCACTAAAATATAATTTTATTATTATTATTATTAAAATAATTAATATATAAATTAAACATACACATATTTAAACATACAAACACATATGTAACAGCGTTCTTAAGCATGAAAATTCACTTGAACTTTACCATGGATATTTTTAACATTAAAATAGATTTCATTACAATACCATGACCCAATATCATAACTCTCTAATATCATATACCAAAAAAAATGTTGGAACACCTAATCCTACATGGGTAGGTGTGGAATGCGAAAAGTCACAATGGAGTCCAAGTGACCTTGGAATATGAAACCAAGAGTCACACCATTGTACTATAAATGTACATCTTTGTATAATGGAAAATAAGAAAGCCTCACGCTTATCTTTCATTGTGTTGAGTTTCCTCTTGTGTGTGTGCATTCTTCTTCCTCATACACCATGTGTGTGCTTCAACATGGTGTTTAACATGGTATCAGAGCGGGTGATTGCTGGCCCTGCTCCAATTTGAGTGAGCCATTTTGTGTTTAAGGCCTGTGCATATCTGCAAAAATTCTTGACATTTTTGTAGCACTCAGAGTTTTTGCAGCAGTGTTTTTGTCGCCATTCAGAAGTGTTTTGAAGAGCAGCAGCATTCAAATCCGTGGCAGCATTCAGAAATTGACTTTGAAGAAGAGCAGCAGTGGTGTTGAAGAAGCACATATGAAGGTTTTCTAAATTCTGATCTTTTCTCTGCATTTTCTGCCTTTAAATCTGCTTTTGAAGAGCTGCTGGAATACTGTTCAAAATGGAGTTTTGAAGAAAAGTTTTGGGTTTTCAAGCAAAATTTCTGAGTTTTTCATTGAAAAATCTCTGCAAGTTTCTGGGTTTTTAATGGAAGAGATTTCTGAGTATTGTTAAATTCTGCATTTCTCTGCTGCTGGAAAAATCATTTTTTCAAGTTTACAAGTTTCTGCAAATTATTCTGTTGTGTATCTAGAAAATTCTGCTCTATATTTGAAAGAAGAAAAATTTGCTGCTGTTTTTAAATGGAATTCCTGCTCTACTCTGTTGTTTTAAAAATAAAATAAAATTTAAAAAAAAAATTGAAAAAAAATAAAAATCTCTGCAACATCCTGGCCTCTCGGCCCCCATCTCAACCCTGCGCCTACATTCCTACACTTCTTCTCTACCCACCCTCACTCCTTTCCCACAGGCCCTTATGCCTCCCACTTCTTTCCACACGCGCTCCCCTTACTCCACACGCCTCCCATCTCAAACCCGCTCGCTCTTCCCTCACTGCGCTCTACACTCCTCACCGATTAATACTCTGCCCCATCGAACGCTCCACCTGCCATACCTTCGGCCCCCCTCGAGCCACGCCCCTCCCACCTGTGCGGCTACCTGCAATACAACCCTGCCGCCCCTCCAAATCCGCGGCTACCTGCAATACAACGCTACCTACTTCTACCCTACCCTGCTAACCCATCGAATCCCTCTCACGTCGGCAACCCAAACTCTACGCTCAATCCCCCCCCTCCATAACGCCTTCCCCTCACTTCACAACTACTATCACTCCACAATACTTGCATTTTTTTTACGACCTGTGCACCATCACTCAACGCTCCACCTTCCTTTTTTTAAAATACCGCTCTACGCCCTTACACATGCTCGCTTCACTCTTCCTGCGGTTACTACTCTTCCGCCTACCCCCATCACAATTCGATTTTTCAATTTTAATAAAACCCCATTTATAATTACCCTCCCCTCTCCATTGTAAAATCTGCCCCTCTCCCATATAAATACATCCTCTCATTTTAAATACTACCTCCTCTTATTTTAAATACGCCCCTCCCTTTCATATAATAATCCCCACCATATTATATATATTACATTAAATCCACATTCCATTTTAACATTTCGTTTTCCCTAATTAAAATAAATCCCATTCCATTTTAAATTTCGATTCCCTTTTTTTTTAAATTTATTTTAATATAATATCCCTCCTCCCCATTATAATAACCCTTCCCTTAATTAAACTCCCCCCACCCCCCCCCCCACCATATAGTTTCCCATCACATCTTAATATTTTCCTTTCCATTTTTTATTATCCCCATTTTTTAATTAATTTTTAATTTAAAAAAAAAAAAAAAAACAGCAGAGAGAGAGAGGAAGAGAGGAGGAACAAAGAGAAAATTTGAACAGCAGAAAAAGAGAAAATCGACATATGAAGAAGATGGACTGAATTTTACAGATTTGATATTTTATGATTTGTGGCATAAGAGTGATTTTCTGAAGATTTTTACATGAGAAGACAAGTTTTCCATCATTTGAACAGCTCTTTGAAGAAAAATTTCAGCTGCTTTAAAGGCTTCTTTCATAGTGTTTTCAGCTGCACATATTTTTGCAGAGATTTTGTATTGAACTCACATTGTGAGTGAATTTGCCTCTTCATTCATAGTTGGAATCAGAAAATTTGAGTTGTTGGATTGTTGATTGCCCTCCATCATTTGAGGAGCACACTTTGTACTTTGAGAATTTCTTGAGTCATTTGTATTTGTTGTTGAATCACATTGTAAACGGGTGCATTCTCGGTTGAAGCCGACACCCTTTCATTTTTTGAGCCTAAGTTGTTGAAATGGCTAAAATCAATGAGGTATTAGTGTTGTTGAATAACCTCATTCATTCCAATGTTGATGACATGATAAAAATGAGCAAGGATGCTCTTTGTAACATTCAAAGTTGTTTGCAAGATGCACATGAGAAGATTGAGTTTTTGCAGTTGGAATCTCAGCTCCAACAAGACGAACTTCAGCAAAAGAGTCACCATTCTGAACCTGTTTTTGTTCAGAACATTGTGAAGGACTCTCATCAGAAGAAAGAAGATAAAGATGCAGTTGATTCCCATTCAGTTCCTTGTACTAGAGCAGATGTACATGCAGATGCAGTCGCTCAGCCTGCACTTCCTAAGCCCATCATCAGACCTTGGGAAGAGCTTGCCCACAACAAGCACCGAACTGGTCTTGGATATGACAAGGATGTGTCCTTTCATATTCCGAATTACACAAAGCCCATCATATTTCAGAGTGCCAGATTCCTTTATGACAGTTCACCTGCAGATATTCCAGATCTTGTTCCACTTCCACAACAGATTGAGACATGCCAACACTGTGATCGAGTTGGCCACATGAAAGATCATTGTTTTGATCTTCATCCATGCAAGCACTGTGGTCGGCACACCCACTCTTCAGACAGATGCTTCAGACACAAGCCTCCTGCAAGAACCAAGATTCATCTTGGATGGATTGCTTCTTGGCAATGGGCATCAGCAGCCAAGAAGATGTTTATGACACATGTTAGAACTTGTTCACGCATATTGAGCAAACTTGCAGTTGAGTTTTCGCCATCATCTCACCTTGTCCCTGACAGGGGGGAAAATGGTGGTCATGTACAAGCTTCGACGACAAATCAAGCGAGCCTGAGCCACAATTTCTCATTCCATGTTCAGAGTTGTAGCCAGCAATTCAAGCAAGCCTGAGCCACAATTCTTCATTCCGGATTCAAAGATGTAGCCAGAGACACGGATGCCCATGAGCATACCTTCGATTGGTGGATAACCTAAAACCATCATTTTCGGTTGGTGGATAACCTAAAACCATCATCTTTGGTTGGTGGATAACCTAAAACCATCATTTTCGGTTGGTGGATAACCTAAAACCATCATCTTTGGTTGGTGGATAACCTAAAACCATCATTTTCTGTTGGTGGATAACCTAAAACCATCATCTTTGGTTGGTGGACAACCTAAAACCACCACAGGTCGTAGACCTCCCTTCTTTTAGGTCGAAGGTCTCCCTTTTTTATGAGGGACAATTCCTCTAGCAGAAGCCTTCAGCTTCTTGCCAGTTTTGGAAGAGTTCAGGGAACTGCAACATGAATTGCGTTCCAGTGTTTGTGGTCATCCTAAAACCACCTCTTTTTTCCAACATTTTAGAGAGTTGAATCAGCCAAGCGCTGCCATGTATACTTTGCAGATTTGTATTACAACTCTTCTTGGACTCACACATACCCCTTCGGATTAAGGGGGGATGTTGGAACACCTAATCCTCTATGGGTAGGTGTGGAATGCGAAAAGTCACAATGGAGTCCAAGTGACCTTGGAATATGAAACCAAGAGTCACACCATTGTACTATAAATGTACATCTTTGTATAATGGAAAATAAGAAAGCCTCATGCTTATCCTTCATTGTGTTGAGTCTCTTGTGTGTGTGCTCATCTTCCTCATACACCATGTGTGTGCTTCAACATGGTGTTTAACAAAAACCATAAGTATCATGGGGCTTTTTTAACCTTTAAATACGTTTTGTTATAATACCATGACCCAATATCATGACGTACTGATACCATATGCCAAAAAAACATAAGTTGTGTTCATATGACATATTATATTTTTAAATTAATTGATTTAAGGAAAAGGACAAAAATGGCATAATTACTTTTGAGGTAAATTTCAACATTTGATGCGTGATTATTATTAGAAATGTTCTAGAATATTTTTAGGAGGTTAAATCCCTACCACCCATCTAATAATTATTGATAATTAAATTAAAATAACAAAACCTTTATTTCAAACTAGGTATAAACCCAAAATTATGCCATACCTTATATTAAACTAATAGAGCCATATGGGCATCAAAACATACCTCTCATATATGGGTCAATACAATGGGTTAGTAATATCACCTACCAAAAAAGCCATTATTCATATAATATTACACATGTTCATATATCATTTTTCCAATTAATTAATTTAATTAAAAGGGCAAAAAGACCATAACAACTTTGGAGTTAAATCAATATATTTTGTGAAGGTTAAATCTCTACCATCCACCTACCATAGGTTAGTAATATCACCTACCAAAAAAACCATTATTGATATTCATATTACACATGTTCATATATCATTTTTTCAATTAATTAATTAATTTAATTAAAAAGGCAGAAATACCATAACAACTTTGGAGTTAAATCTCAATCTTTGATTTGGGTATCTATTAAGAATATTCCAGTATATTTTGTGAAAGTTTAATCCCTACTATCCATTTAATAATTATTGATAATCAAATTAAATTTCTATGAGAAACTCCTAGAATTGACAAAAAAAAAAAAAAATTGAGATTTTTTCAAAGTTACAATATTGTATATTCCAATTATTGACAAAAAAGAAGAAAATATTTTTTCAAAGTTACAATATCATATATTCCAAATAAAGAATATACATATAATATCAATATTGTTAATATTTATCATAGAATCAAACTTAGATGAAGATAGTTTTATTCTTTCCTTCCAACCATCCAAAATAAAAGCAGAAATAACATCAATTGACATTGTATAAACTTAACATGTTTTATCCTCTTAAAAATCATTCTATATTAGTAATTTCAAACATAAAAAAATTTAAAAAAAAATAAATATTATTATTATTATTATTATTACTATTACTATTTTTAAATTCTCATAAACCAATATAAATTTCCATTCACAGCCATCAATTATTTATTGAAAATAACATTTACATATTAATTTACATGTTATTTTATCTGTTATTGTATATAACATCAATGCTGAGTAGATACTGAATATTAATATTAGAGGAGTGCCACCATACTATTATTAACAATTGGGTCTGATGACATAAGATAAAGACACGAAGTCAACGACCCTGTGTTATGTGGAGTTGCAAGATACACACCTAAACAAAAGTAGAAAAAAAAGAAAAATACATCAACAAACCAGAGATATATATCCATGGGCGCGCAGTGAATGTTTATGATTACTATTCGAGTATGCCTTCATATCATTCGGACTCTGGTGGAGGAACCGAAGCTCGTGGTGCTAAATTCAGATTCACCATCAATCTCTGTCTCTTCAGCTCCGTAAATCTCCCAATCTGAGTAAAGCCATCGTCCCCTATTTTTCCCATTGCCAGACCCCATTTGCTTCGATTTTGCTTTGCTACTTTTGCGCTGCTGGAAGTAGTTGTAAATCTTGTGCAGTAACCCTACCCTAGTTGTGACTTTTCTGCTACCAAAACCAGGAGAATTGGCAGCACTTTTGGCTTGAAGAAGCGGCGGCGGACTCAAGGGCGGAATGATCTCGTGATGAACTAATTCATCATAATACCTAGTTGTGACTCTTCTGCTACCAAAACCAGGAGAATTGGCAGCACTTTTGGCTTGAAGAAGCGGCGGCGGACTCAAGGGCGGAATGATCTCGTGATGAACTAATTCATCATAAAACCTAGCAGACGACTTACGCTTCCCCGGCTCGGCTTCCCATTTGAAAGGGACGCCCCCGAGATGTGGAGCTCTGTAATAAATGCGAGAAGAATTCCCAGAACTCTCTTCCCGGGTTAGAAGCCTACTGAAAAAACTGCCAGCAGTTCCTTTGGTTTCCAGCTGCAACAAATCATGGTTTTCTTCCATTGTACTTCTTGCACTGGGCAGCCTATAATTATTGGCCTTGCCACAAACCATGATATCCAAATCGAAGGGTGCAATAACCGAAAGGCCATAATTAATATTCTGCTGTCCAGCAGCATCTAATGATCTGTTGCTACTAAAACAACATATTCCAAACGATTTCATCGTGCAACACCAACCCTAATAGTGTTCCCCGCTGGAATCGGAAAGAGTCAGATAACCCTAACCCTAATAATGTTGTTCCAGGGTGGAGTCAGGAGAAGCATACATTAGAACAAAATATATTGGAATTGGCTTGAAAAAGGGTTGCTGGTGAAATAACACCGACTGGTTGAGTCGGTTGTCTGCCGAACCGACAGATATAACGAAGTTGGCCCATGGGGATGGGATCCGGACCACTTTCTGGCGAATAGTTAGTCAACGATTTGAGGGTTTCATACGTTAGATTGAGTGTGGAAGGAAAACATGACATATTTTGGCAAACCTTGCCATGTTGAAATGATGGGTAGGTGCTTATGTGCTACCAACAAGACAATTCAGAGCATCTATTTTATCTACAATTAGGTGGGATTTGATCACCTATACTAACTCTTATCATTTGTCGTTTGATTGATAAAGCAAAGATTATGTTTTAATTAAATATAACCAACAATTAGATACCAAATTGTCAAACTCTCACGAAGGCAAATCAGATACGGAAGTGCGTGGAAATACCCCATTTGTCCATTTCACATGTAACGAAGTATATCTGATTAGGGTTTCCAAACTTTCCCCACAACAAGCCAGCATGTGTTAGCCTAAGCTCTTACACCTGAAAATAAACTTTCTTCTCGAGGCTTGACTCGAAAACGGTGATTAATAGTTGTTTAATCGGTCAAAGTCGCTAAGGAGTATACTCGGCCTGGCCACAAGCCTTAACTAACTTGATTTTTTTTTTAAGCATGTGGGCACAATTCTCTAGGTGAATTTTGATTTAACCAATTCAGTTTGGTAGTAGTTGTTTTTTGTCTTCATAATTATGGAAATTTCATTAAGATTCTGATAAAATTTGCAAGAGATTTTTGATTATTTTTGTCAAACTTTAAGAATTTAGATGTTCCAAAAGTTTTTGATGGTGCTGAATCCATTTTAACTATCAAAAATATGATTTAAACACTACTAATTTTTTTTGCGCTAATTCAAACCACACCTAAATAAAAACTCCATTGTGGTAATGAAACTTTACCACCTAAAAGTAAACTTATTCACCCAGTTTTCTATGGAAACAATAGTTTTATAAAACCTAATTTTGTTTTATAATTGTTTGGAGTGTCTTATGTCACTCGTGTGTTTAAGCATCTTGTGTAAACGATATTTATAAAATAGTATTTATTTTATAATTGTTCACTATTAGATTTCATTTATATAATATGGTATATAAGATTATATTGACATAGTATGCAACGTTATATTGATCATAACTATAAGTTGAAGGTACTAAATAAAACATAGGGATGACGTTATCAGTTCAACTTGCGAATTTATATATCGAAATCAAATTTTATATTAGAAAGCTTTTTAGTTGATAAGGTCTGTGTGGTTTGCAAAACTTTATATGAATGTCATAAATATAATAACGGTTTAAAAGGCATTCAGTTAGAATGATGAGTGATGTTAATTCTAGATTCATGGAGATTTAATATAATAATATTTAGTACAAAGGAGTGTTAACAATGAAGAAGTAATTGAAAATAGTATCATTCACATAGAAGTTATTAATAAGGACATAGTTAACAAAGTTGCTATGATAAATAGTTCATTATTAATACTTGTAATTAATATAGGGGTAATTTACAAAAAGTTTATAGAAAAAAAATTACATTAATTAAAGGGTTATTATAAGACATTGTTAAAGGAAAATTGTACGGTATCTAACCACATTCTTATAGTTAACCAATGAATAACCACTTAACTCACTTTTAAATACTTACTCGAAATCACATTTCAAATTCCATCCATAGCTATTTGATGCACTAATTATGAACACATTTGGGATTTAAAGAGACCCTTAAGCTCCTAGTTGAAATGTAGAAGAAGACTTACACATATATTTATGGAAACATGATAGAAAATGTCTATCATGTTACTCTTAGGCAAATTAACATACATGCATAATTCATCACCATAACAAAATTAAGAGTTAAATTTATAGAGAAGTTAAAAATAATAATAGACTTATGTTTTAACCAAATTGGTCCCAAAAAATGGTATTCACTACTTAAACATTTTCTTTTGGAGAAGATGTTAGTCCTGAGTGAAGTTATGATGCTATACTGAGATTACAACCATGGAGAGGAAGCCAGAAATGTAACTCCATTCCTTCATCCACACACAACACAACTTATCTATATCTCTTCCCTTATATACTCCCCTAAGAAATCAACACCATTGTTTTCTTTCATGCATGAAAGAAGGATTCTAAAGGTTGATTTTCCTTTGTGAAAGATTGGTGGAAAATTCTATTGATTGAAATGAGTCCACCAACAACATGGTGATAGAGCTGATAGTTTCTAGTTTCTTCCTTGACCTTTATACTCACACAACCTTCAATGATAGTGGATTCGAATTAATACTTATAGGCAATGTAGACATAAAATTAAATACCCTTTGATATTGAAATATGCTATGGAGTAGAGTGGAATTGACCAGAGATTACTTTTGATCAATCACTTGATCAACTAGCGGAGGATCACAGGAAAGCTTTCGGTAACCAGCCGAAAGATGAGGCAGAGAAGATGTAAAGGCAGAGAAGATGTAAGGTTATCGAAGACTTTGGAGGCTTCGTCCATACAAGGAAAAAGGTGATTGGGATGATTCCCTTCACATAACCTATAGGGAATTTTGACTTTACCCTTTTTCTCATGGGACTTATTATCTCAAGTTGAGGTTTTGTCACCAACATGATATCCAGAGGCCGATAGCAAAGGCTCATGTGAGCTGGTGGACCGCACTTCTAGAACATTGGGAATACTAGGACAATCTTTAAGAAGGTGGTCACCCTTGCTAGTCCTCTTCTTCTTCTTCTTCTTAGCTTCCTAGTTACTAGAATCGATGCTTTCACGAGGCAAAGAGGAAGAATGGGGTGAATATATAAGCGAAGAAGGATGTTACACATCATTTCGTCACCATGAAATTTTACGGTCAATATGGATCTATGACCATCCATACCCATGCTTCCTTAGAAATAAAAACATTTATATTCCTTAACCAAGTCTTGGGAACTTGGAAAAAATCTCTTAAAAACCCTTAAAGGTTGCCTGCGCGCTTTTGGCAGTCACTTCATATGCATGTGCTGATATTCCTACCTTTATCTGCGGACATCTACGCTTTGTTTGCCCATAAAACATGTGCACCCCATCTAAAATAAAGTAAAAGCGAAAAGTAACTTCTAGAACCATAGTTGGGCATATATTCTTCCAACTAAAAGCCTCTTGAGTCACTCGAGTACGAACTATATCCCTCCAATAATGGAACTAATCCCCTTGGATGAAGGAACCCTAATCCCTTCATTAAATTACCTCATCCCTCTATTGATGGATCTTAAACCTCCTCAATTTCACCTATAAATTGAAGTGACACTTCAGGGTTAGGGGTAGGTTGTAGATGGTATATTGTACATATATGCACATAAGATTTCACTGAAAAGAAACCTATGCTGGTCATTCTAGAGAGGAAATATTTTCAAACCAAGGAGCATATGGGAGAAATCTGTACGACATCAAGGCTCAGGTTGTAATATTTCTCTTTATATTATTGATAATACATATGGATACCTTTTTCTCATCGCGTTGTTTTTAGATTCATTAAGACAATGACAATTCTTAATCTCCTTGATCATTAAGATAAACTCGTGTTTAGATTATTATATATTGCATGTGATTTTTATTGTTTGCATATTTGTGATTGCAGGTTCTTCTCAGCATTGAAGGACTTCTTCAGGAAAAAAGGAAAGGTGTGCATCAAACATCTCGTTGAAAGGTAGGAGCATTACTCCCTCTTTTCTAAGTTTTGATAATTTGAATGGTAATAGTTTAGGGAAAGAAATATTCAAATGGTTGTTTGTTTCTAGTTATCTGTTTGGATACTAGGGAGATTGATGTTATCCCCAAGAGGGATTTATCCAGAAGAAAAATTGGTGACTCCACTTGGGAACGAGCTTAATTTTCTCTTGATTCTTTTAGTTTAGCTCTACATTTTTTTAGTTTTACTATATCTGAGTGT
This sequence comes from Pinus albicaulis, assembly GCA_034641835.2. Lineage (NCBI taxonomy): Eukaryota > Viridiplantae > Streptophyta > Pinopsida > Pinales > Pinaceae > Pinus > Pinus albicaulis. Next base: position 28,339,493 of record MU968317.1, read on the forward strand.
TGTTGGCTTTATGAACATTTATATCCTCTGAATTAGAACACATTTTATTTTTTATTTTTTGAAGTTTATCTCCCATGCACGGTTTCGTTTCATAAAAAAAACGCAGGTTTGTGTAAGTTCTCAGTTTAATACAGTGCACACGTGCACTGGTTTTCACTGACTACCTATGCACCCCTAATAATTTTTGAAAAAAAAGAATTTTCTCTCTCCGAGATTCTGATGATTAATTTATGAAGGTTCAACCTAACTTATACCAACCCTCAAAGTCTATTTCTGAACTCATGTTAGTTGATTGGGTGTTTTGAAATTTATTTTTTGAGAATTTTTTAATTTGATTTCCTTTGGTCATTGTGTATGAGTGTTTTTACTTTTGACCTTTAGAATTTTCACCTAATTTTCTTTACTTAAACTTGATTGCTTCCTTAGATTACATTAGTGAAGGAAAATAGTCTTCTTGTTCTTCGTTGATTTGGAATCATCTTTTGTTTGAGAATTCTCTTGCATAGATTACATTTGCATAGTTTTCCAGTGAATTGTGCATAGATTACAGCTGCATAGTTTACATTCTAGAAAAGTCAACTGTAGATTTAGATTAGTTTCTTTGATTGTCTTATTGGGGAAAATTACTTATCTTTACAATTTCGAGTTTTGAGTTTTTGTTGGTTTGCTTATCTATCAAAAAAGAGTCTTTCGCTTTAGGAATTGGTTGTGTGAATCTCTTTTCTTTCAGTGAATCTCATCATATACTAATTTATGTTTGTTGTAAAGAGTTATTTCATCAATTTAAAGGATAGTGTCTCTCATTGAAATATAGCCTTGATTTGAATTTACATGTTTTTATGCTTGTTTTAAAAAATAAAAATAAAAAATTGTTTTGAATTTATATGCATTAGTATTTTATTGCTGAAATTAGTGCATTAGAGAATTTTTTATATTTTCTCTTATTTATCGATTTTTGCATTGTTGGAAGTGAATGGAACCTCTATCCTTACTTTAGTTAGGATTCATTGAAGTGAAAAGATGACATTATCATATTCGATTGCATTCATTTTTGGGTCAGGTCATAACACCACTGGTTTCATATCCATTTACCCTTTGAGTAAGCAACAACCTTATAACATAGCACTAATTAAAATTAATCTAGAAATTTTCACATTTTCTAGGGCTCATTCCACCAATTTAGATTAGGATTAGTGTTTTGGAATAGGGAATTAGCTAAATTTCCAAATAAACTAAACAAACAAATAGCATCTTGCGGTAGGGAAAACCCAATTTTTGCAGTTTTTTTCTAGAAAGCTCTTCTTAAAAGAGTTAAGCATGAGGTCATATCAGACCTAGTGGAGTAATCGTACCTACTTCATTGGTAAAGATAGAAGATATGCACGCATTACAAACTGTAAATCTCGGATTGACCATTGTCGAGGAGCCTCAGATCACTTGTCAGTAAACCTCATATTTACCATGTCGAGGAGCTTTCAAGGGGATTGAGATTTGTTACTCTGTCCTTGGGTGTATAACAGGCCACATAATATTCCCCCAGGTTGAATTGTCTCCATTAGTAACCTTAGTAGCTATAATCTTAGGATTTTTCCAAAGGTGACGGTGGAGGGAAGGTCCCACTTTACCTGGAATGGACGTTGACAAGACTCACTTGGAATTTTTGGAGGGTAATATTCAGTTAGATGGAATAGTGGAGTTACTTGAAAGAGATTGTTTCATTAAGTAGGTTGTTAGGGTAAATGGTTCCATTCGCTAGTTTTTCACATTGATCTCTGCGATGTCAGATTTCATCACCAACTAGTGATTTCTCTGTGAAAACAAACTGTTTGTGTGTGGTTTGACTCCTATATTTGATAGCGCATGTTCCTTTGTTTGTTTTTACTTTTTAAAGAAATTAGGTGTGGATTGCTAATATTTTTAAATTATTAATAAAATTCATTGAAGTTGAATCTAATGGAAAAATTTTCGGAACTCACAAACCAAAGAACCCCTCTTAACAAGAATCCTAGACCTTTTCCTTGCTTTGGAAATGTTTTTCCTCCTTATATGGCTACATAGTCATTACCTCGATTTACCATAGGTTTACGGGTATGGTTATTTTAAACTTCATTGGCCTCAAATACTCAAATTGTTCCACCTCAACCAGATGATTCACCTCAACGGAGCTCACCATATCAACATCACCAACCTCATGTTGACCCTTTACCTTCTTCGCCCAACATGTATTCCTCCATTTATTCTTCTTCGCTTGGTAAAAGCATTGATGCTAGTAACGAGGTGGCTAAGAATAAGAAGAAAGGGAAGAATAAGAAGAAGAAGCAAGATAAGAAATAATTCAACCAACCAACCATGGCTGTAACTGTTGGTAATGTTGAGGAAAGCTCCAACATGCATTGTAAACCCAAATATCCTTGCAAAATTTGTAAGGGTGACCACTTATCAATTGTCCTGGTATTCCTAAGGTCTTGGAAGTATGGTCAGAAAATTATTATCAACTTATTGTTAATATATTAATCAGTGATTGTCAGGTTCCAGGGAAAAAGGGTAAAATTAGGTTTCCTTGTAGGTTATGTAACGAGAGTCATGAAACTCATGAAACTCAACTTTTCCCTCACATAGATGAAGCCTCAAAATTGTTGGAAAACCTTACTATTCCACGACAAAAAATTCCAACGAGTTACCATAAACTTTCTCCCAACCTACCATCAGTTGACGAAGTGATTGATCTAATTCCAAGTACATTCAATCCCACCCTTCCATTGGAGAGTGAAACACATACCACTCATGTTGATGAACCATTTTTTGATCAATTGGTCAACTCTATTTCACATTCGGTGAATCCCACTCTCCCCGTAGAGAGTGAAATTGATACCGCTCATGTTCTTCTTGTTACTTTTTTTTTTTTCTACATTAGGGGGCATTTCACCTATTTCTACATAACCCCCTCCAAGTATTGATGTCTCTTCCTTTGATTGGAGTAGACTCACATAACCTCATTGTTATCACTAAAAAATTAGACAAGTAAAATGACATTATAAAACATCAAGCAGAAGGATTTACACGGCCAAGATACATTAGAGAATCTAAACTATTTAAAAATATCTAAGGTCAAGAGGAAAAATGTCAAATTGCGCACCAGAGACACAGGCTAAATGCACCTTGCACACATTTTTCTTCGATAGGTGCACTGGTCTTCGCGGATTTCCCTCAAAAAGTCACGCGGTCTAGGGAGTAGTGGAAGTCACCATCCGGGATCACTTGACACACTTCAGGAGAAGATTATCCACTTGAGGCTGCCCAAGGACAGTCACCTAGAGCCACCTTGGGACATCAAGTGAGCACACAAAGGAATCAATTGAAAACAAAAAGGAATCAACCCTCTCTCTTGGGTCACAATCCACAAGTGTACCAAGATAGGGAAGAAGGATTTGAATTTTCCTATAAATTGCCACCATGAGAAGAACAAAATGAGAACACATTGTTATGCTAGGAAAATTTCTCATGAGAAAACAAACAATGGGTAATCCAGAGCAACAATAGAGTTAGAGGATTCAGTTATTGGCCACCCAACAAATCTAATCCCTTTGGAGAAGAGAGAGGCCTTACAACATCAGCTCAAGGATAAAAAAACCTCCTTGCACTGGGTCTTAGAACTCCATAGTTCTAAGGATCCTTTGGCAAGTGTGTAACGTTCTACCTTTATTTTTACTAATAGTGGTTAATAAGAGGAGATTTTATTCCACCATTTGTATTATTGTGTCGTTTGAGTCATTGGAGATTGTGTTTTTGTTTTAGTTTAGTTGTGTTTCTTCTTCTTATATGCAGCATACTACATTCCATAATTTAGTGTGTTATATATATATTAGCATGTGTTCACTAACCTGCTAACCATATTTTCTTCCTGTGACCATAGCTTGTAGGTTGCAACCATTCCTACCAAGCCCCGGTGGTTTAGTACGCTTGTACACCAAAACCACCACCACAAGATTGGCGAATCCACTTGCTTTACCCTTTAATTAAGTGGTTGCGCTTGTTGCAGGGGCCTTCTCTCTGCTCTGGACTGTTGCTGGGACAACTCCCCTTCTCCTCTTCTCTCCTCATTCACCCACTATGAAGAGTTGTAGTTCAAGAGTTCCAAAAAATTTTCTTGCAGGAAAAATGCACGCAGTTTACTCAGATAGACACGAGGAAAAATGCGCGCCTATGTGAGAAATTTCCACGAGGAAAGAAAGGAACATATTTGTCAGTCGTTTTCTTTAGTTTTCACAATTTTAAAGTGACTGGAAGTCCAAAGAAATACTACCAGCACTATGGTTCGTGTCTCATTACTGCTTATAACATGCTTTTGTCGGCATTTTAGTATTTCTTGTTGCATAGTTTTAAATTTTAAAGTTTATCTTCACAAAGCTCACATAGTTTAAATAGGGGGAAATTGATTGGCGAAAATCCAACCTTGCAATATGAATTAACTCATTTTGTGAAAATAGACACCAAAAACACATATATAATTAGTAGGAGTAAGTGGCCCATATCCACATATGCTTAGCTAGTTTCCATTTATTTTTTCCTAGTTTTATCATTAATTTTAGTTTAAATTTTTGCACTAGGAATTGGGACCATGACTTATTTATCTTAGAGAAACAAGTAATCTATGATGCCCTTGCACCTTTTGGTGACCCTGGGCATGCATATGAACACTCTCTTTAGAGAATTTTCCATCTCCCTTTATTCAAACATTTAGTTTAATTAGACAAAATTGTAAGCAGACCACTATCCGCATATCATTTGCTTATCGAAAGGAACAATAAGAAAAATAGATTCATATGGCACGCGTAAAGGATCACTACATATCCCAATCTTAAAACTATGTGATTTTTCACTTTTTCTCAAAAGCTGCCACACCTTAAGCAAAGTGGCCACCTTAAAACTAACCTAAGTGAACTCATTAAATCTCCCCATAGGGACCACAAGATAAATAATAGTTCAGGTTAGGACCATGGGGGTAGCCATTCAATAAGCCGCCATGGTTAGTTTACATCTGAAACATAGAAGTTTACTTTATAGGGAGCTTTAAATCCATCTATCATCCCATGAAAAAGAAAACCCGAGCGCTACAGAGACCCAATTCAAAGGGTGTTAAGCTTAGGTCCAGTGTGTGTGGTATTATTTGGGGCTACCTAACCCATATAATTCTCGATACTGGTAGCTGGTTTACCAAGAAATTCAAGACTCGAACACTCATGTGGGATGACCGTATGTAGTGGAAAAATCTAGGGCATCCTTCCTAATAGGTGATGGTGCTGGCAACACTAGATCCTCTTCCGATTACCTTGGTCGATTCTTCGGCTGTTGGAAGGCGTCGCAAGTTCTTTCGGGATGTTAGCCCCAGTACCCACCAGAAGATATGTTCGCAAGGCACAGTTATAATTGAGAGTATGAGGACATTTAGGACTTTAGTATTCTGATTATCACATGCAAAAACAACCAAAACCATTTTTGATTGATTGGTCACATAGAACTAATCTAAAGGGAAATTAAACTTTTTGTTTCGCTTTGTTTTATGTATGTGGTAACCTTTTTTTCTTTGATGTATAATCTCTCTCCTCTCATAGAACTGAAGAATATTTCCAAAATCATACCTATTTGACACCATAGCGGACTCAACAGGACCTCGTCGATCTAGACGTCTTTTGGACCTCCCCCAATTAGCGGGAAGAGCTCCAGGTCCTTCGCCATTTAGGCATCAAAGACAGAACACTGCCACCATTATCGGTTCATCCTTTATCGGGGTGTATTTAGTTCGGAACCCCCAAAGGTCACCCAACTCCACACTAGTGGAAACGCCCACAGAGTCACCACACACCACTCCTCCCACAACCCCTAGGGGGCAGAGGAGTGCTACCCATTCGGGGAGCCAACAGAAAACACAACCGAGTACGTCACAAAAAAACCCCACACCTAACCAAAACCTGTGTTTTCATAGTCTACAATGGCGCTTAGCACATATTTACCTTTCTTAGCATGGTTGAACTTACCTAATATAACTCAGTTAACGAATGACCCCATTGCACAAATGCCCACGAAGCTCCCTTTAGACATACCAAAATTCGAAAGGAAGCAAGTGGAATACCCTGGAAATCATGTAATGAATTTCCACTTGTGGTGTTCATCAAACAATATCATTGATGATACTATTTAGCTAAGACTATTTCAGCGCACCTTAACCGAACCAGGAACGAAATGGTATGTGGAGCAACCTTCTGCTACACATGGAACCTTTAGCTCCCTCGCTACTGCATTCCTCACATATTTCCAGTTACCCATCCACCATGATTCAGGAATAAAATTACTAACACATTTTAGATAAACATCAGTCATCCATATCTCGGACCATCTCCATGAATGGTGGCAACATTGAAGTTTGTGTAAAACCAAACTCGACGACCGAGTTATGTTGGACCTATTCTTGAAAACTCCCAGTACAGAGGTTTCAAAGGATGTGGTAACTCAAGGACCTATGTCCGAAGAGGATTCCATCAGCAAAGCCCAACAAATCGAGCTGATATACACATAGTTAGGATACATTTATAACATCCTCCCTAACGTCTCACACCTACAAACTTATAAAGAGTTTCCAGGTGTGTCAAAAACTGCAGACAGATTGATTGGGTAACTGACCCAAAATCACCTAGGCAACATTAGTTCGTACCCCAGTTATACATATGATCTTAACCAGAACATCCAACAACCAAGCTACCATAAAATTCATCATGCACCTTTGCTAAACATGACCAATAAAGCATAGTCATTCCATGATCAGTAAGGAGGATCATATCCTCCTGTGCAGGGGACCTAGTACGTAGCTAGAAATATTGATGGAGAGCTCCCACTCAACAGTGATTCACAAACCAGGGACAGGGACCCCAATATTCTCAATCCTTAGCACAAAAAGCACCAATGCAGAATAACACATTCATGAACTTTTTGCGGCCTTTCGAGGCACAAACACACCAGTTATACGACCAGGAGAATCCTATTTATCCTCCTAACGCAACAAGGAAAAAATCAAAAAACAAAAAAAATGGAAAACCTGGACAGGGTGGAAATAATCAAAAATGCCCTCTGAGATCAAAGGCTGGGGCCAACTCCAACCGAAATCAAAACCAGGAGCCAAATAAATCTCAAGGGTAGAACAAGAGGGAAAATATTTGGACCAACCACTCTTGCGCAATTTGTGGTGACTATGGCCATTACACTCATCATTGTCCCAAACTCCACAAGCTAAAGAAGCTCCAGGGTAACCGAGTACAAGGGGGACCCAAACAACAAACATCTCTCATGCAAGAGCGCTTCCCCCACCAAGGGCCAATTAGCACCCAACAATAGCAAACACCCCCTCGACGATTTCGGAAAAAACAACCATGAAATCTATATGAATGGCGAAAAAATGTTTTTAAAACACGAAATCAAAGTTACGATACTCCGCCAAACACTAGTTTGTTAGGGGCTAGCACGAGTGCACCAACATCACCGTTGACTATATCGAAAATTCCTATTGAACCTTTCCAGATATGGCTAAGGGACCAACTAGGCGAGAAGGAAACCAATCCAAAGTGGCCCATAATTATAGCATTGTGGATGATCTAGCTCAATCTCCCACTACCATGTCAGCTTTGGAAGTACTGCAATCTTTCCCAAAGCAAAGGAAAGCCTTAATTTCCACGTTAGGCGCAATCGACGTTGTCGATTCATGCCTAACGAGTTTTTATTTAGATAAAGCCACCCTTAGGCTTCCTTCGTTGGTCTCCTTCCATATACTGGTGTCAGTCCAAAACATCACTATCCACCACTGTATCATTGACAAGAGTTCATCCACAAGCATCATGTGAAAGAAAGCCAGGCATAAGTTAGGGTCTCTCGAACTAAAGCCATCAGACATCACAGTCAGAGCATACACTAGGCGGCCTTCTGCCCATGTCAGTCTCTATCAAAATGTCTCGGTCTTCGTGGCCGAAAAGACAATCCTTATAGACATTGAGGTCTTGGATTCTCAACTGGACTACAATATACTCCTTGGGTGGAGTGTAATATTCATAAATGGGAAAAGTAGGAATATAGTGCAAAATGCTGGAATAGCAGTGTATAACATCATATAAAAGCAAGAGGCCAATATGGAGGCCTTCTAATCATTATAACAATAGCAAAATATGTATAATAAATGGGCCATAAAATGTACAACAAGATATAACAAGCCTCCAATGGAAAGAACCCTCAAAAGAGGTGCTGCTACTATATATAAAAATGCTGGAAGACTGCTATAGTGCAGTCATAAAGTGCACTACTACATCAAATGAACACACAAATAACATGGGCTTATATATGCCTCAATAGATACAATGAGTACATATCTAGGCTCTATACAACCTCCAATGAAGAACCCCCAAAGGGTGTTCAACAATACACCAATGTATAAGATCTTAATCAAAGCCCTAGGGCTGAAGATTCATTACAACATACAAACTAGAAGGTGTGGCTCATCTAATATGCCAAAGAGTATAGCCTCCTCCAATAGAATTTCTCGATGAAATGTTGGTCCCTTCTCTATTGAAACCATCCTATAACTCCTCCCTCAAAATAACGGATTCCAAGACTGAAAATATGCTGTAGGGGAAAATAGATAAGTGGCCTGATGCCAAGATATGAAAATAGGCTCAAGGGCCTTCCTTATTGTCCTCCCAATGGAAAGGAACCCTTCTCTACTGACAATAAGAAATGAAGTGACCCAAAGATGTTCTACACTGTTGCAACCTACAACACAACTAAACCCTCAACAAGATTTGCGCTGTAGATGAAAGATGAAGCTTGGCCTAAAGCTTGAATGTGGAAGTGAAGTACAATTCTCTTCCAAGAGGCCTCTCAAGGAAAGAGGTGGGATTCCCAATCAGGAACACCCTGTGCTAAACAACATTGCAATCCCAGCTAAACAACCAAAGAAATCTATATGTCTAAACAGACGATATATTCAAAAATATCATATACCAATACATAATTTATATGGCTGCCATCCTCTTCCTTTTATAAGAAATGAGCTTCCTAACCCTAAGCCCCATTCATTTATGACACTACTTCCATGCAAAGAGTCTCCATCTAAAACTGTGTTGTCCCACAATGAATGCCACTGCTCCATGACATCCCTATTGATTTGGTCAAAGTTCACCTAGTCTAGGTGTTCCAGCCCCTTTTCACACACAAGGGTGCTTAATTAAGTTGCCAATATGTCCTTTCACATTGGCATTGATTTTATTCATTTTAAGGAGATTTAAGGATCTCCATATCCTCTTATTCATAAAATTAAGTAGAAAAAGTAAATTTAATATTCCAACTAGCTATGTGCTAATTTAGGAATATTACAATCCTTCCCTCCCATGTGTTGCTTGTCCCCAAGCAACTGCAAGGACAGAACTGAAAAATGTGGGGAACCTTCATTCCCATATGGAGCTCCAATATCCAACTATCATCCATACAAAATGAATCATCCTCCAGAGTGGTAATTCATTAAAAAACTCCCCCCATATACTCATGATAGGCACCTCCCAAGTGCCCAAGTTACCCAAATGGCTCATCCCATAAGAAAACAAGAGACCCAAAGTAGAAATCATGGATGGTCCAATGCTCTCCCAGAAATATCAAACATAAGAACCATGGAGAATCTCTCTCCCAAAGGGCACATCCAATTCCTCCGTCCTCCCTCCAATCACTCCCATAAAAATAATAAGGACATCATCATTATATGGGATCAAAACCAGTGATACATAAATAATCAAATGCAATAATGAAGGTGGATCATAGTCCCACATGTGGAACCAGCACAATATATCTCTTGACTGCCTCAGATCATGATATGGTAAGTGGTTTCCCCACCACTTACTTGCTTCCATATTCTTATCACATGCTATGAGAAGGTGAGTAATGTTGGGTGCCTTTGGAGCACACCCTGAATGATATATCATCTCCCTATATCCTCTTAGGGAGTGGCTCTGCTCAACATAGTTTATGGCCCAAAGTTGAGCATGAAGTTTATAAGGAAAAATTCTCCCCCTTGGAACAATGGCTTGCACACGTATGGTAAAGGAATGCAAATATTCATCATATAAATAATTATGCATAAAAAAAATATCTTTAGCATATACTCTACTCACATAAACGAAGTGGCTCATAGATAGATCCCCTCTCATTCCCCAAGAGGAAAGAGGTGGCTGTGATAACTCCATTAAAGATTTATGTATCTCCTCCATCTCCACACATTCCATGCATCTCCTCAAATGCTAATATATCTCCTCTTCAAAGCCCTCCCAAGTATAACCCTCCATGATGGTGTTGTATGCTCTCATGGAATAAGTATGGCTGAAGAGAAAATGTTGATGTGCTACATGTAATAACGTATCCTTGAGCTTGGAAGCTCTAGACAAGAAGATCCTACCATGATATTAGATGACCTCATCTCTGACTAAATATCCCTCCTCTTGTAGCTGGTCATCAAGTATCATACAAGTGAAAAGATCCTTGGAATAATCCACCAATAGTTGGGATTTCCAATATGGATCTATCCTCCAAAGTGACAGCGCTGATGATCTGTCATAGAAAAAATTTGTCATGTGTTTGTCCTCCTCTTTGACACCTCCCATGCCAAAGTGACATATTGGAAGGCTACTATCCTTCCCATGCTGCTCCTCCCATAACATAGAATTTGAAATGAGAGTGGGTAAGGATGATGTTGGGAGAATATCTCCCTCCTCCTTGAGTCTACCCAAGGTTCTCAGTGTTGTATCATGGCCTCCTAATGCTCCCATTCCTCCTAAATCTAGGAATGGTGCATCATGATGTGAGACATGTCTCACCTAATCTGGATCAGGTGGCCTCCTAGGTGGTTTTCCACAAAATTATAGTGTCCCATGGGCCAAAGTCATGTGCATAATAGATGGGACTGTTAGGTCCTTGCTTCCACTACACAAATCCATCTATGTTTTCTGTGTGGAAGCTTTATGATAATTGGCTACCGCTCTCATTGATGCAAGAGTCCCTATAATTAGAGAAATTTCTCCATCCTCACCTCCTGGTGGTGGTGGATCATCTCCTGCTATTCTAGCGTTGTGACCCCTTTCTGTTTATTCTTCTTCTTCCTCCTCATCATCTGAGAAGACCTCTATGTAGTGTGCCTTTCTAGCTACACATTTATTTCCGGGTGCCCATTATTCTTGGCATGTGAAGAAAAGCTTCCTTCTCCTCAAATCTCTTCGGGCATCATAACTAAGAGGTTTTTTACTTTGGCTCTCCTTTGAGAAAGGAGCCTTCTCATCTTTTCCCTTTGATGGAAAATAGGGATTTTGCTGAAATTTTGCCTTCTCTTTTGGCAAGGCAACTTGTAGATCTCTAGCCCTTTCATTGGCATCTTGAAGGGTAGTGGGCTTGGTAGACTTAACCAACCCATGAAGAGTTCTTCTAACCCATCAACAAACATATAGACCCTTCTTGCTGCTGATAAATTAGGAACCATAAAAAAAATATTTAAGAACTCAAAAATGTAAGTTTCTGGATTACCTGATTGTTTGAGCTTTGCTAGCCCCATGAATGGTGCCTCAGGATCTCTTCTATGAAACCTCTCCACCAACCTTCTTGTCAACTCTGAATATGCAGTCAGATTGGCATGAACCAATGTAAACAAACCATGGAACCACCAATCATGTGCTTCACCCTGAAGGTGCAGTGTTGTTATCCTAATGGCCTCCATCTCCAGTACTTTGTTCAACTAGAACTAGATGTCAAGATTTTGTACCCATGATTTGGCAGTGCATTTAGATGACCCATAAAATTTGGGTAAGAGAAATCTGACCATAGTGCGGTGTAGATCATGATTCTAAATTAATCCTCCACCTCTATTATGATTCTTGGGTCTCCTATCGTCTTTGATATGACAAAATTCTTGAAAAATAATGTTGTCCTTGAATCTTTGAGATTGAGACTCATACTCCATGAAATATTCTTCAAGATTTTTTTGTTCTTGAAACCTTGCATTTCCCACTGCTAAGAATGTAGGCATTGTAGAGCGTTGGGAAACTTGTTGCTGCTACACTGGTTGATCACTCCAGTGATGAGAAATGCCGGAGCCTTCACCATGTTGAAATCATTCAAGGGATTCATTGTATCTATCCATCCTCATCTCCTTTATTTCTCTAGAAATGTATTGCATAGACTTGAGAAGAATCTTAGGAAACTCCTTCTCTTCATCTTCTCTTGATAAAGGGGTTTTACCCTTGTCTTCTTTATCATTTGTATAATCAAACTTCTGGTGTCTTCTTCTGAGATATCTCTTCTCTCTATCAGTGAGAGGATATCCTTCTTCAGATGACATATTAGCTTTTAAAGATGCACAGGCTGTGCCAAGATTATGCTCTGATACCACTATAATATTCCCAAATGGGAAAAGCAGGAATATAGTGAAAAATGATGGAATAACAATGTATAACATCATATAGAAGAAAGAGGACAATATGGGGACCTTATAATCATTATAAAAACAACAAAATATGTATAATAAATACGTCATAAAATGTAAAAAACTATATAACAAGCCTCCAATGGACAAAACCCTCAAAAGAGGTGCTGCTACTATATATCAAAATGTTGGAAGACTGCTACAACGTAGTCATAAAGTGCACTGCTACAGCAAATGAACACAAAGATAGTATGGGCTGATATATGCCTCAATATATACAACAAGTACAGATCTAGGCTCTATACAACCTCCAATAAGGAACCCTCAAAGGGTTTTCAACAATACACCAATGTACAAGATCTAAATGAAATCCCTAGGGATGAAGATTCACTGCAACATACAAACTAGAAGGTGTGGCTGATCTGATATGAAAAAGAGTATAGCCTCCTCCAATAGATTTTGTAGATGAAAGGATGGTCCCTTCCCTAGAAAACCTCCTCCCCAAATTGTGTATTGAAACCACCCTGCAACTCCTCCCTCAAAATAATGCAGTCCAAGACTGAAACTGCGCTGAAGGGGAAAATAAATAAGTGGCCAAATGCCAAGATATGAAAATAGGCTCAAGGGCCTTCCTTACAATCCTCCCAATTGAAAGGAACCCTTCACCACTGAAAATAAGCACTGAAGTGACCCAAAGATGTTCTCCACTGCTGCAACCTGCAACACAACTCAACCCTCAATAGGATCTGCATTGTAGATGAAAGATGAAGCTTGGCCAAAAGCCTGAATGTGGAAGTGAGGTACAATGCTCTTCCAATCTCAAGGAAACATGTGGGATTCTTGATTAGGAACACCCTGTGATAAACATCATTGCAATCCTAGCTAAACATCCAAAGAAAGCTATATGTCTAAAAAGACCATATATTCAGAAATATCATATAAGAATACATAATCTATATGGTTGCCATCCTCTTCCTTTTATAAGAAATGAGCTTCCTAACCCTAAGCCCCATTCATTTATGACACTACTTCCATGCAAAGAGTCTCCATCTAAAATTGTGTTGTCCCATAATGAATGCCACTACTCCATGACAACATTGTTGATTTGGTCAAAGTTGACCCAATCTAAGTGTTCCAGCCCCTTTTCACACACAAGGGTGCTCAATTAAGCTGCCAAGATGTCCTCATTTCACATTTCCATTGATTTTATTCATTTTAAGGAGATTTATGGATCTCCATATCCTCTTATTCATCAAATTAAGTAGCAAAACCAAAATTTAATATTCCGACTAGCTGTGTGCTAATTTAGGAATATTACACAGAGCTATATGTACACCATGTATACCATAGTATCCTCCGTCTTTCGAACCATGATGTTATCCCATGAGGACTGCATCATTACTATCGACCGGCTGAAATATCACGATAAGCAATCCCTGACAAACATCGATGCCATTATACCGTATGTAGACACATTTGCTGAGACACTTACACGGTATCAAGAATATGACCCTGGCCAATTCAAACAATCTTTTATCCCCGGATCATTCCTAGGATATCCCCCTATCATACCAGAATCATCCGTTGATATCACATGGGATCCAATGTGCATGATGTATATATCAAGCACCAAAGCCAGCTAGGAGACACAGATGAACAACAATGACACTGACGCCTTTGCCACGGCGGCCTCTCTAGCCTATGCCATCTCCCAAACTCCTTTTCTATACCCTCCATCTAGTTTTGTGTCACAGCAGGTATTGGAAATAGTAGTGTTTCCAAATGTATCTTTTGCAATACTAGTTTGATACCTGGTCCCACCTACCACGACGGGAGTCATAGGAATCACCTTTATAGGGTTAATCCCCCTCACTCCCAAGGAGGCCCCACATTTTAAGGAGACTGTCGCTACCATACCATCTAAAGAAACTCTCGTCGCAAAAATGATGGTTGCGAACAAGAAAAACCATAAAAAGGAATGGGAATTACAACCTTGAGCCATATGTGACATAGTAGGCCACCCTACTCATATCTTCTCGGAGCTGGACAAACTGAAACCGCTCCTAAGCTCTAAAGTAAATATCGTGGCAACAAGTTCCCGTAAAAAGGAACCAGCTACCAAAAATCAAGGCAAGGCATTGCATACCAACCACGCATGCGCTATCTGTGGAAATTATGGGCATTACACCCATCATTTCCGAGAAATACCACAATACAGGGATGCATTACATGCTATCGAACAACCATATCAAGAGGATCCCTCCATCTAGTCAAATGCAGAAGAACCTCACATCATATTATATCTTTAGGAGGCACAAAAATCACCTGAACGTCTCTCGTTCATCTTCCCTCCTCCTATCATACACTATGCACTTTGCGATAAATGTGACCATTTCATCAATGAATGTGAAGCCTTGGATCTCATCCAAAGATGGTATCCCATGGAACATGTGTACTACGTTGGCCTGTGAGCAGCTCAATTTTCATGTCTGGTATGTTTTGGAAACCACCCATTAGAGCAGTGCCATTACAACACTCGATTTCGCTTAGCGCTAACTAGTTTACACACAGCCATAGTTCACCTCTCCCTAGAAGACGACTCAAACATAGAATCCATGGATAGCTCGACAATGCAGGAGGATGTTACAAGTAGATCCATCATCTTCCTATCAGCTGAAAAGCGGGCGGTAGGGGAACCCTTAGTCACCCCCACTCGCCCTCCATGGAGAAGACCAACATGTGCATTGTGTAACACACACAACCATGTGGTTTCCACATGCCCAGACCTAGAAGCGCTACGCTGCCGGTACCCAATCACGTCACCAAAAAAACAAGATGAGAATACCCAAGAATGATGTTCTTGTCTAGTATGTTAGGGAAACCATCATGATCAACGCTACACTTATATCCCTTGAGTGCACCCTCTAATTAACATCATACTTTCATTAGAAATGCGCCATCGAGATACCACCAGTCCAAAGCTTAGAAAACATAATGGAAGGCAGATTTCCCCCAGGCAACCCACCCCATTTCCATACCAACACGTTGGGCGAGTCAAAAAGGCGAATTTACTGAGCATGACCCATGTCAAAGCTAGTACGTCATGTAGGCTATGCGACAAAATTGACCATTAGGTCAATCAGTGTAAAGAACTGAAGCACCTCGGGAACAACTTTTGCATGGTCTCCTCCCTACCTTAGAGACATCTCTCTAACCAAGAGAACATCACACATTGCTATTGCCAGATCTACTCACATTTTCATTGTACTATGAAATGTGAACACCTCCCCAAGCTTCGAGAGAAAATAGTAGCGTTAAGTCTACACTTGCCAAAAGAGTTAGACCTACCCAAACTAAAAACTCAGAAATGGTAGTATCGGACTCTCTCCACTACGCCTAATACTTTTGAGCATCCACTTTAGAGATGAAGAGTAGTGTTGATTCTCACACCATCTACTCAGTAGGCATAGTGGTACCATTCACCATTTTCACTGGCCATAACCAGGAAACAGAGGCATACCATTAATCCAAACATTCAGCCACCTCTATACCAGGCACAACTTCCAACTCCTGGAAAGTGCTCAGCCTAATGAGGAACTTAGGATCTCCCCCACATGAGCAGCCACGATGGAAATTCCTCCCCCACCAAATGTCGATGACACGATGCATCATATACGATTCATATCATCATGTATCATTTCTCGACCCCGAAATGTCCAGCAACTCGACTGTAGTGTGCTTCCCATATCATCTTGGCACGCTCGCTTGAAGGAACACAAAGGTGTCCTAGGTGACATAAAAGTGCATCTTGGAGGTGAAAATTTGGAACTTGCGTACCCCCCAAGAGTGCCTTGTAAGTGTGGCCGAATTCTGGGTCACTCTCATAGAGAAGCAGCCAATCAGAAGTCTCATGCCCACAAGAGTTGAGCATGGTGGTGAGGGCCATGATCGGTGGTCGGTTGAGGCAGTCTGCAACATTATTGGTGCTACCCTTCTTGTACTTGATGTTCAAATGAAACTGTTGCAGATATGTGGACCACTTCTGATGGCGATCATTCTGCAACTTCCCTTGTGTCTGTATGAACTGCAGGGGCCGGTGGTCCGTGTGGATGATTGTTTCCTTCCCCAAAATGTAATGCTTCCATTGTCGACAGGCTTGCACAATGGAATACATTTCTTTGTCATAGGTGGGATACTTGCGAACTGTCTCAGACAATGTCTCACTGTGATATGCCACTGGATGTCCCTGTTGAGTAAGAACTGCCCCAATAGCATAGTTAGAGGCATCTGTCTCGATCTCAAACGGCTGTTGCAAGTCTGGTAATGTGAGCACTAGGGCAGAACAGAGGCGATTTTTCAATTCTATGAACGCCTTCTGTTGAGGTTCCGACCAAAAGAATTTGTCTCTCGCTCCTCCCTTGGTGACTTGACTCAAGGGCCAAGTGATATGAGAGAATCCCAACACGAATCTATGGTAGAAATTAGTAAGACCCAGAAAGCTGCGAAGCTCTGTTATAGTGGTTGGGGCTGGCCAATCTCGAATGACTTGGATCTTGGTTGGATCCACATGCAACCCCCTTTCATCAGTAATGTATCCCAGATACTGAACCTGGGTCATGCCAAACGTGCACTTCTCCAAATTGGCACGCAACTTGTGTGCCGCAGTGTTTGGAGGACCTGTCGGATGTGGTGAAGGTGCTCTTCCCAAGTCTTGCTGAAGATCAGAATGTCATCCAAGTACACCACTACAAATGAGTTGGTGAATGGCCGCAAGATGTCGTCCATCATCCTCATGAAGGTTGTGGGAGCATTCGTTAACCCGAAAGGCATGAATAGCCATTCAAAAAGGCCTTCCTTGGCTTTGAAGGTAGTCTTCCACACATCAGAGGGTTCAATTGGTACTTGGTGATACCCAGACTTCAGGTCAATCTTGCTGAAATATTTTGCACCTTTAAGTTGGTCCAGAAGGTCATCAATCCGTGGGATTGGGTACCTATTTTGGACAATAATCTTGTTCAGCGCCCGATAGTCAATACAGAGTCTCCACGTCCCATCCTTCTTCTATACCAACACGATCGGGCTCCCACAGGGCGATGAACTTGGTCTGATGTGAACTTTATGCAACAGCTCCTGAATCTGCCTCTTGATTTCATCATTCTCCAAAACCGAGCGTCGATATATCGGTCCATTGGGTAGCAGCGCACCTGGGGTCAGATCAATCGGGTGCTTGACCTGACAGTGCAAAGGAACCCCTATGGGTAAGGTGAAGATGTCCCCGTACTCCTCGACAACCTTATCCATTTGTTGTTGTTGTGCAGAGGAGCCCTGTCTGGAGGTCGTGGCCATAGTCTTCTTCTTGCCCTGGGGGCGGATCATTAGGAAAACGAATTTCCTAGTTTGGGAAATGAGCTTGCTGCATTGTTTTGCACTAACCAAAGAGATAGCCACAGGAGGTGGTACCTCTGGTATCCTGTACAACTTATTTCCCAAAGTAACAATGACAGCACGAGGTCGAGACTCATACACAACATGGCGCTTCCACAAGTATGGTTGTCCTAATAATACATCAGAAACATCAATAGGAGCAACATCACATAATACCTCATCCGTGAAGGGCTTGATGCTATCGGGAAGGCGACACTGCTGCCTGACGCGGAGATCTCGTCCTTGGTGAAGCCACCCGATGGTGTATGGGTGTGGGTGAGCTGTGGTCGGCAAACCCAATCGCTTCATGACGTCTACTGAAATGAGGTTCTTTTGGCTCCCATTGTCGACAATGAACTGTACAGGGGAGCCCTTTACCCACATCTAGGAGTGGAAGAGACGTTCCTCCTCCTCTGGATCTTCCGGTTCCTCCTTCTGGATCTTTGTAGTGGCAACAGTGGCATTGGGCTCTGCATCAATAATCTGTTTACCTTTTTCATTCCCCTTTTCAGGTTCTGATTCGAAGTCGGAGCATGCATCTGACTCAGAAGCCCTCATCTCGGCCACTAGCGACTGCTTGGCTCGACACTCACTTGTGTTGTGAGTGGAGCTCTTATGGAACTCACACCACTTTCCCGTGTCCTTCTTTGGCTTTGCGGTGCTGTTCTTTTCTTGTGGCTTTGACGGGTTGTCTTTAGCCGCCATGCCTTGGCTCTATCCTTTTTTCTGCGGTTTGGAAGCACCTTTCCCTTACTTTTGATTCGCATATCCAAAGTCTCGCTTCTTCTATTTGAATTTCTACTCAATCTTGGCAGCATACCGGTATGCCGTACCAAGCGAGGAGATGTCAAGGAACTCCATTTCCTCCTGAATGTATCTGTGCAGACAACTGTGATACTTTAGCACCAAATGTTTCTCTGAATATTTGATACCCAACTTTGTGCGCAGGGTATGGAACAGATTCGTCAGCTCATGCACATCTTGATCCCTTTGTTGTCGCAGCATGGTCCATTGTATGTACTTGTCCTCATAGCTCCCCACGGGATAGTACTGTTCCTTGATGGCGTCTCGGAAAGAATTCCAAGTTGGTATGGCCGAGAACAGAGAGGGTTTTGTCTGGTCCTTGTTCTCATAGTAGGTTTCCCACCAGTCCTTAACATGGGGGGTAGCTTTGAGGAGTGCAAAAATAATCTTCTCCCGGTCTGAAAAGTCATGAACCGAGAAATATCCTTCT
This sequence comes from Pinus albicaulis, assembly GCA_034641835.2. NCBI lineage: Eukaryota > Viridiplantae > Streptophyta > Pinopsida > Pinales > Pinaceae > Pinus > Pinus albicaulis. Next base: position 28,358,644 of record MU968317.1, read on the forward strand.
AACAGATTCAACCATCTATCTACGGCATCCGCGTCTATTTGACCCTCAAATATGGGAATGTCAAAATTTACTTGTACCTTAAAAGGAGTCGCGCCTCCAGAGTGGCTGCTGGATGCAGATGCGCCGCCGGTGGGTAGCCGTTGAAGGATCTGAGCAAAGTTATCCATCATCACGTTCCTTTGTCTTTCGAGGGCCTCCTCGAGCAATATTTTGAGAGGATCTCCTGCTCCCTCATCTTTCTTTTCGTCCCCCATGGGCGTCCGTCGAGGTTTGCGAGGCTGATCTTGCAAAGGTTCCACCAGATCGAGCCCTAGCTCCTTATACCCCGACCTCGTTGGGGACATGCAAAGAAGGATCGAGAAAAAGCAGACCGCTCCGATACCACTAATCCGGATTTATGCAGGAACACAACAGAATAAACATATAAACATAAATACAGAGATGCAGCGGAAATAACACTTCATTTCATTAATATCAAAGAACTGAAATTTGCTTACAGACAGAATGGAAATAAAACTAGCTAGGGCGCTGGTAGCTATCTCCGAGAAGAGATGTGGCGGCTACAGGCCTCTGAACTAAGTTACAATGAGGCTCGAGGGCCTATTTATTATTGAGAAACAATGGAGAACCCTAAACATCCAAAAACCTAACCCTAGGAGATGAAGCGCCAAAACTATGGGTCCCGTTTGGGTAAATTGGTGTTTCAACTTCCCAGGGACGTAACTTTGGCATACTATCTCCGTTTGACGCACATGATACATCATTAGAAAGCTCTATCCGAGGAATATAAATTTTGCCATGAATATCATTCTGGAACGAAATGATATTTTCTAGAGGCACGATGCCCAGAAAACGTCGTTTAGGGCCTCAAAACGGCTTCGGAAGTTCAGGACCTGAAAAACTGCTAAAAATAGTAAATTATGCCGAAACTAAAAAACTGAAAGAGACAACGGTGGGGGCCCAAGTGGAATAGGTGGGTGGCCACCAATATCCACCTGGATCATAATAAAACCTCCTTCAATTGTTAATTAATGTAATATAATTTAATCATATAAATTTCCTGAATCAACACCCATTATTAGTGAGAATTGTCACAACCATCATAATAATATGTATGCTTAAATTTATCTTCTTTTCCATTTGATGTGTATAAGGAAATTGGGAAATTAATCCAATGATCAGGATTTCAATTTATCTATCCCTTAGTCTGTCAAATCTTGGGTAAGATTCATGGAGTAAATATGTCCTGGGAGGAAATTCCATCTCCCATGCCTAAGTACCCTTTAAACTATAATTTCTAGATTAATTTCAACTTCTTATGTCAATCATTTAAATCAAGAAAATGAAAAAATTAAGCATGATACTCAAGAACTCATGTAAGAAACCTAAAGGCACTAAGTATATGTCATCCAAATGCTCATAAGATTACACAATAGTAAAATAATGATAACCAATAGAATAAAAAATGGAATATTAATGCATAGTGCACAAAAAATACACTTATCATTACGAAAGATTCACCAACTGAATGTAGAAGTAATACTTTCCACACAAGTATAGGATTTTTTTCACATTCACTTTCTACAAAAGTTACCCTATATCTAGGTCTATGATACAAAAAGGATGGGTTGTTAGGAAAACTCTATCTATCATATGAAATCAACCCTCAATATTTCTTTGTTCACACATATAGACATTAGTCACAATTACAAAATTACTTAACTAGTCCCTCAAAAATATGAACTCATATTTCGCTTCCCCCCTTTAACATTCATAATTACTCAATAGTCCCATGAAAATCTCAACTCCTATCTCTTTTTCCCTTTTAGACTACACAACCCAAAGAAATGAATGTCCTTCTAATCTAAATTTGAATGTTAGTTTCGTTGTGCTAATTTCATCTTCAGATTTATATTAAAATTGTCGATCTTTGCTTCTTGTACAAGGGTTTATTGAAGTTCTTATGATTGATTAACAAGTAAATTTGTGGAGATTAAGTCGAATACTTGAACATAAAAGAATGGAAACTAAATGTTGAAAAACATCATATAAACACATAACAAACAATCACAATTGAGTCAATCACACTTTGTTTTGATGAAGGAGTTCACCCCTCCTAGGCTACATCTCCTTGGTCCAACTTCCATGGCATGGGCCTTTGTATTAGCTAAATCGTGAAAATGATTTTGTTTACAGTCTCCTATTGTGTCTGCAACTTGCTCCAATGTGTCCAAAACATCAAAATCTACCAAGAATGACTCCTCAGCCAAAATTGGTCAAAAATTAACTTAGTTATGGAAAAAATAAATTTTCCTACAATTTCTCCTCTAAATATCGAGAAGACTCGAGACAGCTGTTAGCCACCTATAAAATTTGTTATACCAAAAGGTGGCTAAATAATTGTGGAGCCTTCAAGGAACAAATTTTATTGCAAAAAGTGATGGCTCTTGAAGACTCTTGAAAGGCCCCATGCCTCTGTCCAAATCTTCACTGTTGTGCTCATTTTACATTCAGAAATCCTGTTGATTTCAAAGACACAATACTACTGCAAACACCATTTTCCCCTTCCTTCCACTTCCAAAACTAACCTCATTTTCCCTTTTCCCTTCATCAAAATCCCTTTGATAAGGTTTATGGCCCCTTCTTGGCTTTATCAAAACCCACAAAACCTCTGAAAAACATCGAAAACTCCATAAAAATACATATTTCTGTGTTAAGGTTTAAGCCCCCTTAGGCTAAGTCCTTAACCATTTCCCCTCCATATGCCCTAGTGCTGGAACTAGGCGCTAATCCATTTTGGCACTTATCACATCAGGGGAACGCAAGTCTTTTCTCTTTGTTGAAATCTCCGATGCCAATTAGCCCTTTATACGTAAACCTCCGATCATATTGTTATTCCATATAACCCTGGTGCCCACAATCAGGCGCTAAAACACTGTATAAACCCACTTACCCAAAGTTCTGGTCTAACTCGCCCATATAATTATTTTTCATTATATTAAAAGAAAGGGAGGAAGCGGTTTTCATCGCACCGCTTTTGAGAGGAAAGCAGTTTTCCCCGATTGGCAGTGATCAATGCCGCCGCCCGACACGTGGCTTGGGTGGTATGGCGATACCATTTTCCATGGATGTTAAAGGTTGGATGTGGAGTGAGTGCGATATCGATGTGTGCTGTCTGATCTAAGGCCACTCATCGGACGGTGATCGCGCTCAAAAGAAGCCCATTAGATAGACTAAGGTACGACGCGGTATTCAAAGCATCTCCACCGTCAATCTGATCTGCAGATCGTCGGCCCAAAAACAGTCGCCTTGGTCCCCACAGCCATGACAACAGTCTCACAGAACCGGTGACCCCGAATACCCAGTCAACATCCACGTGGCACCAACGGATTGGGGCAGGTCTTCGTTGGTCCTTGCACAGTCATCCAATGCGAACCCGAGGACTTTATACAGCATGATTTTATTAACCATTTTTTGAAGTCCGAGGTATGTTTCTAAGGTTTGGCGGTGCCTGATCTCCACCGTTGATCACGTGGGCTGATCTCATTCGACGGCCCACATGTGTCCTGATCTCAAAACTCATTTTTCAATCATTTTTCGCCGAAACAAAGGTTTTAAAACCTTTGTCTCTGCTTTTTATTTTATTTTTCCGAACAATGTGACCCCTTCACATTATTTATTTACCTCTGCTCCCGATCGTCGATCTTTGCGCGATCGATGGCTCCGATTTAAATTCTTCTTCCGCCTTCCCTTTGACTTCTTCTAATCAATCTCGACCGTTGGATGATTCCATCCAACGTCCACGCTCTCCCCAAGTGTCCTTCCAAAGCAGTAAACCTATATATGTAGGATTTCATAATGTTGTTCATATTTTGCAGGGTTTAAATGGTTTTTCTGCCATGTTGAAGAAAATTCAAAGGCTGAGGTTGACGATCCTCCTGCCTTTGATTCATCAAAGAGAATCATTCACAGGGTTTAAACTCCACATTTCATCGGTGTTTCATGAGGCATTGATGCCATATCACCCCTGCACAGCCCTTCACACCAACAAACACAGTGAATCAGGCACAAATCAAAGAGTATCAGTGTCGAAGACAGGAAACACACCAGAACGAAGGATTGAAGACAGATCTATGTGGATTACGTATAAGATGGTTTATCAAAAGCCTAATCCCCAATTAAAACACAGTTAACAGAAAAATTATAAAGGTTCATCAGACAGAAAGCCTCCACCACCACATCTGAGGCAAATTAATTCCTCCCAGCTACCACAGTGCCACTTGTGCCTCAAAGCATTCAAATAGAGGCCGAAGTTATTGATCAAGATCAAGTATTTACCTCAGTGCAGCCAGAGTAGTTAATTCTGCAAATAAACTTAATGACAGAATATCAACAAAATTACTTTGATATTACATAGAGCCTCAAAAGTAAAAAGAAGAGCTCCCACTAAGCTTAAATCTTAATGTAAACTATCTAATAGAGAGGACACTTATGTAAGCTTCTTCATTGAGCCCCCCAAAGGCCGAGAAGCCATTAAGCCTATATTAATTATCTTTAGAGATATTTTATCAGATATCACCTCCTCATTCTTCTATAAATACTTCTGCAAAAGATGAGAGAGGGGTTGGTTGAGTTGGTTGCTGAAATTTGAAATGTAATTGAGCTTGAGACTTCTACCTGTAAATAGTGTTCACTGGCTCTTGGAGCTCTGCTTGTGATAGATAAGTTAGTCTGGGAAGTGTAGATGATTGCTAAACTAAAGCATTGGACTTAAAGCTGTAACTGGTTTGGAGCATTAATACAAGCTGATTTATGGGATCCTGGTCTATGTCGACAGTGATGTTATTTATTATTGTGAATTGTTGTTTTATTTCTGTTTCCATTGTGTTCATATTCTCTTATAAAGAACAACATGCATAGAGTTAGGACCTACTGTATATCAATACCCTTCTCTGACTGAAAATCTTTATCTTCATGTTTTCTTCCAAATCTGTGTTATTTAGGAATGATTTAATTCAGTTTAAGCATAGGAATGTTGGCGTTCCCTCGTCTTATTTTTTTAGCTGAATATTGTTCTTGGACGTTACTTTCATTTCATGTGAAGTAGAGATGAACTAAGGAAGATATGGTGTGCCCTGGTCCTAGTTTTATCCCCAAATATTGTCTGAATGTTTCCCTTGGAATGTGTTAAAAGCTGGCTAGTTTAGATGTACTTCCAAATCTTAGACCATCCTTTGTTATCATTTATGTTTCCCTCTGTTTTTATATGTTTTCTATTGAAAGTGTATCAAAGGCTGGCTAGTTTCAAAGTACTTACCAAATCCTAGTTTACTTTCATGTCTTTCTTAAGTGTTTGTCAAAGGTTGGTTAGTTTCAAAGTACTTACCAGATCTTAGGCTACTCTTTGTTCTTCATCTGTTTAATTCCCCTTCTTTTTGTATCATTTCATTCCATAAATCAAATTTCAAAGAGATCCTTAGACATAGATGACTTGCCCCATGGACCACTCTTGCCCCTTGTTGTTTCAATTAAACCCTATTATGACTCCATAGCCCAATGGACTAAAACCTGCAATTATCTATCTTCCTGGCCAAAGCTTGTTCTATTTGCTTGCAACTTCTCACCTTTGAAACTCTTTGCACTTAGAACTTTCCACCTCAAACAGTAATCATCCTCAACCATCCAAAAGCAAAACAAACCTTTGGCCTTCATAACTAGCCTAATATCATTATCCAAAACTCCAAAGACAAATCCATCTTTTCACTTATTGGAGAGATCCCTCTCCAGATTCAGGAGGGCTAGATCCTAGAATCCCAAAGTGGCTAAAACGATGTTCTCCCTACAGTTGGACTTTTTCCAATCTTGCTAATTACAGGGTGCTAGCATTTCTGGCGACTCCACTGGAGATCGAACCCAGAATCTTTGGTTCCCCTTAAAATTTCATACAATCATTTTTAGTGAGTAAGAAGCAGCCTTTTCAAGCACTACCAAGATATGGTAATCATGATGAAACTTGTTTGAATCAGTGAAAAACTAGGTAAACCCTAGGATTCTCATAAAACTTTATCTAACCTTGAAATACCACTTGGCTTAGCCATAAGAGTGGATTGTCTTTATCTCATAACCGTAGCTAAGTTTTGAAACAAAGTTAGGACATTCTTAGAAACCACACAACTGAAAAATAACTCAAAAAACCCAGAAAATATTTCAGATTGGTATCTAATAAACATGGTGGTGGACCATAAAACCTTTTACCTCCCTAGGAGCTAAAAAACTTCCACTTGGCGACTCCACAATCCTGATCGGAACTAAACACTCCACTGGGAAGAACCCTTATGTTTGTAATATCATCAAAACTCAGTTAGAGGAATGTAGGATTAGAATTTTTGTAAATAGATTAGTTGACCTTTTAAAGATTGTCATACCTGGTTGAACTTTTATTGTTTATTTGGGTCTGAAAAACACAGCATAGTGGCTCCTAGAAAGATTCACACTAGAGCCTATCCTGACCCTGATCCACCTAAGATAGTTGATAACCCAGAAATTATTCTTAGGAAGTCTCCTAGGATTAAATTATCAACTGTTTTTAGATCACCCTTGAGAGCTAATTCACTTCCCGAAAATCTTTCAGCTCTACAACAATCACAAGTCGACTTAGTAAATCCCTTTAGAACTAGGTCTCTTGATGATTTAGATCAGTTAGATTCCGAGTCTTCACTTTCATCTCCTGAAACAAGTGAACATCCTGGTAGCAGAGAAACAACACCTCCGGATTTACATTTCCTTCACAACTTAGGTGTCTCTCATCCAAGATCAGCTTAAAAATCTACACCTGGTCCATCCACTTCTGCTCACCCTACATCCACTATTCAAACCACTTCGTTCCAACCTACCTTCCCTTTTGGTAATCCACCCCTTGTGAATCCACCCCCACCACATATCATGGCAGCATGGTATGCTCCCTTAGTCCTTCCTATACCATTAGTCAATCTCCCACAGGACTATCAGTCCAAAATTACATTATATGATGCTAGTAATGCTACAACTACATCACAACATGTGGATAAGATGAATGACTACTTCGACAGAAATGAAATTGATGATGATTCTGTCAAGCTTATATTATTTTCTCAGAGCATAGGGGGAGAATTAAGAAAATGGTTTAAAGGCTTAACCCCCCACAGTATCAACGATCTCCAAGCTTTCCATCAGAAATTCTTAAACAAATGGGAAGTAAAGAAGAATCCTCTCCAGGTCCTTTCTGATTACAAGAACCTCCATAGAAACACTGGGGAAAGTGTAAAAGCTTATTGTACCAGATTTAACAGTGTATATAATGCACTTTCCCCATATCTAAAACCTCCACAAGGCTCAGCTTTAAACAATTTTCCTGAAGGGTTTGACCCTGAGATGGCCTATCAGCTGAGAGAGAGAGATCCTACAACTCTTGAAGAGATGCAAAAAGGTACTCTTTCTGTGGAAGTTAACTTGATGGAGAAGAGAGCAAGAATGAAAAATGAAAAGAGAGTGTCATTTTGAGAGGAATCTACACCCTCTACTTCCAACTCAAATATGGAGAGAATGATGGAAGAAATGATAAAAAAAATGAGCATCCTTGAGAGAGCACAAGCCCGTCAAAACCAAACTACTCCTCAAAATAGAAACCAGAACCAAAATCAGAATTTTAGAAGAAACCAACCTCCAAACAGACCCAGGGAAGATGATCAACAGATCACTCCTCCCTTTCATCAAAATTATGTAAGTGAGGTTGAGGAAACATATGAGATAACAGAGGAAGATGATATCAACATGCTGGGGGTAGATGATGATGACTTTGAGATTCATTAAGATAGAAAACAAGGTCTCTATACACCTTATGATGACAAAAGAGATGATGATGAAAATTATTATCAAGACATGGAAAACGTCATCATAGAATCTCAAAGAGAATATGAACTTAGAAGAAAAACCATTCAACAAACCCCAAACACCAAAACCTATGACAAATCTTCACAAAATAGCATTGTAACCAAGCCTAAAGTTGTCAAACAATAGGAGAAAACAGTAGCTGTTGATTCTGATAAAGGTAAAGAGAAAGGCACTCAAAACAGTGAAAAATAGAGTGCAAACCTTAGTAGTACTAACACTTTAGCTAGTACTCCTGTTAAACCATTTTGTCAAATATAAATAAAACAAATCAGAAAGCTAATGTTGATGATAGACTAGCAGCTAGTAAGGCTGAGACAAGTTCTTCAAAGAACCAAATTCCTTTCAGCCTAGAGCAGGAAATTTCAAAGATCAAAATCTCTGTTCCCCTGGCTGAATTAGCTGCCCAAAATGTATATAGGACCCAAATTTTGAAGGCTTTAAATATTGAGGATAATAATGACACAGTCAATCTTAATGATGGCCAGCCAGAGCTCATTTTTGGTCGTAAGATTGAAGGTAAGTATCAAGAGGGACCTGTGCCTCCCTTTTATGTAAGTTTAAATGTTCATGACAAAACTTTACACAATGCTATGCATGATTCTGGGGCCTCTCATAATTTAATGCCCAAATCTGTAATGGAGAGCCTAGGCCTTGAAATCACCAGACCTTACAAAGACCTTTACTCCTTTGATTCAAGCAGAGTAAAATGTTTACGATTAATTAAGGACCTCTGTGTTAACTTAGCCCAAATTCCAGCCAAATGCCTAGTAATGGATATTGTTGTGGTTGATGTTCCCCCCAAGTATGGAATGTTATTATCAAGATCGTGGAGGGCTAAGTTACAAGGGACTATGCAAATGGACATGACCTATGCAACTATCCTTGTTTTCAATCAGAATAGAAGACTATATAGGGAGTCTCATATGCAATACACAGTTACAAGTCAAGACAGACCACAGAACTCTCCCCTTTATTCTGTAAACACAGGTCTGGATTCATTTATCCTTTCCAATGATGAAAATTTCAGTGAACAAATGACCTTGTCTAATTCGATAACAGATAGATAGGAGGAAAAGGATAACGCGGGAGTGTCTAAACAGTTTGCTGCATTTGAAAAAACTAGCAAACAAAACACAGGTCTTAAGCCACAAATCATGTGTCCTTTGATTTTAAACATTGAGAGTCAAGAGAGTAGTCTCCAACCCAATGAGAAATCTTAGGAGTTAAGACAAGTTCAACAGTGTGCTGACCTCGAAGAACAATTCGATAGCACACTTATTGAAGAGCACAGTGACCCAACTGTCGAACTCGAGACTAGTTCTTTATGGAGTATGCACTTCGATGGGTCTTGCACTAAGACCAACACTGGTGCAGGTGTCTGGATATGCAACACTAAAAATAACCACACAGACAACATTTCTTGCAAATTAAACTTTCAGTGTTCTAACAACGTAGCGGAATATGAATCCCTTCTCTTAGGCTTACGTTTGTTGAGAAAGTTAGGAGCTAGAAGAATCAATGTGTATGGGGATTCAGAGTTAGTCATTAGGCAAGTCAATGGGGAATATAACGCAAATCATCCAAGACTTAGGGCCTAACGAAATGATGTCATGGATATTTTAAATTTTTTTGAAGAATACCAGATAATTTTTGTCCCAAGAAAAAGAAATATTGCAGCCCACAATTTAGCCTTTGCAGCTAGAACATGCTTAACGCCATATAAAACCAAAGACTGCACAACTCAGATAGAATTTATACTAGCCGTGCCTGATAATGAAAAGTATCCGTAGGTTTTTGATGGAGACAAACAAATAGAAGACTTCATGCAATTCAGAAATGAATTTGAACTACATAGTTTGGACTCAGATTATGACACAGACTGCAGTGAAGAAAATTTTCTTGGTGAAGAAGAGTCGTCTCTTGAGCTTATTAATATTAATCTTCTGACTAGAAAACTTAAAAAAAAAAAAGGACTGACTACAAAATTAGAAACATAAGAGTTAGAAACCCTGCAGTCCAAAGATGAAAGTTTTCCAAGCAGTCTGGCACCTTTAGAAGAGTTGTTTGATTTTAACGATGTGGCCAAGAAGCCAAAACTAGAACCTGTAGAGACTGAAGTGGAAGAGTGAAATATAGGCAGTAAACTTAAACCAATGATGATCAAACTGTCTAAGACTTTACCAGCTCACATTAAACTTAAATACATAGAGCTGTTTAAAGATTTTTCTGATGTTTTTGCGTGGAGTTACGAAGATCTTAAATCCTATGACACTGAAATAATACAGCACAAAATTCCCCTCAAAGAAAACCAAAAACCATTCAAACAGAAACTGCGCAGAATAAACCCTATTCAGTTGCCTTTGGTTCAGAAGGAGATTATGAAAATGTACGAAGCTGGTATTATTGTCCCTATTAGATATTCAGAGTGGGTGTCTAATCTGGTGTCAGTTAGGAAGAAAACTAGAGAAATCAGGCTTTGTATAGACTTTAGAGACTTAAAGAAAGCTTCATTAAAAGACAACTACCCTTTACCTAAAATGGATCATATTTTACAAAGGGTGGTAGGGTCTAGAAGAATTTCTTCGCTTGATGGCTACTCAGGGTACAATCAGATCTTAGTTCACCCTGATGATGAATTAAAGACAACCTTTACTACACCATGGGGCACTTTCATGTATGTGAAAATGCCCTTTGGTCTAATGAATGCTGGAGCAACTTTTCAAAGAGTCATGGACATAACATTCTTGGAAGAACTGGGCTTCTTCATAATTATATACCTTCATGATGTCACTGTGTTTTCAAAAACAGATAAAGAACACTTAGAACATTTAAGAAAGGTTTTCGAGAAATGCAGAATGTTTGGAATATCTTTAAACCCTAAGAAGACACTATTTGGGCTCCAAGAAGGTAAGATTCTTGGGCACATCATTTTAGAAGAGGGTATTAAGATAGATCCAAAGAGGATTGAAGCCATATTGCAAATCTCTCATCCTGGAAACATCAAGGAGTTGCAATCTTTCATTGGAAAGATTAACTTTTTGAGAAGGTTCATACCCAAATTAGCTGAGCTCCTTAGGAATATAACAAAAATGTTGAAGAAGGAGCAAGGGGTAAAATGGACCTTTGAAGCAAAGAATTATTTTGAGCTGGTAAAACAAGCATTAACCAAAACACTGGTTCTAATAAGTCCTGATTTTTCAAAAGATTTTTATATTTTTTCGTTTGCATCGGAACATTCCATAGCTACTGTCCTTTTACAAAAAAATCCACAAGGACAAGAGTAGCCTATTACATTATTTAGAAAGGCATTGAGGGATGCCCCTATGAAGTATAACATCATGGAGAAGCAAGCTTTTTCTTTGGTTAAAGCTTTGAAAGACTTCAGAGTATACATCCTTCATTCACACATCATTTCCTTTATCCCAAACTCAGTTGTTAAAGACATTCTAACGTAGGACCCAGATGGTAAGAGAGGTAAGTGGATTGCTGTTATTATTGAATATGATTTAGAGATAAAACCCACTAAGCTGATCAAAGGCCAAGGTCTAGCTAGATTAATGGCTGAATCAAATTTCGAAGTTCTTGATATAAATATGATTAATGCTTTGGATGATCAAGAGGAAATCTCAACTCCCATTGTTGAAGACCATTTTATGAATTCCCTTGGTATGTTGATATTATTTATGTTTTGCTTAATTTGAATACACCTCCTGGTTTGACAAAAACAAAGGCAAGGTTCCTAAAGTTAAAAGCTATAAACTATTGCATTTTAGAGAGATGTATTTATTGGAAAAATGCAAGTGGTATATTTCTTAAATGTTTTCTTGAGTGTGATGCAGAGAAGGTTAAGTAGGAGTTCCATGAAGGAGAGTGTGGAGGTCATTTGTACTGGAAGACAACAGCCAAAAAAATTTTGAGGGCTAGTTTCTATTGGCCTAGTCTTTTTCATGATGTTCACAAGATGATCATTGCCTATCATAAATGTCAAATTTTTGAAGGCAAAAGAAAAATTCTACCCCTGCCTCTGCATCCAATCACTGTTGCAGCCCCTTTTCAATAGTGGGGACTTGAATTCATAGGAGAAATCCATCCACCATCTTTTGCTCAGCATAGATGGATTCTCACTGCCACAGAATATTTCACTAAGTGGATAGAAGCCATAACTTGTAGGCAGGCGAATGATTATGTTATTATAAAATTCATGGAGACTAAAATTCTCTCTAGATTTGGCTATCCTACCAAGATCATCACTGATAATGCAGCAGCATTTGGATCAAAGAAGATGGTTGAATTTTGTCACAGATATCAGGTAACATTGGGGCATTCCACGGCCTATTACCCTCAAGGTAATGGACTTGCAGAATCCTCAAACAAGATTTTAGTGAGCATAATCAAGAAACTATTGGAAGACAACAAAAAGTCTTGGCACACAAAGCTGGTTCATGCACTTTGGGCTGACAGATTGACTTTGAAGAAATCTATTGGCATGGCACCTTTCCAGCTTGTGTATGGTACTGACGCAATTTTTTCAAACAACCTTGGTGTATCAGTGATGAAGTTGATTCAAGAATTGCAAACTGAAGATAATGATATAATCAGAAGAATAAATCAGACCATTCATCTTCAACAAACCAGAGAGGAGGTTTATAACAAAGCATTGCAGAAGCAGGACAACATTAAAAATATTTTTGACAGGAGAAAAAAGGCTAGAAAATTTAAGATTGGGGACAAAGTTTTAAAGTGGGACTCAAGGAGGGAAGACAAGGGCAAGCATGGAAAATTTGACAACTTATGGCTTCGCCCTTACTCTATTCATTCAGTGGTCGGTAACAATGCTTATTTCTTACAAGAATTGAATGGAGCAGAATTGTTTGGGGGTCCTGTCAATGGCAGGATGCTTAAGCATTACTTCTCTTGATCCATGTTATGTTCCGAAATCCTTTTTATATTTTTCTCATTATAAATACTCCACCCATCATTGCATTCAAACTTATAAAAATAAAAAATACAAAAAAAAAGAAAAGAAAGAAAAGAGGGTAGATTGTGAAAACAAGAAAGGTATAGCCCCATACCAAAAAAGAGAAATAAATCTGAAAGTGTGCAAGCTCAAATGCCACTCCTGGAGAACACACTTCTAGTTAGTCAAACAGCCTAATCTTGACTGATTAGCTTTAAATTTTCTGCTGATAGGATAGTGAATTAGATTTGCTAAACTGTTTAACCTTGGCTTATCAGTAGATAGTTTAGGATAGAAATTGAAGGTTCAAACATGCTCAAAATATGAACCTAAGTTTCCAAAGAGGATGACTCAAATCTCTTTCAAATTATGAGTCAAAAAGATGTAAAAATTTGGTTCTAATTAGCTCAAAATTTGAACCAGTCAACAAAGAAAGGACAACTCAAAACAAGAGACAAAAACAGAGCTGTAAAAAGGGTGAAGGAAACGCTTTGAATTTTCACATCTCAGGCCTTCCATTTTTTTTAAAATTTTGTCCAAAATAATGTCTATGTGCAGCTTGTTTTTATGCCATAGATCACAGCAAGTCAAACAAATTAATCTTGACTTGGCTATTTTTAAATTTTTGTTGTAGAATTTAGTGAATAAAATCTGTTGGAGAGTTTAATCCCAACAGATAGTAGATTAGGTAGAGAATCGTATGGGCTCAACTGTTCAATCTGAGTCCACGGAGAAATAAGGAGTAGAAATAGATTATATTTCCTGCTTTCAAAAGAATAAAATGTTGTAAAAGAGTTTTCCAATCTAAGTGCACTCTAAATAAGAAAAAATGTTAGATCAGTAGGATTGGGTAGGTAGAAAGCTTGTTGATGAAAGATCCATTGTTTTTATGGCTGCTAATATGTTTTCAGAGAAATATCATCCCAGCAAAGGAAGGGAATCCCAATGGATGAGGCACTAATCAGCCTCCCAAAGAATGCAAGTCTGAAGTTCTTGATGCCTTCAAGAAGGCACCATCCCCAAGTGGAGCCACTGTTAGCCACCTATAAAATTTCTTATACCAAAAGGTGGCTAAATCATTTTGGAGCCTTCAAGGAAAAAATTTTATTGCGAAAAGTGTTGGCTCTTGAAGACTCTTGAAAGGCCCCATGCCTCTGTCCAAATATTCATTGTTGTGCTCATTCTACATTTAGAAATCCTGCTGATTTCAAAGACATAATACTGCTGCAAACACCATTTTCCCCTTCCTTCCACTTCCAAAACTAACCTCATTTTCCCTTTTCCCTTCATCAAAATCCCTTTGATAAGGTTTAAGACCACTTCTTGGCTTTATCAAAACCCACAAAACCTCTGAAAAACATCGAAAACTCCATAAAAATACATATTTCTGTGTTAAGGTTTAAGCCCCCTTAGGCTAAGTCCTTAACCATTTCCCATCCATACGCCCTGGTGCTGGAACTAGGTGCTAAGCCATTTGGGCGCTTATCGCATCAGGGGAACACATGTCTTTTCTCTTTTTTGAAATATCCGATGTTGATTAGCCCTTTATACGTAAACCTCCAATCATATTGTTATTCCATATAACCCTGGTGCCCGCAATCGGGTGCTAAAACACAGTATAAACCCACTTACCCAAAGTTTTGGTATAACTCGCCCATATAATTATTTTTCATTATATTAAAAGAAAGGCCGGAAGTGGTTTTCATCGCACCTCTTTTGAGAGGAAAGCGGTTTTCCCCGATTGGCAGTGATCAACACCGCCGCTCGACACGTGGCTTGGGCGGTATGGCGATACCATTTTCCCCGGATGTTAAAGGTCGGATGTGGAGTGAGCGCAATATCGATGCGCACTGTCCAATCTGAGGCCACTCATCGGATGGTGATCGTGCTCAAAATAAGCCTGACAGATAGACTAAGGTACGGTGTGGTATTCAAAGCATCTCCACCGTCGATTTGATCTGTATATTGACGGCCCAAAAACAGTCGCCCTGGTCCCCACAGCCACGACAGCAATCCTGCAGAACCAGTGACCCCAAATACCCAGTCAACATCCACGTGGCATCAAAAGATTAGGGCAGGTCTTTGTTGGTCCTCACACAGTCATCCAATGCGGACCCGGGGGCTTTATACAACATGATTTTATTAACTGTTTTTTGAAGTCCAAGGCATGTTTCTAAGGTTTGGTGGTGCCCGATCTCCAACGCTAATCGCGTGGGCCGATCTCATCCGACGGCCCACATGTGTCCCAATCCCCAAAATCATTTTTAAATCATTTTTCACCAAAACAAAGGTTTTAAAACCTTTGTCTCCGCTTTTTATTTTATTTTTCTGAGTAATGTGACCCCTTCACGTTATTTATTTACCTCTACTCCCGACCTTCGATCTTTGCGCGATCGATGGCTCCGATTTAAATTATTCTTCTGCCTTCCCTTTGACTTCTTCTGATCAATCTCGACTATTGGATGATGCCATCCAACGGCCACTCTCTCCCCACATGTCCTTCCAAAGCAGTAAACCTATATATGCAGGATTTCATAATGTTGTTCGTATTTTGCAGGGTTTAAATGGCTTTTCCGCCATGCTGAAGAAAATTCAAAGGCTGAGGGTGATGATCCTCCTGCCTTCGATTCATCAAAGAGAATCCCTTTTAGGGTTTAAACTCCACGTTTAATCAGTGTTTCATGAGACATTGATGCCATATCACCCCTGCGCAGCCCTGCACACCAAAAAACACAGTGAATCAGGCACAAATCAAAGAGTATCAGTGTCGAAGAGAGGAAACACACCATAATGGAAGATTGAAGACAAATCTATGGGTATTACATCTAAGATGGTTTATCAAAAGCCTAATCCCCAATTAAAACATAGTTAACAGAAAAATCATAGAGGTTCATTAGACAGAAAGCCTCCACCGCCACATCTGAGGAAAATTGATTCTCCCAGCTACCACAGTGCCACCTGTGCCTCAAAGCATTAAAACAGAGGCCGAAGTTATTGATCAAGATCAGGTATTTGCCTCCGTGCAGCCAGAGAAGTTAATTCTGCAAATAATCTTAATGACAAAATATCAGCAGAATTACTTTGATATTACACAAAGCCTCAAAAGTCAAAAAGAGCTCCCACCGAGCTTAAATCTTAATGTAAACTATTTAATATAGAGGACACCTATGTAAGCTTCTTCATTGAGCCCCCCAAAGGCCAAGAGGCCATTAAGTCTGTATTAATGATCTTTAGAGATCTTTTATCAGATCTCACCTCCTCATTATTCTATAAATACTTCTGCAGAAGATGAGAGAGGGGTTGGTTGAGTTGGTTGCTGAACTTTCAAATGTAATTGAGCTTGAGACTTCTACTTGTAAATAGTGTTCACTGGCTCTTGGAGCTCTGCTTGTGATAGATAAGTTAGTCTAGGAAGTGTAGATGATTGCTAAACTATAGCATTGGACTTAAAGCTGTAACTGGTTTGGAGCATCAATACAAGTTGATTTATGGGATCCTGGTCTATGTCGACAGTGATGTTATTTCTTATTGTGAATTGTTGTTTTATTTCTATTTCCACTGTGTTCATATTCTCTTATAAAGAACAACATGCATATAGTTAGGACCTACTGTATATCAATACCCTTCTCTGACTGAAAATATTTATCTTCATGTTTTCTTCCAAATCTGTGTTATTTAGGAATGATTTAATTCAGTTTAAGCATAGGAATGTTGGCGTTCCCTCGTCTTATTGTTTTAGTTGAATATTTTTCTTGGACATTACTTTCATTTCATGTTAAGTAGAGATGAACTAAGGAAGATATGGTGTGCCTTGGTCCTAGTTTTATCCCCAAAGGCCGTCTGAATGTTTCCCTTGGAATGTGTTAAAAGCTGGCTAGTTTAGAAGTACTTACCAGATCTTAGACCATCCTTTGTTATCATTTCTATTTCCCTATGTTTTTATATGTTTTCTATTGAAAGTGTATCAAAGGCTGGCAAGTTTCAAATTACTTACCAGATCCTAGTTTACTTTCATGCCTTTCTTAAGTGTTTGTCAAAGGCTGGCTAGTTTCAAAGTACTTACCAGATCCTAGGCTACTCTTTGTTCTTCATCTGTTTAATTCCCCTTATTTTTTATCATTTCATTACATAAATCAAATTTCAAAGAGATCCTTAGACATAGATGACTTTCTCCATGGACCACTCTTGCCCCTTTCTATTTCAATTAAACCCTATTATGACTACATAGCCCAATGGACTAAAACCTGCAATTATCTATCTTCCTGGCCAAAGCTTGTTCTATTTGCTTGCAACTTATCACCTTTGAAACTCTTTACACTTAGAAATTTCCACCTCAAACAGTAATCATGCTCAACCATCCAAAAACAAAGCAAACCCTTGGCCTTCATAACTAGCCTAATATCATTATCCAAAACTCCAAAGACAAATCCATCTTTGCACTTATTGGAGAGATCCCTCTCCGGATTCAGGAGGGCTAGATCCTAGAATCCCAAAGTGGTTGAAACGATGTTCTCCCTGCAGTTGGACTTTTGCCAATCTTGCTAATTATAGGGTGCTAACAACAACTCTAACATTTTGGTGGATTCCACCGAATTAGAAGTCTCACTAAATCCGTTTCCAGTTAACAAAAGGATTAATTAGAAGTTAATATGCCTTAACTAAGATAAGTGCATCTTAATTGCGCGTTTATCCAAATCTCATAAATCTAGTTTAATTAACACAAAAACCGTTGATTTGTGGGATAATTGGGGTTTATTATGGAGAAACATGGATTAACATTTAAAATTCTTGCCATTTTTATTGGCTCTGCCTGCGACGCACTGTAGTCACATGGGAGGAGTCTGGCCCCCTCCGAACCCCCATCTTCAGAATTGACAATCTTTAAGTAGTAGTGGTGACCCTTATGGGTTAATACCCATTGGATAGTAGAGATGGTAATATATTGCAGGGGCGCAAGGTAGGTCATGGGTTTGACCCCGACCCCTGCACCATAGTTTTGGTCCAACTTTCAACATTTAACCCATAGTCAAAAACTTTGGATATAATATATATATATATATATATATATATATATATATATATATATATATGCCCACATGATATGTTTTCCGGTTCCATAGCATAAAATTTGGGTTAATAAAACATTTTCACTTGCATAAATTGTATATCTGTCCACCTATCCAAAGGTTTTCACTTTGCTTTATAACATATTCACCCATATAAATTTCCACATGTCTATGGTTTGAAACTTTGGATAATGAAAAATATATATAAATCGAAATATATATATGTGTGTGTGTGTGTGTGTACAGAATTTGAAATAAAATCATAAATTTGAAATTTCAACATAACTAAAGGTTGGATGGGTCCACCAGAGGGGGCACGTGGGATCCCCTCGTTGCACTGCATGTCCAACTCTAGTTGGACTATTCCAACTAAAATAAAATTATCCTTCAACTTTAGGATAATTGTAAAAAAAAATCACCTCTAAAGTTCATTGGCAAATCTAGTTGTGACACTTGTCACAGTGTCATTGGGCTGAAACTTGAGAATATTCACTGAATATACCTAGAGTGCTGATTAGGCTGCCATGTCATCAACCCATCATTGTTCTACAATTTGTTTTAGTTGTTTGAGAAAACATATAGCACGTCATAACTTCCTCATCTAAAGTCATATTTTTATGAAACAAATTGCGCCTGATTCCTGGCGATAAGCTCTTTGTTGCTGTTTTGGTTTGGAGAATTTATGAGAAATTTCATTTTTGAGCTTAATATTGAGCCTCTAATCATCCCTCCCACTCCCCCCCCTAGAAGCCTTTTGTACCCCAAAATATACTATCAATTTTTCAACATGTGAGGTTACAACTCACTCACCCTTTCAATCTCCATCCAATTGGCCTTGGAAGGATTTTGTCCCTTGAGTCCCACTCTAAGCTATTTGACATTCCCTCTTCTTGAAGTTCTAGTTCTTCTATCAAGTATGAGATATTTCTAAATTTCATCAAGATATTCTGGCGAGAAATCATCTATTGATGGAAGCAGAACATGCTATCCTTGATCATCATTCAAAGGAGGCTCAAACAATCTCAAATTCTCAACATTAACGACAAAATATATTTTCATATAAGGATGAAAATCTAGCTTAAATGCATTGTTACCAATATTTTCCAGAATCTTAAAAGGACCATAATGGATTGTATTAATATTTTTACCTTACCCTTTAACTATTTCTTTGTTGATATATAACCAAACTTCATCTCCAACTTAGAATTTGTGATCAACATGGTGTTTATCATGCCTTGCTTTGTAGCTGCTTTGACTCTTTTCAAGTTATTCTTCCACTATGTGATGTACCAACTGAAGTTTCTCAATGAAATTTCTTGCCTTATCTATGTCACTATGACCATCTATAGCGACATCTTTCACAAAGATGAAGTCTAAAGGCGATCTTTGCAAGTACCCAAGACATGCCTCAAATGGCGATGTGTTTGTGGAAGAATGCTTTTCCCTGTTGTATGCATGTTGAATGTAATGCAACTGTTCATCCCACAACTTGGGATGTTTGTTGCAATAAAATCTAAGAATATGAATGAATTTCTTGTTAACCACACCGGTCTGACCATCTGTTTGCGAATGAAAGGTTGTACTCTTCTTCAATTTAGTGTCCATAATGTTCGACAATTTTGACCAAAAATTCCCAACAAACCGAGAATCTCGATCACTTACAATAGAAGTAGGAAGACCAAAATGAACCCATACATTTTGAAAGAAAATATGAGTTGTTTGTTCAGTTGTAAATTTTTTTTTACATGGCATCAAAATACACATTTTTCTGAACCTATCTACAACTACATATAAGTAATCATGACCTTTCCTTGACATTGGAAGACCTCCTACAAAATCCATTGAGATACTCTCCCAAGGATGTGAAGGTACAAAAAGTGGAGTGTACAATCCTAGTTTCCTATTGCTAGGCTTAGTTATTGCACACAAAGAACATCCTCTAATGAAATGAGATACACTATCAGTCATGCATGGCCAATAAAAATACCTTTGGAGATTCACTACCATCTTGCCTACACCGAAATGTCAAGAAATCAATGAAGTATGCTCCTCCCTTATGATATTGTTTCTTTCTGCCTGTGGAATACATAACTTGCCCAAGTGATACAAAAAAAAATTATGCACATGATAATATAACTCTTCAATTTGGTTTCCTTGACTCAAGCTTTCATACACATCTTTAAAATCACTTTCATTTCCATATTGTTCAATGTAACTTTCATGCATAACTGAATAGTGCTTGATTATAATAGATGAATTTACAATAGGCCTACAGAGAATATCAACTATATTATTGTAGTTTCCATTTTTATACATGATAATCAAATGGAATTTTTGTATAAATCCCATCCATATGAAATGTCTTGATTTTTTCAACTTTTACTATGACTGTAAGTACTGCAATGACTGATGGTCAGTATGGATAATGGTCTCTTTCCCCATCAAATAGTGATTCCATTTCTTTACACTTTGTACCAATGCAAATAAATCTTTGTCATAGGTGGGATATTTAGTCACAGCTCCATTAAAATTTTCAGAATGAAACGAAACTGGCTTACCATGCTGCATGAGAACTACTCCCATGTTGTAATCACTAGCATGTGTTTGGATCTCAAATGGTTGTCTAAGATCTGGAAGAGCCAATAGTAGTGTTGAACTGATCTTTTGTTTTAAAGCATAAAATGTTTTTTTCTGCATATCTCCCAATGGAATACTTTCTTGACACTTGTCAATGCATGTAACATAGCTGCAATGGAAGAAAAATTAGTAATGAATTTCCTCTAATATTGTGATGCCCCAAGAAAGCTTCTTACCTCTGTAACTGTATTGGGCTTGGGCCAATTAAGAATGACCTCAACCTTGGAAGGGTCTATCTTCAACTCACTTCCTGCAACAATGTGACCCAAATATAGTAAAGAATTCTTTCCAAACTCACGCTTCGACATATATAAAAATAACTGCTCTTTTTCCAAGACATCAAGTACCTTGTTCACATGCATGACATGTTCATCTCTTGATTTTTTGAATATCAAAAAATCATCTAAGTAAACAATGAAAAAATCATCTAGAAATGGTTTTAAAGCATCATTCATAACTCTCATGAAAGTAGTTGGAGCATTCGTTAGATCGAATGGCATAACTAGCCACTCAGACAATCCTTGTCTAGTTTTAAATGCAGTTTTCCAAATTTCCTCCTCGGCTGTTGTAAGTTGATGATAACCACTTCTTAAGTCTATCTTAGTGAAATAATTTTCATAACTTAACTGATCAAGAAAATCATCAATTTGTGGGAGTGAATATCGATTCTTACCATGATTTTATTCAGTGCATGAAAATCTATGCACATGCACCAAGTCCCAACCTTCTTCGGTACCAAAACAATCAGTGAACCACATGGTGAAGAAGATGGGTGTATGATACCTTTGCTCAGAAATTCTTGGATTTTATTCTTTATTTCCATACTCTCCATGATTGACATGTGATACATACCAATTTTTGGAAGTGGAACATCTTGCTGCAGCTGAATCTCATGCTGAATTCCCCTCCTGGGAGGTAACCCACTTGGTTCTTGAAACATCTTGCCATGCTGACTTACCACCTCAAAAAAATCAGATTTTAATTTTTCATCACATCTATTAGGTCCCTATATTACTAGTATAGTCCCATATTGTTGTTAGTGTAACCCCCTTATTTTTATTGTTTTACCCTTGTAACCCCCATATTGTTATTATTGTGCCCTTAAATTATTAT
Organism: Pinus albicaulis; assembly: GCA_034641835.2. NCBI lineage: Eukaryota > Viridiplantae > Streptophyta > Pinopsida > Pinales > Pinaceae > Pinus > Pinus albicaulis. The sequence continues at coordinate 28,380,346 of MU968317.1, forward strand.
TGTTAGGTCGGCTAGGATTACATTGTAGCCCCATGGACTCCGATATATAAAAACGAGGTTTTGTCATTTGTATCATCCAAGAATTGTTCATTTATGTAATGTATTGGAGGTTTCCCCCTCATTGTGGCTGATTTCTAAGGTGTTGATCTCTCTTTTATTCTATTTTTAGAGCTAGTTTCACAACATTTGATACCAGAGCTTTGGATTATAGGATTTCGCTACTCCAAACAGGGCATCATGGAATTTTCACTAGAACTTGTTTTCTACGAAGGTTTAGAAGCTGAAATTTTTATAGAGTGAAGCTGAAATCCTGAGGAACCTCCTGTAAAACGTTTAGATCTTGGTTTGCAATATTTTTTGAGATATGATCTGTGGAAGGTAGGATTATTTCAGCCTCCTGAATTTCATCTCAAAGAGGTGACCGTGGGAAAAATTTCATAACTCTCTCTCTCTGAGCATCAGATTGGGATTCTGTAAAAAATGGAACCAATCACACAGACTATAGTATTTGGTATATCAATTTTAGAGTCAAAGGAGGAAACAGTGACACATGGCATGCTGTACAAGGTCGCTCTACTGAAGCAGTCCATAATTAGGTCATTGTGGGAGATTTGGCATAACTTTACCTTGAAGAATCCAAATCAAGTTAGACCTCTAGAATTTTAAAGAAGGTTCAGAGGGCTACTACAGGGCCCAATTTGAGATATTGAAGATCCAAAATCATAGAGATAATTCAATTTCAATATCAAGCTCCTCAAAAGAAAGAAAAAGGTGTGTATTTTTTTCGAATTACTTAAGTCTCGTTTGAAAAAAACAGTTTGAAGTGATTCCAATGGCATATTGAAGAATTTTTTATCAATATTTGGTTCTATAATGGATTCCAAAAATAATTCCATATTCATTAAGCCCTCATAAATCTATACTATGACGCATGAAGAAGAAGAAATGAGTTTTACCATGTCATGCAATCCGTTGGCATGAATTACCACTCCTCAAACTCTCAAGAGAGAAGGACATATCAAGAAGAAAAAGGTAATAGTTTTGATTGATTTGGGTAGTACCCATAATTTTATTCATTTTAAGGTAGCCAAAGAATTGAATTGTTTCCTATACCTAGCACCAGAATGTCAAGTGATGGTTGCAAATGGAGGAACTATAAAATTCTATAGTAAATGCCATAATATAAAGCTAGCCATGGGGGAATATGTATTGAATAGTCCAATGCTTTCCATCCCAATGGGAGGTGCTGATGTTGTACTAGGAGTATAATGGTTACAATCTTTGGGGACGGTAGCTTTTAGTTTTCAAGAACTTTTCTTAAAATTTATTTTGGAAGTAAAGGAAATTGAATTACGGGGTATCATAGGGAAGCCAGGAAAGATAATAAGCTCTAATGTCATGACAAAGCTTTTGAAGAAAGAACAATGCGGCGTAATTTAACAATTATGCTCACTAGAAGTTCCAACATCAAAATCATCTATTTCTCCAGATCTCCAAAACATCTTCGACAATCATTGTAAGGTGTTTGATACTCCCAAAGGACTCCCACCTATTCGTGATCATGATCATGCTATTCATTTGATTCCAGGAAGTGTTCTTCCAAACATCAGGCATTACAGATATCCTTATGTCCAAAAGAGCGAAATTGAACGTATGATTACATAAATATTAGAGGCTAGTATAATTCAACCTTGTCAAAGTTCTTTCTCTGCTCCAGTAGTATTGGTGCACAAGAAAGATGGATCATGGCACATGTGTCCAGAATATAGGGAGCTCAATAAGCTCACTATTGAAGATAAATTTCCCATTCCTGTGATTGATGAATTATTGGATGAATTACATGGAGAAATCTATTTTACCAAGTTAGATATTTGTTCAGGATACCATCAAATTAGAATGAACAATGAAGATATTCCTAAAACAATATTTTGAACTCATGAGGGTCATTATGAATTTGGTGATGCCTTTTGGCCTTACTAATGCACATTCTACATTTCAAGGATTGATGAATTCCATTTTCAAACCCTTCCTTAGAAAAATTGTGCTAGTATTTTTTGATGATATACTAATCTACAACGGGTCTTGGACGGATCATTTTTGATGCAGGAGCATCAAGCTAAATTTTCATTAATCATTTGTGTGATTTAGGGGGTGAGGTTTTTTAATTATTTTTCTCATTTTTAATAAATTAGGACAGAAAATATAAATTTGAGGATTATTGTAAATATTCCTTTAATAATTAAGGATATGAGTGGAATGGAATTAGGTAAATAATATAGGGATTAGAAATTCCATATACGAGACTTTGTTGAAGTCCAAAAAAAGATAAATCTAAATTAGATTTTAGTTGAGATTTGCGTGGAGGAATTTGTGGAGTGGAATAAATTCATATTATTTTATAAATAAGAGGGTTGTGAGAGGATGAAAAACAAGTGAGGAATATAGTGAGAGTGAGAAATGGGTTGAGAGATTTTTGTAAAGGGCCGAGAGCCGAAAGGCCATCCACTGAAATATTTGGCCAAGGAATTTCTTTTGTATTTATATATCAATATATTTGTGTTTGTATAAGCTCTCTTTTATTTATGTACATTTTGAGCAATTGCAAATTGATTTCTTAATGAAGAATTAGATGAGTGTTTTCATATTGAAGGAAACACACTATTTTATATGCTAGGATCTGATTTAACCTAGAATCCTGGCATCATTTGGTATCAGAGAAAGTTAAAGATTCTACGTATAGTGCAAGATGAATGTTGAGTGGTGGTGCGATGAAAATCTGTGAGAAGTTGAATGTGTTGTTGACAGAATCGGTGAAGGTTGTGAGTTGGTGAAAGACGCGATTCTCCAACATGAAATTTGTGCAGTGGTCCAATGGTGAAGTTGTTATGTTGATCCAGAAAACCTGGATTGTGTGATGATTTGTGAATCGATTAGGTGTTCGATGATTTGTGAATTGATTGGGTGTGCGATGATTTGTGAATCGAATTGTTTCGAAAATTATATGTTTCTTTTATGGTTGAACCTACAAATTATATTTGTGTCGTAGATGGATGTGTGAATACAGGATCAGAGTGGAGAAGCCGATGGATGTGTGAACGTAATTTTGAGCGAGGATCATAGTGGAGAAGTTGCAGGTGTGTGGATGTAAGCAAAGGAGAAGCCGAATCACTGCAGAGAGACGGTGTGCAATCACGTAGGAAAGAGCTTGGTGATGCAAGCTGTGCTAAATCCGAATGCTGAAAGCTCGATGGCAGCTCTCAAGACAGCACTGCCTACTCCCACCACGACAATTTTGTAGGTATGTGTTGTAGCCGCTACAACACCACCCAAAATTTAGGCATATAATACCACCACCTCCCGCCAGCAAAGTGTTGAGTAAGTCGATCTGCAGAGAATCCGATCATTGTGGTATGATCGAATCGTATTGACTGTGGAAGAGGAGGAGAATATGTTCCAGGAGACTCGTTGCCACATCCTTGCAGATTGGAAGCGTTGGAACGTGCGACTATCGTCTTGGAGTCTGTGTGGAGAGTTAACACGGGTCCATGGCATATGTTTCAAAATTCTTGTGTGACTGTGTGAGGAACTAACGCAGTTCTAGTGGGCTATGGTGAGAGCGATCTTAACATCCTATGATTGGGGTGTACGAAATTCAGTGCTTGGTTTCTACATAAAGACAAACCCGTGGAAGTCATGGCAGTGGTCTAAAAAAAAAATGCAACATTTTCTTTTCTAGAAGCAGATTCCACGTTTGTGACTACAATGGTGCAACGTTTTTCTTTCAAATGTGTTGAAGAGGTGAAGCAAAATCATAAGGAATGGTGAATGTGCAAAAGAGATATACTTTTTCTAGTTGGAAATGTACAAAGTGTGAATGGCATCGGATCATGGGTGTGAAAGGATCGACGGTGGTGATTGATTGTGAAAACATTGGACTGGTGGTCTGGTATATTATGAAGTGTTATGTTAACTTTATAACATAAAAATTTTGGTTAAATGAAATCCCGTAGAGGTTGTGATGTGATCTGGGCTAGAAATAAAGTAGAGATATGAGTATTAACCTAAAGTCCACAACTATGGTAAACATTTGGGTTTTAAATTATAAAGTCTGAGTTATAATACCGAGGTTATTATTTTAACCAAAATTTTATGGTAAGGTTTATTGAAAGGACTTCTTCTTGGCTTAAGTAATAAAAGAGTATTAAACCTTGATTTAAAAAGAGAGAAAATATCTGATTGCCAGATAATGAGAAGCTTCATCTTATAAGGTTAATTTGGTATTTGTTAAAAGGGTATGAAACCTTAATGAAGAGAAATAATTTCTATGAATTTGATGGATAATTTTGGGTTGGAATGAGACATGCATTTGTATATGTGTAGATGTGGGTTTTTGCAGCTTTGGCAGCATCATTTGGTAATGTGCAATTGTATGTTGCATGAAATTGTAGATGAGAGATGGAACAAGATCACACAGAAATCTTGAAGGTGAGCTGATATGTTTTATTTTAACTCTGGTTTGAAGATGATATTTTCATAATTCAAGTTGCAGACAGGTGAAGATCTCAGCAAAATAGGATCACAGTTTTAAAAGTATTGATGAAAGAGACTAGAAATAGTTTCTAAATGAAAGCAAAGTGTGGAGAAGAACCTTGAATAATTCCAACATAGATTGGATAAAAAGGAGAGTTGTGTTCTTAAAAAGTGCAAGTGAGTTGAAGCCTAGAAGGAGCATAGAGGAATGCTCAAGAGGTTCCAAAGAATAGAGAACGAGTGCTTGCCAAAATACGAAGTCCAGAGAAAAGGATTGGTGAGGTAAGTGGCAGCAAGGATGACTTGTTGTTGCAGAGGCTTTAGTACAACTCACAATGAGTGAGTGAGGAACTCATGAAGATGGAGACAAAGATGACTACTAAAGGTCGTTGCAGAGGTTCTGAAGAAGACCATAGCAGAAGAAAGGAGAAGGAAGATGCCAAGGCAAATGGCATGAGAATGAGTCAAGAGAAGATTGAGAGAGAGAGAGAGAGCTGAGATAAAATTCCATCTTGAGTTATTGATGGAAATGTTACAGAGAAGAAAATTAGACTAGAGATATGGATGGAGTATGAAAATGAAAGTCAAATGGCATAGATTGCAAGTGAAGTGGGAGCATAGAGTGAATGTTCAATTGAAGGAAGAGAAACTCAATTTAAATGAGTATTTAAAGGAATATTTGATATGTGATACAAAATATGGTCCATTGCTTTCTGAAAGTAATGATGTGACAGAAGAGAAATCTATAGAGGAACTGAATCAAATGAAGGATTCAGAGCAGCAAGGAAATACGATGACTGAAGCATCAAGTGAGACCACAAGGTCTTATGTTTTTAAAAATAATGATTTGTGTGTGATTGAAGGTACATCACAGGATTTTGAGCAAACTTTGATGTTTTTTAAGGAGAAGAAGTTGAATCTAAAATTTATTCAAAATGATGTTGAGATAGCAAGATCTCAGAAACAAAAGGAGATAGAGGGGTCTCATGGGAATAAACAGCAGAGTATTGAAGCAGAGGAAGAAGGGCCATATGATGATTGGTTAACAGTAAATGAAGGTATGGAAAGTTGTGTAAAGTTTCCAAGTTCTACCCCAATTGAGATTGTTGAGTTATATAGAAAGCTAGATCTTCAAAGAAGAAAGTTGGAGAAGCAGAGGATCTATGCTCAGGGTGAGTTGCTGAAAGAGAAAGACAAAGAAATTTTCCTAAATAATAATCAGGAGACAGAGGATAAGGAAGTAGGAATGATTCAACAAATCAAAGAAGTTCATTATTGTGAAATATAACAGGGAGACATTCTTGAAACATATGATATGGAGGAGGGACTAGCTGATAGTCTCATAGAGAATTTAAATCAGCATACTGATGTGCTGATGGAAGGAGAAATTTTAGAGAAGCATACTGAAATGTTGCCAAAGGAGAAAGAGGCATTGACGCCTTATGTTTTTTATTTTAATAATTGTTTTGTGATTATAGGTTTTATTGCAGATGTCGGAGAAGATCTATTGGACAGAGAAATTGAACTGATAAGGAGGATAATGATGAAAGTATCCTAGAAGAAGACAACAGTAGAAAAATAAAGAATAAGTAGCAAGAGGAAGACAACAGAACAATGTGAAAGCATAGCCAGTGGGGCAATGCAACATAAAGTGTGGAGACTTGGAGAAAAACAACAAACAAAAGCAGCAACAAATGGAAAATTGCAGAAAAAGATATGGGATCCAGGAAGAAAAAGATCTAAAACACATGATCAAGAGATCATGATTAATTTCAACCTTGGGAGTCTGATGGAGGATCATCAAGCTAAATTTTCATTAATCATTTGTGTGATTTAGGGGGTGAGGTGTTTTAATTATTTTATTAATTATTTTTCTCATTTTTAATAAATTAAGAAAGAAAATATAAATGTGAGGATTATTGTAAATATTCCTTTAATAATTAAGGATATGAGTGCAATGGAATTAGGTAGATAATCTAGGGATTAGGAATTCCATAGATGAGACTTTGTTGAAGTCCAAAAAAAGATAAATCTAAATTAGATTTTAGTTGAGATTTGTGTAGAGGAATTTATGGAGTGGCATAAATTCATATTATTGTTTAAATAGGAGTTTTGTGAGAGGATGAAAAACAAGTGAGGAATATAGTGAGAGTGAGAAATGGGTTGAGAGATTTTTGTAAAGGGCCGAGAGATGAAAGGCCATCCACTGAAATATTTGGCCAAGGAATTTCTTTTGTATTTATATATCAGTATATTTGTGTTTGTATAAGCTCTCTTTTATTTATGTACGTTTAGAGAAATTGCAAATTAATTTCTTAATGAAGAATTAGATGAGTGTTTTCATATTGAAGGAAACACATTGTTTTATGTGCTAGGATCTTATTTAACCCATAATCCAGGCATCAATGTTCAACATGTTGATAGGGTGCTCAAATTATTGGAGGAGAAACAATTATATGAAAAAACATCCAAATGTTTCTTTGGAGTACAAGAGGTAGAATATCTGGGTCATATTGTATCTCACAACGGTGTTAAGGTATACCCTAAAAAAATTAAAGCCATTAAGGAATGGAAAGTCCCCACAACCATAAAGTAGTTGTGTGGATTTCTCGGGTTAACAGGGTATTATCACAAGTTTGTTAAGAATTATGGGAGAATAATAGAACCTCTAACAAAATTGTTGAAGAAAGATGAATTTTCATGGACTCCTGAAGAAACTAATGCCTTTGAACATCTTAAAGAGGAAATGTGCCTAGCACTAGTCTTAGCTACGCCAGACTTCACAAAAACCTTTATTGTGGAATGTGATTCCTTAGGAAATGGAATTGGTGTTTTTTTATGCCAAAAGGAAGACCCATTGCTTTTGAAAGTCGTTCAATTAAAGGAAAGTATTTACAAAAGGCTATTTATGAGAAGGAAATGTTGGCAATACTACATGCACTAAAGAAATGGAGAGCTTACCTAATGGGAAGACACTTGAAGGTAAAAACTGATCATGATAGTATTAAACACTTTTTGGAACAAATACTATCTTCAGAAGAGTAGCAAAAATGGGTCACAAAGATGTTGGGTTATGAATTTGAAATTGTCTACAAAAAATGGAAGCTAAATTTTGTTTTTGATGCACTCTCAAGAAAGGATGGAGAGGTGGAAGCATTTCTTTGTGCCATTTCAATTATCCAACCAGATTGGATAACCGAAGCAAGGGATGAATGGAAGAAGGAAGAAGAAGTGTGGACTCTCATTCAAAAGTTCCAGCAAGATCCAAGTACATATGATACATTTAGTTGGGAAAATGATTCCTTATGGTACAAATATCACTTATATATTTGCAATAATTCCCAACTAAAACAAAATATTATTTTGGAATTGCACACTTTTCCTTTAGGAGGACACTCAAGATTTTAAAAAAATTACCACAGGGTGAAGAAAGAATTTTTTTGGGATGTCCTTAAATCTGATATTCAAAATTTTGTGGCGGAATGTTTGATTTGCCAGCAAAATAAAGTTGAGACAATTAATACCCTGGGTCTTCTACAACCTTTATCCATTCCAAGTCAACGTTGGGAGGAGATTTCAATGGATTTTATCATAGGTTTACCTAAGTCCGAACGAAGGAGTGTCATCATAGTGGTAGTTGATAGACTTACCAAGTATGCACACTTTTGTGCATTATCTTATCCATTTAAAGCGAGTACAATTGCTACTGCATTTATGGAAACAATTCAAAAGCTACATGGAAACCCGAAGATTATTGTAAGTGATAGAGATCCCATTTTTATAGGAATGTTTTGGATGGAATTATTTTCTTGTTTGGGTACTCAACTAAGCTCATAGCTCATCTTATCATTCTGAATCCGATGGTCAAACAAAGATAGTGAATAAATGTTTGGAAGAATATATTCGTTGTTTTTTATTTGATAAGCAAGCACAATGGGTCAAGTGGTTACCTCTCGCTGAATGGTGGTATAACACTTCCTTCCATACTACAACAAAAATGACCCCATTTATGGAACTTTATGGATATCACCCACCATCCATAACATCTTCTATAAGGGAAAATTAGAGGGTTCAAGGAGTGGAGTATCACATCGATCATCAACAAGAAGTTCTCCAACGCTTAAAGGATAACCTAAATTTGGCACAAAATCGAATGAAACAATAGGTAGATCAACATCGTAGCGAGAGAAGTTTTTGTGTGGGATACTGGGTATTTTTACGGCTACAATCATACAAAAAAATGTCCCTCAAGCAAGCTAAGAAGGATAATAAATTATCACCAAAGTACTATGGTCCTTACAAGGTTTTGCAAAAGATTGGTACTATGGCATACAAATTGGAGCTTCCTGCTTCTTTGCGAGTGCATCCAGTTTTCCATGTTTCATGCTTAAAAAATGTTATAGGGGAAAAACTTCCAGTTCAAACAATATTGCCAGAACTTTATGAGGAAGGAAAAAACATATTAGAACTTGAAGCACTCACGGAAACAAGAACTCGACAACTACAAAATCGATCAATTTCATAGTATCTCATCGAATGGAAGAAGTTTCCCACTGAAGATTCTATATGGGAGGATGAGAATTTTATGCAAAAGCACCCGGAGCAACTCAAGCATTGAGGACAATAGTTTTTTGAAGGAGAGGATCATGTTAGGTCCCTATATTATTAGTATAGTCTCTTATTTTTGTTTATGTAACCCCCTTATTGTTATTGTTGTACCCCTGTAACCCCAATATTGTTATTATTGTGCCCTTAAATTATTATTGTTAGGTCAAATAGGATTACATTGTAGCCCCATGGACTCCTATATATAGAAAAGATGTTTTGTCATTTTTATCATCCGAGAATTTTTCATTTATGTAATGTATTGGAGGTTTCCCCCTTGAAGTGGATTATTTCTAAGGCGTTGATCTCTATTTTCTTCTATTTTTGGAGTTGGTTTCACAAAAAAATCCTTCAAAAGATTCATATTCAACATGATCCTTTTTCTTGATCATGAGAAGCACAAAATTTTTACTTTCATTAACTAGTCTCTTCATCTCCCCTGCATTAACTAAAGAAATATTTAGCTTTCTGCAATGATCTCTCACAATATACTCCACCGCATCCTTGAGAAAATGATATTTTTTCACATGGAAATAAAATACTGCTTCTTGTCATAAAATTATGGACTTCCCAGGATAATTACGAAAATGTCAACTGGAACCACATCTAACTCAACTTCATCAACAAAGTTTGTAGTAATGGCAAATCAAAATATGCATTTCCTTGTAACCTGTAAATTGGCATTCTTGACTATCCAACCCAAAGGTTATGGCTTATGATGTGGTACAGGTTCAAGGTTAAGATTTTTGACCAATGCTTCTGAAATCAAGTTTGCATGTGACTCACTATAAAATAATGCATCAATCTTTGTATGATTTGAAATAACCCTTACATGGAATAATTCTATCCTTGTGTCTTCATTTGGAGTGTTGTTGTGAAAATTTGAGGAACTAATACTTGCTATGGCTTATTTTCCCTTTTTAACCATGGCTACAATCTTGGTCTCATCACTGGAATCAGTTCCAAGATCATGTTGTGTGGTGACAGTCATATTTTGTTTCCCCTTATTGTTTGGTTTATTAGGCCTTCATTTGGGATGTAATTTCCAACAGTGGGCTTCATCATGCCCTTCTTTGGAACAATTTTTTCATGTAGTTTTCTCCCCTTATTTCTTAACACTTTCATTCTTCTTTCCCTTCCATTTTCCTCCCTTCCCTTACCCTTGAATTGATTCTTCTTACTACCCTCTTTCAGAATGTTCTTTCCCCTTGCTTCAAGATGTGTGGCTTGCATGCATACTTCATCTAAATTTATTGTGTTAAACATAGGGATAATATGTTTCAAATAGGAATGTAAGCTCCCAATGTATTTCGAGAGTGTTTATTGGGAATTCAAGTTTATTCCTAACAACAAAGCCCTTTTCCTAAACTCCTGGGTATATTCTTGAACTGTCTGGCCCTTGAGTTGCCTTAAGTTTTTCCAACTCATATTAGCTTTTTACATATAGGTTAATGGATAAACCTTTCTTTTAATTGAAGAAATAAACTCAACCCAAGAATACCATGGATTCACATTTCCTCTTGAGTCTTTTCTTCCCACCAAACTAGTGCTGCTCCTTCTAGCCTTAATGAAGCCAACTAGATCTTTATGTCGTCTTCTTGTAGGTTTTTAATTTTGTAGTATACCTAAAATTTATGGATCCAATCCAACTTATCCACATTTACCTTGACATTGTACATGGGAATTTCAAACTTAATTTCCAATTTGAGTAATGGAGTTTTTCCTTTTGGGGTTTTTGAATGAGTATGTGTGGCTTTTGTGGTGGAAGTGGAAGATGATGCCAATTAAGTTGATGAGGATGAGGATGATGGAGATAGAGGTGTCTTTCCTCTAATACCCTTTGAACTCTTCTCTTCATCCTTCTTATCATCTGAAGTTCCTTCTCCATGTGGAGGCTTAGAACCTTCTCCTTCCCTTTCAAGAGTGAATGCATCGAACATGATTTTAACCATCCTCTTTATGTAATTGAAGTCTCTCTTGACATCTTCCTTTTATGAATGTCCTTGAGTCTCTCCAAAACCTGATATGATGGCTAAGGATTCAAGCTCAACTTCCGATTCTTGTACCTCTTCAATCAACTCAGCTTCTTGTGTAATTTGTACGTCCTCAATCTCAACTTCTGGAGATAAAAATTTAGGTGCTTCAAGTGCAGCTATGAGTGGAAATTTAGGTGAAGATGATTCTCTTGTAGCTCTTCTTCTTCTGGTTCTAACCTTAGGACTAGCAACCAATAGTTTCCATTCTCATCTCTGCAACTTCAAACTTGTAAGCATCATAAAATTGCAACTATTAAATCACTTCTTGCAAAAAACTCAAGAAAAATAAGAAAATAACCTTTGCTCTGATACCATCTTGATCTGAATTTGAATGTTAGTTTTGTTGTGCTAATTTCATCTTCAGATTTATATTAAAATTGTTGACCTTTTCTTCCTATACAAGGGTCCATTGAAGTGCTTATGATTGATTAACACGTAAATTTGTGGAGATTAAGTTGAATACTTGAACATAAAAGCATGGAAACTAAATTCTAAACAAAAACATATAAACACACAACAAACCATCAAAATTGAATCAATAACATTTTTTTTTGATGAATCAGTTCACCCCTCCTGGGCTACATCTCCTTGGTCCAGATTCCATGGCATGGGCCTTTGTATTATCTCAATTATAAAAATAATGTTGTTTACAGTATCCTATTGCCTCTGAAACCTACTCTAATGTGTCAAAAACATCAATATCTACCAAGAATGACTCCTCGTGAGCCAAAATTGGTCGAAACATGACTCAATTATGGAAAAAACAAAATTTCCTACAATTTCTCCTCCAAATCTGGAGAAGACTCCAGAAAACTCTGACATTTTGGTGGATTTTGCCGAATTATAAGTCTTGTTAAATATTTCATTAGTTAACAAAAGGATTAATCAATAGTTAAGATGAATTAACTGAGATAATCCTGTCTCAACTACATGTTTATCCAAATCTCATAAATTTGGTTGAATTAACACAAAAACCATGAATTAGTGGGAAAATTAGGGTTTAGTGTGGATAAACATGGATTAAAATTTAAAATTACTACCGTTTAAATTGGCCCCACCTTTGGTTACACACTGTAGTCACATGGGAGGGGGTTGGCCCTCTTCGAACGGCCATTGTCGGAATTGAAAATCTTTAAGTAGTAGTGGTGGCCCTTATGGGTTAAGAAACATTGGATAGTAGAGGTGGTAAGACATTACAGTGGTGCAGGGTAGGTTGTGGGTTTGACCCTGACCCCCACACCATAATTTTGGTCCAACTTTCAGAATTTAACCCATAGTCATAAAATTTGGATATAATATATATTCACCTGCATGATATGTCCACCGGTTCCATAGCATACACTTTGGGTTGATAAAACATTTCTGCCCACATAAAATGTATGCTTGTTCGTCTATCCAAATTTTTTCACTTTGGGTTATAACATATTCACCCATAAAAATTTCCACATGTCTATTGTTATTCATCATTATTTTTCATTATTTGTATATGACTATAGGATGGTTCTAGATTTCTAAAAGAAAAATTCCTTGAATATTGTGAGTTTTAGAAATCTCACTACCTTCATTATCCTTATAGAAACTTCTTCACTATTCTATAATTTTTCCATTTCATGGTCACCCTGTCACTCCTACAAACTCCTTATATGCTTATGCCTCTCATCTCCATCCTTTTTCCTGCCTATGACCTCATTACCCTATTTTCACTTGTCCATAACTCCACTTTCCCTCTAGAGTTTCCTATAGCCAACTCATTCCCATGTTCCCCAAGTTCCTCAAGAATTGATGGCCTCAAAACTATCTCTGTATGCTCTTTAGATAAATCAAGTACCTTGGATTTTGGATATTCAATACAACACTTTGAAAAATACTCTGTTTTCACTTGAAGACTCCAAGCAAATTTTCAGTCAAATATCAGGTCAAAAAACCCTCCCACTAGGTCAATTAGGGTTTCACATGTTTCTAAGTCATCATTGTCATTCCAAACACTGTTTTTCCTTTGCTAGAAGTTGGCTCAGATGTAATAGAAGTTCAATGCATGGTTATTCAAGAAAGACCTAAAGAGTTTCCAAAGAAGACTACCTTACAGTTTAGAGTCTGCAGAAGAGGAAAATGGAAAAGCTTTGGCACTTCTGTAGGAGTGTTAAAGAGTCCATCAGTAGAAGGTCTTGATAAGGTAGATGGTCTATTCCTAAATAAAGACAACTTACTACTGAAGAAAGGAAAACAATATGGTCTTGAAGAGGACTAAGGTTTTGAGCTTAATGGCCCACTTGAATGCAAAAACACTAACCACTTACAGAAATTCCCTGGAGGAGACACACAAAGCCAAACATGAAGAAAATCTAGCAGAAAATATTGATGAGATAGGGAAAAGGGTGAGGTGAACTGGATAGAAATGAATGAACTTGAAAGGGCTATAGAGAACTCAGAAGACAAAACTGATGATTGTTGTGAAAACTGCAAACACTTAAGGTTTTAGGAAAATGGCCAGTCAAAGTAGAAAAGATGAGTTGAGTTTCATGATGAAAGTAAAAAAGGATTATGAAGATGTCACTATTTGATCATATCCTAGAATTGTAAAAAACGAGTTTGTCATGCCTAAATGAGAAAAGTGTAGGTTAAAAACTCCATGATGCAAGCAAAGGAAGGATTTTGAAGGTGTAAGTGAACCTAACATGCCCAAAGGAGCAAGGGAAATGTCAACCTCAATGCTTTCAAGTCACCTACAAAGAAAATATGTCAAAAGAGTTAGTGAGAAAGGCAAAAAGAATGTGACTTTAAAACATTAGAAAGTGTGTTTTCATTATTAAATCAAATTCCCAAGTCTATAAAACTCATTTCATGCTTCATATGAATCATTTTTCACTTGCAAAGAGTTAGAAGCATTTAGGAGAGAATAAATTTCGAGTTTCCAAGAAAATTTAGGAAAATTGTTTGTGGAGCTACGCCCTCAGCTTGGCGCTACGCGCCTGGAATCGTGCGCTGTGCATTTGGAATTTTTCCCCATACAAATTTCATTGGAGCTACGCACCTGGAACTGAGTGCTATGGATTGGGGAAGGAACTGCACCCTTACCTGAAAGGCCCGGTGAAGAAAGGATTGAGCACTACGTGCCTGGTTTGAGCATCGCACACCTGGGTTTGAGCACTATGCCCTCAGCTTAGGCGTTGCACCCTTGGCCAGGAGGGGTTCCAAAGAAAATTAACCACTAAAGTCACCTCAAACTGATTTCAAGCTTCCTCCAAGATCCTCCAAGGAATTGGTAAATTGTAAGTGGATGCCCTAACCACATTTTCAAGATTTTTGATGATTTAATGGAAAGAAATTGAAACCCTAAGAGCCTACCATAAGGTTTAAACTTGACATCACTGTTTACCATCATCTCATATATTTGTAAAGAAAATTAGTGATAGACAGAGGGGTTAGACTATTTGAAGGTTTTTCATTCTCCTAAGTTGTCCCTACACCCATTCCATTCAAAAAGTCAGTCCTTCCACTTGCAAAAGGCTGACATTACATTGCCATCCTTCATCTCAATTTGACATAAGCCCAAAGGTGTTTCAAAACATAGTTTAAAAATATTAGCAGAGGGTTTTCATTGAGTTGTTAGCCTCTCACTCATCTCATTCACTTGCAGAGCTGCCTTTTTCATCACAATCCCTCCATCTCATTTCCATTTGCAGTCCTAGGGTTTTCCAAAGGTTGAGTTTACAATGTCAGAAGACAGTGGTAGTGGAGGAGAGGGCCAAATTCCAAGGAGGCATGAGCACAAAGGTGGAAAGATCAACATATTTGAACCCCCAAACACAAGGGAGCTAATGGCATCTCCCCTAACTGTTTCATGTTTCAAGCATGAAGGATGCTTTGATTTTTGTGAAAAGGTACAACAGGTGCAAAACCACTCTGAGCTTACTAGACTCTTATCATTAACTTTCATGAAAAACAAGTTAACCTTGTAGGGGTCACCTTTGAACTATCTACATACTATTGCCAATGCCACATGCATACCTAGTGTAGGAGAGAAATGGTTCAAGCAGACCAATCCTGACATGAGTTACTTTGAACTCTACCTAAAACATAGGTATAAAGTTTATCTTTCCTTTTTCACATTTTCTTGTTACATATGCACCCATGATGAGGATCATGATGAAATATTTCACATGTGAAGGAAGATTCTCCCGTCTTTACTCATATCACATCAAACTACTTATGCATTTAACTAGGGTGAGGACACTGCATATACCTTATTACCTGTACAGAAGCATTGATAAAATGTCCTATATTGTACAAAAGAGGGACTATCCTCAGCAGATGCAAATCCTTTTTCATAATTCTTTAATCAATATGGTTGTTATGCACCAACTACAGCAGAAGGGTATTCCATGGGAGACCATCGTTTCCAATGAAGTGTTAACTACTCCACAAGCCAATCCTCAGCAAAATATACCTTCATCTTCTCATCCTCCCATTCCTCATTCACCATCACACCCCACTACTCATGCATCACCCTCCACTCACATACCCTCACCTCATGATGATCCTCCTTCATCACCCTCTCACAATCCCTCACCATCCTCTCATGGCACTAGTGCATCAAACAATGAGGGAGATGGCAATGAGAAATCAAGAAATGAGGAAGAAAACAATGAGGCAAATATCAGTAAGGCACATATCAGTGAAGAAGATGGAAATGAGATGATGGCAGTGGGTCAAAGAGCCATGAGAGCAGTAATGATACCAATGATGATGGAAATGATGATGCCAGTGATGATGCCAGTAATTATGGCAGTCAGGCAAATGGAACTGAGGTGAGTAACATTGAGCCTTTTCCTTTGACCTACCAAAGGGGAAATAGGCATGTGTTTGCTGCCCTTAAAAGGCAAGGGGCCATGCCTTCTACATCAACAAAGCAGCTTGACAAAGGTAAGGAAAAGGTCATAGATGAAGAAGAGGAAGACAAGCATGAGACTGAACAAGAATTTCAGCTAATTCACCTTGAAAGTGAGAATGAAGATGAAGAAATGATGACAAGCATGCTACTGAAAAGAAAGGATGCACAAATTAGATATCTACAAGCCAATATTGGTAGAGCAAAGGCTGTGATCAGCTATCTAGGGAAAGAAAACCAACAGTTGGAGGCAGAGAAGGCCATCAATGAGGCCAGAGCTATCAGGGCTAGGAAAGAGGCCCCAAGAGCTAAGGCAAAGCTAAATGAGGTCTTGGGCACTCATGATGACATTGAAGAATAGGAAGAGAATTTTTCTACAAGGAGTCCAAGGACAATTGGGTTAAGGAAGGCCTTAGCCTGGGAAAGAGAGAAAGAGTCAGCACTGGCAGAGCAGCTCACTCAAAGTGAGTTGCTTGCCATGGAAATTGACTATGATAGAGAGTCTTGGCTAGAGAGGGCCAATGTGCACCTAGAGGGTCATTTTGCGAAGGCACAAAGGAAGATTGACCTTCAGAAGAAGATGGCAAGGCATTATGCCTTATGAAACAAGATTGCAAGCGCCAAGCTCAAAAGAGCCCTTGCAAAGATTCAAGTCATAAAAGAGGCAAATGACAAAGAAAAATTTTAAATTCTTGCTAATGCATTCCTACAAGCATCCCAAACATGATCAGCAAGGAAAATCCAAGTTTTGGAACATTTTTGAAGATTTTGATTTTTTGACTGTTTTGAAGGGCCAAGCGCGCAACGCCACTCACTCTAAGCTCTTTTTTGGGGCACCCAATGGATGAATGGCTTACATTTATATGTTCATCATGCCAAGGACATCACTCACAGAAAATTTCAGCTCATTTGGAGAAAAAATGGTCCTCCAAAAGTGCCAAAAACAAGCAAAACATCACCATTCTGCCCTCTTTTCAGCACTGGCGCTGTGCCCTGAGCAGTCTTGGGAGATTGGATTTTTGAGTAGAAAAATGGACACCAAATTGAAAACTGAAGGTACTTTTGGAAACTAGACAGGACAGGATTTCTAATGAGCTATCATGGAGCTCATTCAGACACCGGGAAGGTCTCTAAATCTCAGCTGCAAAAGAGGCAAGGTTTCGAGATTGAGCATTGCGCCCTTGGCCTAGTGCTGGGCCCTTGAACCTTGGTGTTGCTCCCTTGAATGAAAGTCAACAAAACACACATGGAGTTAATGAAAAATATATTTTTATGTATTATGAGACAAATATCTCTAAAATTAGTTCGGAAGTTATGATAGAAGTTATTTTTGCAGTTGGGATATTTGTGCCTTGCTCCTTGCATGGTCTCAATGGTCAATTACATTTATGATGTAGTTAATGAAATTTTGGAAACCTAGCTAGGGTTTTGATCCTCCTTTGTAAGTTAAATACTGCATGGAGGCTTCATTGTTTTAGTGGGTTGTTTGTTGAGCTAAGCATAGACTCTGAGCTTTTGATGAAGTTTGGCTTTGGAGCCTCGTAAATTTCTTGGATTGAATATCAATGGAACCAACACATTCGTAGGATTCATGAGCTCTATTAGATGGTGCTATTATTCCACTCTTGTCAATTTTTTCCTTTTTTTTTACTTTATGTTCATGGTTTCTCTGATAATAGGACAAAAATTTTAGAGTTGGATATGCTATCTTGGAACCCTACTTCTACCTACATGCTTTCTCTCTATGTTTTCTTCTTTGAAGATTAATTAAAGAATCCTTAAATGCTCTTTAGTTTCACTAAAATGTTATCTTAAAATTTCTCTTAGTCTGAAAGTAATATTTGGAGAATTCTTAGCTGCTCTCTAGGATTACTTGATTGTTGTTTTGAGGTTTGTCTAGTGAAGTCTAGTTGAAGAATTCTTAACTACTCTTTAGTTTTAATATGATATCATCCTAAAATCTTTTCTTGTTTTAGTATGTTGAAGGATCCTTAATTTCCATTTAAACCTACTGCATTTACGACTTCATGTTCATTTCACACTCACTAAACCTATTTAGATCCATTTGGCCTTGTTAACTTGCCCTATGAAACACCCTTGACTCATTGTTTTCCTTCCCAAGTCTTTCAAAGACCCCATAGCCCAATGGATTGATTTTCTCTTACTCAAATTGTTCTTCTTGACAACCTACCGAACCAAACAAAACAAAACAAACAAACCCTATCACTATAACTAGCCTAAAGTCAAAACCCTAAAATCGTACAAGTTACATCTTTCACATGAATATAGAGAGAGCCCTCTCTGAGTCCAAGAAGGCTAGGTCCTAGGGCTCCAAAGTTGGTTTGATGTTACCCCTATTCATTTGGTCTTGCCAATCTACCAAATTACGGGGACCTAACATCTATGGTTCAGAACTTTGGATAATGAAAAATATATATAACCCGAAATATATATATGTGTCCAGAATTTGACATAAACTTATAAATTCGGAATTTCAACATAGCCAAAGGTTGAAAGGGTCCACCAAAGGGGGCACGTGGTGGCCCTTGGCTGCACCACATGTCCAGCTCTGGTTGCACTATTCCAACTAACAAAAATTATCCTTCAACCTTAGGATAGTTGTAAAAAAAATTCACCTCCAAAGTTCATTGGCGAATCTGGTTGTGACACTTGTCATAGTGTCATTGGTCTAAAACTAAAGAATATTCCCTAAATATACCTGGAGTGCTAACTCGGTTTCCATGTCATCAACCTGTCACTGTTCTACAATTTTTATTGTTGTTTGAGAAAACAGACAACAGGTCATAACTTCCTCATTTGAAGTTGGATTTTGATGAAACAAATTGTGTTGGATTCCTCGCAATGATCTCTTAGTTGTATTTTTGGTTTGGAGCATTTCTGAGAACTTTCATTTTTGAGCTTAATAATGAGCCTCTGATCACCTTCTCTACAATATTTTATTTCCATCCAAGAATCTAGTGTTACTGGTTAGAAAATTTGAATGATAGAAGCTCCAAATATTCTTATCTATGGACAATTTTATGAGTTATTCCAAAGCATACCAACACTCAAGCATATTCTCATGATATAATTTACAAGTATTAACACACATCCAAAAATAATATCATTTTTCTTCTCCCCTTTGAATATGGAACCATAAAATTAATGAGAATAATGAATAATGCACCCTAAAGAAGCCAAAATTTGAGGTTAAATAACATGCTATCATAATGCCACAAGGTTTCAACAATAAGTTGCATACCAACCATTTCTCCCATAATTCAAATATAAGTATAATTAAAAAAAAAAAAATGTATCCTCTTTAGATACCCGCCTCTTATGTGATCATAGACACATATAACTCTTTTCATTGTTCATCTATAGCTGGTGATGTATTTTATTAATAATATTTAAAAACATTACATATAAGCTATTCAATCCATCATATACAAATATAGTTATTGAATTTTGAATTAAAACTTGGGATATTATAATGATAGTTTGACCCTATTTATTGGGATATTTTATTTTTTCAATAGATATTTGAAATGTGTTGAAATTTGCAACAAGAAACAGTGAAATTGGCATCCAGAAACAACACACACACTGGTGTGGGATTAAATATCACACAGTGATGGATCCTAGTGACACATTAGTGTAAAACCAATTTTTAATAAATTGGAAAATTAATTGTAATCTTATCTCATAACAACTTGTAATAGTTAACTAAGTGTGATATACATAGTTAGCTCAATAATTTTGAGTTGAGGGTCAAAGGATAGGCATGTAGAGTGATTCTATTATTAACAAGGTCCAGTTGCAGTTGTAGCACTAGTGTACCGTGAGTGGGATCAGTTAACTCACATTAATTGAGTTAAAATCAGTTTAACTAGTTCTAACTGTTTGATGAGCTAGTGGAAGATTAAGTGAATTAAAATAGATTTACCTCACCAGTAGTGATCTACCAAGTAACTGATGATTCACTATTAATAGCTTCATGCATGCTAATTATGGTGGATACCCAGTTGAGACAAAGGTTCAAAGCTAGTAAACTAGAAGTTGTATTTTAGGTAAACTACCTAGGTGAAGTTATAAAAACATGAGAAGCTCATGATGAATTGCGCAATCAAGGAAGGCTGAATTTATTATTTAATGGGGTTTAATTCTATAAGTATTGTGTAAGGAGGGTAGGCTGAGGGTAGGCTAATAATTGGCTATGTGTTTGTCCAATTTCGCCTAGATCAGTGTGAAGCAATTGGTAGAGTGTATGAGGTTGTGGTGATCATAAATACAATGTATTGTTTCATGATTCCTGGGTTGATTATACAATAAAGATGGAGGGGTTTTGAGAAGTTGCTTTCCTCGGGAATATCTGGTGTTGTGTATTGATTTACTTCTTTATATTGCATTTGATTGAGCGGTTGTGTTTTATATTCCGCAAATATTGTAGAAGGATTGAGTATCTTGCTTTAGTACATTGCATGATCAGATTGAGTTCATTGATATAATTTATACATGGTATTATATTCTTTTTACAGATTTTATACATGGTATCAGAGCGCTATGAATCAAAATAGTAGAGAAGAAATTAAGTTTGTGTTGAACAATATTCAAATTTGCAGGTACTGCCTTTGGAGCTATAAGCAGATCAAGATGTCTTTCAATGGCTTGAGACTTGAATATGCACTTGAGGAAATTTTGAATTATATTTCATGGAAGGTTAAGATGGAGGCAGTGTTGGAGGACAATGGGTTGAAGGAATTCATATATAATGATATTCCAAAGCCCGTAGCATCAGATGACCAACTTCTTGATGCATGGCAAAATAAGGTAGCAAAGGCGAGGATGATCTTATTAGAGTGAGTTCAAGATCATATTGTCTCGAGTCTCCATGGAAAGGAAACTCTATATGATATGTGGAAGGCCTCACAGGTCCCATTTAAAAGCAGCAGTGACAACAGAAAATTGGCACTCAAGGAAAAGCTCAGGAAAATGAAAATGGAGAAGGGCGACACAATCCATAAATACTTGACCAAGTTCACTCAATATCGAGATGAGCTTGGAAGTGTTGGGATTGTTGTAGCTGATGATGACTTGGTGAGCCTAACACTTTTAAGCTTTCCCGAGAGCTGGCATAGTTACGAGGACTCTGTGAATGGGAGGGAGAAGTTACCATATTGGGAGCGAATTTGGTAAGATTTGGTACAAGGAGAGTTTCAGTGGAATACCAGGGATGGATCCTCATCCAATACTGATGATGAGGAAAATTGTGCCTTGGATGGTAAGGCAAAGAAGGGTAATGGGAGGGAGTCCCATTCCAATTCTGAGACCGGAAAAGAAGGCAAAAAACATGACATGTCAAAGGTGAAATGTTTTCACTATCATGATCATGGGAACTATGCCACAAATTTTCCACAAAAGAATAAGAAGGCAAGAAAGAAGGAGAATGTAGTTGCAGTGGGTGAAGCATTGGCTTCATAGTTCGAGATTGATTTTAATTTCATTGAATGCATGGCTATCACTATAATGGGATGCATGTGTTATCCAGACATTGGTGCCTCGTTCCATATGACAGGGAATAGAGATCTCTTTAGTGACTTGGAGGAGAAGGACCTCTAGAAAAATGTAGATTTTGGAGATGACGGGAGGTATAGCGCGACCGACATACGTACAATTACCTTTCAGAGGGAGACTGGCTCCCCTCTCAGACTAGCAGATGTTTTTTATGTTCCAGGCCTAAGGAAGAATCTTGTCTCCGTAGCGGTATTGGAAGACTGTGGTTATGAGGTGATGTTTAGAAAAGGAAAGGTGTTCCTTAAACACATAGCCACGGGACAGGTGAAGCAGACTAGGTCAAGAGTCAAGAACCTATATGCACTCAAGGTTGAGGATGCATGCAAGGCTTTGAGGAGCAAAGTAGTGGTTAATGACTTGGTGGTTGAGAGGGAGAAATTATCTCTCAACATGTAGTCTTAGAAGTTTGTGGAATAGCCACAATTTCATAAGGAAAGAGGAGACCAAGTGGAAGATTCCACTCAAGAAGAGACCTCCAGGAGGGGGAAATTTGAAGCCAGATGGGTAGAGGAGTACATGCAGCTATACCTCCAGGTGTGAGGTGGGGTGATGTGCAGAATTAATCCCAAGAAGAAATTTGGGCAGGCTCCATTGAGATGATGTGTCTCATGGATCGAACCTGGCTACGAGGAGCCCATAGTATAGTAGTAGCAGAAAGGATCAATTATATTTCTGTAGTCAGGTGTCAGGAAGACATGGATTAGAGTGACACGTGGCATATACTGGAGCACAGATCAGAGTTGGTAGCAGTGCAAAGCGCATGGACGTAGATGTCAGCAACAACGCAGGGAGTCTAGTAGACATCTGCAGTAGATAGCATTAGTCAGAAGACTCTGATGAAATATGCATTATAATGATTCAGATGTTGGATGATATTCAGTTTCAAGAGAGTTACATGTGCGAAAAACACTAGGAAGTGTTGCATGCAAGAACATTCCAAAGGTACCGTATCGGGACAAATTGATTCCTTTCTTGTTGAGAGGGAGTGTTGAAATTTGCAACAAGAAACAATGAAATTAGAATCCAGAAACAACACACACACTAGTGTGGGATCACAGGTCACATAGTGATGGATCCTAGCGACACAATAGTGTTCAATCAATTTTTAAATAATTTTAAAAATTAATTGTAATCTTATCTCATAACAACTTGTAATAGTTAACTAAGTGTGATAGACTTAGTTAGCTCAAGAATTTTGAGTTGAGGGTCAAAGGATAGGCATGTAGAGTGATTTTATTATTAACAGGGTCCAGTTGCAGTTGTAGCACTAGTGTAGTGTGAGTGGGATCAGTTAACTCACATTAATTGAGTTAAAATCATTTTAACTAGTTCTAACTATTTGATGAGCTAGTGAAAGATCAAGTGAATTAAAATGGATTTAATTCACGAGTATTAATATACCAAGTAATTGATGATTCACTATTAATAGCTACATGCATGCTAATTCTGGTCTGAGTTGAGACAAAGGTTCTAGGCTAGTAAACTAGAAGTTATATTTTAGGAAAACTGCCCAGGTGCAATTATAAGACCATGAGAATCCCATGATGAATTGCGCAATCAAGGAAGGTTGAATTTCTTATTTAATAGGGGTTTAATTCTATAGGGATTGCGTAGCCAAGGTAGGCTGAGGGTAGGCTGATAATTAGCTATGTGTTTTTTCCTAGATTAGTGTGAAGCAATTGGTAGAGTGTGTGAGGTTGTGGTGATCACAAATACATTATATTGTTTAATGATTCCTTGGTTGATTATACAACAAATATGGAGGGGTTTTGAGCAGTTTCTTTCCCAAGGAATATCTAGTATTGTGTATTGATTTACTTCCTTCTCTTACTTGCATGTGATTGAGCAGTTGTGTTTTATATTCCTCAAATATTGAAGAAGGATTCAATATCTTTCTTTAGTACATTGCATGATCTTATTGAGTTCATTGATATAATTTCTACATGGTATTATAGCTGTGTTATAAATTTTCTACGAAATGGAGCAGTGATTTGATCTACACCATGTAAAACTGTATGAAAGGCAACTCTTGTATCTATATATTTAGAACCTAATTAATTTTTCTTCTACCAATAACTCTCTGAATAAGAAATTGATTCTATTTTGTCTTGATTCTTTTTTATGGAATAATTAACAACACATTATGGAGATATTAAGGGAAACACATTCTTATAAAGTTGATAGAGCTCTAGTTAAGATATCTAATTATAAAACACATTCAAAAATTTCAAAATTTGTTTGTAATTGTAAGTAATGATTGAGAGGATAATTTCTCAGATATATTTTTGGGCACATTAAGTGAGATAATTCAACATTATGTGTGTCTCATGGAACCTAAATCCCTAGAGAATGTTTTAATTTGGAAAGGAAATATGCAAATAAAAATGGGTACAAAAAGGGTGACAACGAACAAATATAGATTACACCATGCTCGCTCTCCTAGCTTCACTCAATTTATAAATGGGGAAGAGCAATACAAAGTACAGTAAGGATCATAAAGTATTGAGAGGAAACTATTCAACATAAATTGAGACAAAGGTTCTAGGCTAGTAAACTAGAATTTGTATTTTAGGCAAACTGCCCAGGTGTAATTATAAGACCGTGAGAATACCATGATGAATTTCACAATCAAGGAAGGTTGAGGGGTTTAATTCTCTAGGGATTGCGTAGCCAGGGTAGGCTGAGGGTAGGTTGATAATTAGCTATGTGTTTTTTCCATTTTTTCCTACATTAGTGTGAAGCAATTGGTAGAGTGTGTGAGGTTGTGGTGATCACAAATACATTGTATTGTTTCATGATAACTTGGTTGATTATACAACAAATATGGAGGGTTTTGAGCAGTTTATTTCCCAAGGAATATTTGGTATTGTATATTGATTTACTTCTTTCTCTTACTTGCTTGTGATTGAGTAGTTGTGTTTTATATTCCACAAATATTGCAGAAGGATTCAATATCTTGCTTTAGTACATTTCATGATAGGATTGAGTTCATTGATATAATTTCTACATGGTATTATAACTTTGTTAGAGGTTTTCTACGAAATGGAGTAATGATTTGATCTACACCATGTAAAACTGTATGAAAGGTAACTCTTGTATCTATGTATTTAGAACCTAATTAATTTTTCTTCTACCAATAACTCTCTGAATAAGAAATTGATTCTATTTTGTCTTGATTCATTTTTATGGAAGAATTTACAACACATTATGGAGAAATTAAGGGAAACACACTCTTAGAAATTAGATAGAGCTCTAGTTAAGATATCTAATTATAGAACACATTCAAAAATTTCAAAATTTGTTTGTAATAGTAAATAAAAATTGAGAGGATAATTTCTCAGATATATTTTTGGGCACATTAAGTAAGAGAATTAAACATTAGATGTGTCTCATGGAACCTAAATCCATAGATAATGTTTTAATTTGAAAAGGAAATATGCAAATAAAAATGGCGACAAAAAGGGTGACAACGAAATAATATAGATTACACCATGCTCGCTCTCCTAGCTTCACTCAGTTTATAAATGGGGAAGAGTAATACAAAGTACAGTAAGGATCATAAAGTATTGAGAAGAAAATTTTCAAGATAAATTATGAAGAGGAAGAAAATTAAGAACTAGACTTGGTATAAGAGATATAATTAGAAGATACTAATCCAACCATATATTTTCATGCATTGGTTGGCATCAACAATACTCAAAATCTCAAGATACAAGGATATATAAAAAAGAAAGTGGTAATATTGTTGATTGATTTGAGTAGAAGCCATAACTTCATTAACAACAAACTAGTCAAAATTCTTAATTGATTTATACATCTAATACTAGAGTTTGAAGTAATGATTGTAGATGAAGGTAGCATAAGTTTTTTTAAGAATTTTCTATAGTGTTAAGGAATATGAGGGAGTATGTATTGGATATTCCAATGATTGCAACCTTGAAGCATGTGATTGATGTTGCATTAAGGGTCCAATGGTTATAATCATTGGGAATAATGACTCTTAATAATTAGGAACTTTTCATGAGATTTTCCTTGGAAGGAATGAAAATCAAAAGTATCAAAGGAAGCCCTTTAATGTGATAAGCTCTAACAACATGAAAACATTACGAAACAAGGTGTTAGTCTTCTTGTTGTTCCCCCATAGAGAAAAACTCTAATACACCATATGTAGGATAGGAAAAACTGCCCCTTTAGTTTTCAATGTGGCTCTTCCGGACCAAAAGAGTAACCCTCAAATTGTCACAAGTTATGTCATATCGACGTCTTTGAATGCCAAATTTAAGATTTATAATTTAATAAAAATATGGATAAATAAGGCTTGGTAAATATAAACACCACACTCAACTATATTTTCATATCAAAGCCTTTCCATTGGACACATTTATCCCACTATGTGAATTTAGATATACAAAAATGTGTCAAATGCCAACAAAATAATATAACTATTCTTGGACACTCATGAACAAGAAAATGAAGAAAATTATTAATGGTAAATTTTTACCCCATTTAATATGAAAAAAAAGTGTATTATATAATTTGAATAAAACACATTGCATACATGAAAGAAATAAAACTTTCATCCAATCCCAAACCCCTTAAATATTTTCAATTATGATGTATATATTATTTAACATAAACAAGAAACAATACACTATTATATGTTACAAATATTTTAAAAATAATTATCACTAATAACATAGAAAATAATAAAAATAAGAAAAAACAATGTATATTTTACTTCTTAATACTTAAAAAAATAAAAATATAAAATATAAAAATCACTTAAAAAAATAAATAAATAAGAGAAATAGTTGGGAAAAAAAAAATATGAGATATTTTTGAAAAAAAATACCTTTAAAAAACAAAATTTACAAAATACATATGAACCAAATAAATATTTTCATGTTTCCTTAAAAAAAAAGGTGTACTTTTAAACTTTGGCATCCTTTCATAAACTCCAACCTCCAACCCACATTATCTTTTGGTATCTCTATATCTTAGTAAAAAAAAAAATCCAACGTCCGTTAGGTTAGGTTATCGTTTGTTAAATTGATACTTTCTGGTAAAATAAGATGAATTACTACACATTTTAACATTCCCTAACAACTAGAGTGCCAGCTTACTTAACCCTGTAATGTTAATGTCAATTTAAAATGTAAATAAGCTTAAAAAAAAATTATAATTCCCCATGACTGTGTTGATGTTTGCACTCAGTACATTTGTGACTTGTCAATATATGTGAATAGGATATTTCTATTCTTTTACACACACATCAAAGTAGTATAATTTTGCACGGCAATAGTGGTGGATCAATAATTGCAAACTGCCCCAACTGCCAGAAACAGAGATGGAACATGATTTCTCTCTTATACAAGCAATGAATTTGACTGCGAGGAATAGGCGGCTGGATTATTCCTGTTCAAATGACTTTGATTGAAATAAGTGAGCAACTTGAAGTATCTGCACTTCTTGGACGCGCTGAAAGGAAAGTGTCAACAACCGTTATTATCTTGCTTTTATTTCACGATTTCGTCATTTTAGAGAGTTTGTGAATCTGCATATAACGTGAAAGTAGCTTCACGTGGAAAGATATTCCACATGCATGCTTTGCATCGATGTTACCATTCATCGTCTTTATAAGACCTATCGCTCTTATGAGTTGCTTCACGTCTATATATATAACAGTTCGGACGATTAATGCCCAATGCCCAAGAATATCAGGGAACGATTAATGATTAGAATATGAATTGAAACACTGTGTGATTTGAATGTATTCCAGCTCATCATTAAATGCCCCAGAAAAAAAAAACAAGAGTTTAAGCTGAGGTAGTCTAACCATTTTGTAAATTTGGTATGAAAATTATGGAAATTTAGGTAAGATTTTAATATAACTAGGCAAGAATTTTTGTAAATTTATTGTCAAATTTTAAGATTTTGAAGCTAATTTGACATGGGTTGCTTTAAAAAAAAACACAAGAATTTACCTTAGTCTAACTATTTTGTAAATTTGGTGTGAAAATCATGGAAATTTTAGCAAGATTTCAATATAGTTAGCTAGAAATTTTTGTAAATTCACTAGAGCTGAATTTTTATGGTGTTGAATCCATTTCCACCATCAATAACATGATTTAAAAAGTTCTACTACTATTTTTTTTTTTTTTTTTTTGGTCACTATTCAAACCATTTTTTATTGTCAAATCAATTCTTCTACCTAACTAAACCCTAATTAGCCTTAAAACACTTATTTTTTTGTCATCATTCTTTTGTAAATGGATTGGAAATGACATTTTTATATGCCCAAAAAAAAAATGAAATTTTTAGAAAAACAAGAAATACAAAGGAAAATTGGAGTTAGATTAGTAAGCTATTTTGCTTTATTCTTTTGAAAATAAATATTTTCCAACCTCTTAGTTGTTTGAAAAAAAGTCACATATTACAACATAAAAGAAATTATAGATTTATATAACATATAAAGTGAAAATTATAAAAAAAAAAAACTATCCTCAAATTTCCATTGAAATTCTAGCTTAATTATTTCCTTAACTTGAATTTGACAACTTTTTGTTTCTTGATAAGAATTGAAAACTGGAAAGAAGTGGAACAGAGAATTGTTCTTCTCAATATTACTAATGACTTGAATAAGATTACATTGAATACATAAAAACTAAGCAGTCGCTCATAAAAAATTTTCCAAGACGTGCACACAACCCCTGCAACTTAAATTTTGGTTTTAATGAACTTTGCAAGTAAAATTTTGGGTTAAATGGCCGTAGGCCTGTTTTGGCATGCAAATCTCTCCATCCCTGCAATTAAACTTGTGCAGCAACCTGCATTTAAAGCCTCCACCAACCATGTTTTCATTTACCGCCAGTTTTGAATCTTTTGAATGGGCCAAGTCAACACCTGTGGGATCCACCATTAGCCAATCAAATGGCTATCACATAGAAATGAGGGTGACGTCACAGAACCGATTTGGTACGCGATAATTTCATGAAAAGGAGTTTAGTTCTGTTTTGAAATCCGGCGAGTCCCACGAAATTGGAGAGAGATCGCACGAAATTGGAGGCCTATGTCATCAGGGCCATTTGGTATGTGATAAAGTTATGAAACCCGGTTTAATGTCCAGTTTGAAGTCTGCGACAAAGGTTTTATACCTTGGGTTATAAGTTTTAATGGCACGATAGATTATATATTTAAGACCTTAGGTTAAAGGTTTAATATTTTTTTTTGTTTGTTTTATAAAGTGTCGCGATAGACTTTATTCCAAAGTCATTTCACTTTCGACATGGAAATATATATATATATATGTTTAATACATATATATATTATAAACTTTTAAATTTTATAATATATATATAATTCAATAAGTCTAAGTTTGACTTAATTTTTGTGTGAGACATAAAAGGCCCAAAGGCAAAAAAAGAGTAGAATATGACAGTGTGAAAGTTTTGAAAAAGAGCCCGAAGGAAAAACTAGATCAAAGCACTATGTATGTGCGTTTTTTTTTTGTGTAAGACAGAGAGCAAGAAATTTGAAGAACACTGTGTGTGTGGAGAATTTTCTTTTGTAATCCCTCAAGGAGGAAGACTATCAGTTTGTAATAGAGTTTTTTTTTTTAATGAAATATTTTCTTGTGTGCCATCTCTGTCCAGCAAATTTTTTTAATCTCTGTGTTGAAGTTGGGGAATTTTTATTCCTCTATTGTTTGGAATCATTTAGAAATTCCAACATGGTATCAGAGCTAGTCCAGGCTCTTTGAAGTTTGTCAAATAAGCTGAAGGAAGAAGAAGGAGTTGTTGAAGCAGTTCTCTAGCAATGTGAAGGCTCAGCAAAAGTCCAGGTATTTGGAAAAACAAATTTTTTGTTTTGTGTTTAAAAAGTGCAATCCAGAGAAGCATTTTTCAAGATAGAGGTTGTCTCTTAGGCAGAGAGACAACTTGTTTAAAAACACATTCAAGTTTTTTGGCATATTTCAGTGAAGCTAGCCATGGCAGAAGCCAACACTAGCATGAGTATAGGAAATACTCAACTTCCATAGTTTAATGTGAAGAACTATGACTATTGGGCAATCACCATGAGAGCCTGTTTGCCTCTCAAGATTTATGGGAGCTTGTTGAAGATGGTCTAGAAGAACCAGCAGAGGAAAATTCTTTCAATGCCTTAACATAGGCAAAGATGGATTTGCTGAAGAGAAATAGGAAGGAATCAAAAGCCCTCTTCTATCTCTATCAAGTAGTGCATGAAAGTGTGTTTCCAAGGATAGCAACAGCTAAGAGCTCCAAGGATGCATGGGATACCCTCCATACTGCCTATCAAGGTATGAAGAAGGTGAAGACATCAAAGCTACAACTGCTAAGGAGAGACTTTGAAACTCTTTGTATGAAAGATTCTGACAACATAAACTCATTATTCACACATGTGATTAGGTTGTTTACCCAGATAAGGTTTCATGGAGAGACACTTGAGAAATAAGAATAGTGGAGAAAGTGTTGAGGAGCTTACCCTCAAGGTTTGATGTGGTAGTCACAACCATTGAAGAGACAAAGGATCTCTCAAAGTTTACACTTGATGAGCTTCATGCATCACCGATGACACATGAACAAAGATTGGGTAGAACAGTAAACTCATCGTTGGAGCATGCCTTCAAGACCCAAATGTCCTTTGGAAGAGGAAGAGGTCAAGGCAGAGGAAACTACAGAGGAAAAGGAAGAGGCGGAAGCCAAAACAGAGGAGGAAGAAACATCCCTACAAATACTAATGGAAGGGGAAGCAATCAAAATCAGAACCAAGGCCAAGGAAGCAGCCAACAAGGTGGAAAAAATCAAGCACATGGACAAAGGTATGATGCATCCCAAGTCCAATTTCATTATTGTAAAAAGTATGGCAATTATGCCAATGAATGTAGGAAGAAACAAAGTTACATGGGTAATAGACCCAGTGCTAATTTTACAAAAGAAAATATCAGACAAGAGAAGCTTTTTTAAGCATGTAATATGGCTGAAGAAAAGAGTGAAGATATATGGTTTCTAGATTCAGGATATAGCAACCATATGACTGGAAACATTTCCATGTTTTCCATGTTAGATGAAAATGTAAAGTCTCAAGTAACATTGGGGATAGACAGTAAGGTCTCTGTCATGGGAAAAGGCAGAGTGAATTTTTTGACAAAGAAAGGAGAAGGAAAATCCATATCAAATGTATATTATGTGCTTGGTATGAAGTGTAACCTCTTGAGCATTGGAAAACTCATTCAAAAGGGGTACAATGTTTTCTTTGAAGATGATGTATGCACCATCATAAATAAACCACCAAGCAAGAAATGCATTGCACAAGTGAAGATGACAAGGAACATAATGTTCTCTCTCAAGATGAGAGCAGATTTGAAGAAAGAAGCTGAAATGGCAGCAGTAACACAAGAGACATTCCAAAGAGAAACAAAGGATGAAAACTCGTTATGGCATTTGAGATTTGGACATCTTAGCTTTGGAGGTATGAATTTGTTTCATAGAAAATGAATGGTAAAGGGATTACCATTGATTGAGAAACTGGACAACCTATGTGAAGGCTGCATCTTGGGAAAACAACACAGGGAAAACTTTCCATCAGGAAAGAGGATAAGGGCAAAGGCACCCTTAGAAATTGTCCATTCAGATTTGTGTGGACCAATGCAAACACCATCACTAGTAAGAAGTCACTATATGCTGAATTTTATTGATGATTACACAAGAAAAACTTGGGTTTATTTCTTGAAATGTAAGAGTGAAGTGTTTGAGAAATTCTGCCACTATAAGGCTCTAGTAGAGAAACAAAGAGGGTAGCATATTAAGGTCTTAAGGACTGACAGAGGAGGTCAATATATCTCAAAATAATTTCTGTGTTTCTGCAGAGAAAATGGCATACACACGCAATTTACAACAAGGTATACACCACAGCAAAATGGAGTTGCTGAAAAGAATAATAGAACCATCATGGACATGGTAAGAAGTATGCTGAAGGAAAAACATTTGACAAATGAGTATTGGGCTGAAGCTGTACATTGTGCAGCATATATCTTGAATAGATGCCCAACCAAAGCTGTAATGAACAGATTTCCGGAAGAAGCATGGAGTGGCATAAAACAAGGTGTCACCCACATGAGAGTTTTTGGTTGTGTGGCTTATGCACACATTCTAGATTAGCTAAGGAAGAAGTTTGAAAATAAGGGGGAGAAGTGCATATTTATTGGATACATTGAAGAATCCAAGGCATATATATTGTATAACCCATACACCAAGAATTTTTTTATAAGCAAAGATGTTCAGTTCATTGAGAAAGAAGCTTGGGATGGAAGCATTGAGAAAACAATGAATATGAAGAGATGTTTATCTCATGATGATAATGAGGAAGAGATGGCTGATATACATCCCTCATTAGCAGCACCATCTCCACCAACACAAAGACGTCAAGGGACACCATTGAGAATTGATAATAGTACTTATCCAAGCACACCATAAGGAGCAGATTTGAGTGCTTCTACAAGCACAAGTTGAGCAAGTGAAAGAGGAACCAGATTCAGAAGTTTGGATGAAATTTATGAGAAAAAGGCAGCAAATGAAGGTATGAACTCTTTATTTGCATTATATTGTCATGTAGATGATCCTATTCATTTTGAAGAAGCAATAAAAGATAAGAAATGGATAGATTCTATGGATGAAGAAATGAATGTCATAGAGAAAAATAAGACATGGGAATTGGTTGATCTCCCCTAAGGCAAAGAAGTTATTGGAGTGAAATGGGTTTATAAAACCAAGAGCAATGCTGAAGGTAAGATTGAAATGCATAAGGCTAGACTTGTTGTCAAAGGCTACAAGCAACAAAAATCAAGAGACTGTGAAGAAACATTTGCACCGGTTGCAAGAATGGAAACAATAAGAGAAGTGTTTTCCATAGCACAACAAAATAAGTGGAAGGTTTACCAAATGGATGTGAAATCAACATTCCTAAATGGATTATTGATGGAAGAGGTTTTTGTTGAGAAACCTTTAGGCTATGAGAAAGAAGGCCAAGAGAAAAAAGTTTGCAGATTAAAGAAAGCTCTATATGGGTTGAAACAAGAACCAAGAGCATGGTACGGTAGGATATATGCCTATCTACTGGAAATTGGGTTTGAAAAATGTGAAGGAGAACCCACATTATACATTAAGGAGAAATATGGTAAGAAGTTGATTGTTGTTTTATATGTTGATGATGTGATATTCACGGGTAATGATGCTTACCTCATTGAGAATTTTAAATCAGTCATGAAGGATAAATTTGAGATGACTGATATGGGATTGCTGAAATACTTCTTAGGAATAGAAGTAGAGAAAAATGAAAATAAAATTTTTATCTCTCAAGCTAAATATGTAAATGAAGTTTTGGAAAGATTTAATATGCAGGATTGCAAGGCAAAAATTACTCCTACAGTGATGGGATTGAAGTTAAGCAAAGAAGACAACAGCAGGGATTTTGATCCTAGTTTGTACAAGAGCATATTTGGCAGCCTCGTGTATTTGACTGCAACTAGGCTAGATATTATGCATGTTGTGAGTTTAATTTCCAGATTTATGGAAAGGTCAAAGGAGGCACATTGGAAAGCAGCAAAAATAATTCTGTGGTATGTGAAAGCAACAAAAAGGTATGGAATTTTATATACCACTTTAGAAAATTCTGAATTAATTGAATATATTGATAGTGATTGGGGTGGAAGTATAGATGACAAGAAAAGCACATATGTGTATTTTTTTCATATGGGTTCAGGAGCCACTTCATGGACTTATATGAAACAACCAATTGTGAAATTTATCTACAACAGAGGCAGAGTATGTGGCAGCAACAACAGTAGCATGTTAAGCAGCTTGGATGAGGAGAATTTTGAGGAGCTTGTGTCATGAACAGGTAAAAGGCACAACAATTTATTGTGACAATAGCTCAACAATAGAATTGTCAAAAAATTCAGTGTTTCATAAGAGAACAAAACACATTGATGCCAAGTATCACTACATAAGGGAGCTAGTGAACAATGGTAAAAAAAATTTGCAACATTGCAGAACTGAAGAGTAGTTTGTTGATATATTGATAAAACCATTGGGGCTGAAAATTTTTAATTATCTGAGAAAGTGTTTGGGTATGGAAGAAAACCCAGCAGTTGAATTTAAGGGGGATTGTTGAAATATCAAATTCAACTATAGCAGTAGCAGAAAGACAGAAGCAACTGCTCATATTTTTTTCCAAAACGTGCACACAACCCCTGCAACTTAAATTTTGGTTTTAATGAACTCTGCAAGTTAAATTTTGGGTTAAATGGCCATAGGCCTATTTTGGCATGCAAAGCTCTCCATCCCTGCAATTTAACTTCTGCAGCAACTTGTGTTTAAAGCCTCCACCAACCCTGCTTTCATTTACTGCCAGTTTTGAATTTCTTGAATGGGCCAAGTCAACACCTGCGGGCTCCACCATTAGCCAATCAAATGGCTATCGCGTAGAAATGAGGGTGACGTCACTGAACTGATTTGGTACGCGATAATTTCATGCAAAGGAGTTTAGTTCTGTTTTGAAATCCGGCAGGCCCCATCTCTGACCAATGGGAGAGCGATCACATGGAATTGGTGGCCTACGTCATTAGGGCCATTTGGTATCCGATAAATTTATGAAAACCAGTTTATTGTCTAGTTTGAAGTCCACGACAAAGGTTTTATACCTTGGGTTATAAGTTTTAATGGCATGATAGATTATATGTTTTAGACCTTAGGTTAAAGGTATAATATTTTTTTTGTTTGTTTTATAAAGTGCCGCGATGGAATTTATTCCAAAGTCATTTGACTTTCGACATGGAAATATATATATATATATATATATATATATGGTTAATACATATTTATATTATAAACTTTCAAGTTTATAATATATACATAATTCAATAAGTCTAAGTTTGACTTAATTTTTGTGTGAGACATAAAAGGGCCAAAGGCAAAACAAAAGTAGGATATGACTATGTGAAAGCTTTGAAAAAAAACCCGAAGGCAAAAATAGATCAGAGAACTGTGTATGTGATATTTTTTTCTGTAAGACGGAGAGCAAGAAATTCGAAGAACACTGTGTGTGTGGAGCATTTTCTTTTGTAATCCCTGAAGGAGGAAGAATATCAGTTTGTAATATAGTTTTTTTTTTAATGAAATAGTTTCTTGTGTGCCATCTCTGTCTAGAAAATTTTTTTATTCTCTGTGTTGAAGTTAGGGAATTTTTATTCCTCTATTGTTTGGAATCATTCAGAAATTCCAACATGATATCAGAGCTAGTCCAGGCTCTTTGAAGTTTATCAATGAAGCTGAAGGAAGAAGGAGTTGTTGAAGCTGTTCTCCAGTAGTGTGAAGGCTTAGAAAAAGTTCAGGCATTTGCAAAAACAGAGTTTTTGTTTTGTGTTTAAAAAGTGCAGTCTAGAGAAGTATTTTTCAAGACAAAGTTTGTCTCTTAGGCAGAGAGACAGATTGTTTAAAAACACAGTCAAGTTTTTTGGCATAGTTCAATGAAGTTATCCATGGTAGGAGCCAGCACTAGCACAAGTATAGGAAATACTCAACTCCCACAGTTTAATGGGAAGAACTATGACTATTGGGTAATCACCATGAGAGCCCTATTTTCCTTTGAAGATTTATGGGAGATTGTTGAAGATGATCTTGAATAACCAGCATATGAAAATGCTTTCAATGCCTTCACACAAGAAGAGAAGGATTTGCTAAAGACGAAAATGAAGAAGGACTCAAAATCCCTCTTCTATCTCTATCAAGTAGTGCATGAAAGTGTGTTTCCAAGGATAGCAGTAGCTAAGAGCTCCAAGTATGCAGGGGATACCCTCCAGGCTACCTATCAAGGTATGGAGAAGGTGAAGACATCAAAGCTACAATTGCTAAGGAGAGACTTTGAAACTCTCTGTGTGAAAGAGTCTAATAGCATAGACTCATTCTTCACACATGTGATTGGGTTGGTTACCCAGATAAGGTCTCATGGAGAGACACTTGAAAAAAGAAGAATAGTGGAGAAAGTGTTGAGGAGCTTACCCTCAAGGTTTGATGTGATAGTCACAACCATTGAAGAGACAAAGGATCTCTCGAAGTTTATAGTTGATGAGCTTCATGCATCACTAATGACACATGAACAAAGATTGGGTAGAACAAAAAAATCATCTTTGGAGCATGCCTTCAAGACCCAAATGTCCTTTGGAAGAGGAAGAGGTCAAGGTAGAGGAAACTACAGAGGAAAAGGAAGAAGCAAAAGCCAAAACAAAGGAGGAAGAAATAGCTCTGCAAATACTAATGGAAAGGGCAGAAATCAAAATCAGAACCAAGGCCAAGGCAGTAGCCAGTAAGGTGGACAAAATCAAGCACATGGAAAAAGGTACGATAAATCCCAAGTCCAATGTCATTACTGTAAAAAGTATGGCCATTATGTTAATGAATGTAGGAAGAAATAGAGTGACATGGGTAATAGACCTAGTGCTAATTTTATAAAAGAAAATATCAGTCAAGAGAAGTTGTTTTTAGCATGTAATATGGCTGAAAAAAAGAGTGAAGATATATGGTTTCTAGATCAAGATGTATCAACCATATGATTGGAAACA
The DNA here is from genome assembly GCA_034641835.2 of Pinus albicaulis. NCBI lineage: Eukaryota > Viridiplantae > Streptophyta > Pinopsida > Pinales > Pinaceae > Pinus > Pinus albicaulis. The sequence goes on from MU968317.1 coordinate 28,416,614, forward strand.
TTTCCATGTTTTCCATGTTATATGAAAATGTAAAGTCTCAAGTAACATTGGGGATAAACAGTAAGGTCTCTGTCATCGGAGAAGGCAGAGTGAATGTTTTGACAAAGAAAGGAGAATGAAGATTCATATTAGATGTATACTATTTGTCTGGTATGAAGTGTAACCTCTTGAGCATTGGATAGCTCATTCAAAAGGGGTACAATGTTTTCTTTGAAGATGATGTATGCACCATCATGGATAAACCACCAAGCAAGCAATTCATTGCACAAGTGAAGATGACAAGGAACAAAATGTTCCCTCTAAAGATGAGAGTAGATTTGAAGAAAGGAGCTGAAATGGCAGAAGTAACACAAGAGACATTCCCAAGAGAAGAAAAAGATGAAAATTGGTTATGACATTTGAGATTTGGGCATCTCAACTTTGGAGGTTTGAATTTGTTTCATAGAAAATGAATGGTAAAGGAATTACCATTGATTGATAAACCGAACAGCCTATGTGAAGGCTACATCTTGGGAAAGCAACACAAGGAAAACTTGCCATCAAGAAAGAGCATAAGGGAAAAGGCACCCTTAGAAATTGTCCATTCAGATTTGTGTGGATCAGTGCATACACCATCACTAGAAAGCAGTAAATATATGCTGACTTTTATTGATGATTACACAAAGAAAACTTGGGTTTATTTCTTGAAATATAAGAGTGAAGTGTTTGAGAAATTCTACCACTATAAGGCTCTAGTAGAGAAACAAAGTGGGCAGCATATTAAGTTCTTAAGGACTGACAGAGGAGGTGAGTATATCTCGAAAGAATTTCTGCATTTTTGCAGAGAAAATGACACACAAGCAATTTACAGCAAGGTATACACCACAACAAAATGGAGTTTCTGAAAGGAAAAATAGAACCTTCATGGACATGGTAAGAAGTATGTTGAAGGCAAAACATTTGCCAAATGACTATTGGGCTGACGCTGTACATTGTGCAACATATATTTTGAATAGATTACCAACCAAAGTTGTAATGAATAGAGTTCTGGAAGAAGCATGGAGTGGCATAAAACAAGGTGTCACCCACATGAGAGTTTTTGGTTGTGTGGCTTATGCACACATTCTCGATCAGCTAAGGAAGCAGTTGGACAGTAAGGGGGAGAAGTGCATATTTATTGGATACAGTGAAGAATCCAAGGCATATAGGTTGTATAATACATCCACTAATAAGTTTGTTATAAGAAAATATGTTCAGTTCATTGAGGAAGAAGCTTGGGATGGAAGCATTGAGAAAACAATGAATCTGAAGAGTTGTTTGTCTCATGATGATAATGAGGAAGAGATGGCTGATATACATCTCTCATTAGCAACACCACCTCCACCAACACAAGGACAGCAAGGGACACCACAAGTAGGCATGATAACACCATTGAGAAATGACAACAATGCTTCTCCAAAAACACCATAAAGAGCAGATTTGAGTGGTTCTACAACCACAACTTGAGCAAGTGAAAGAGGAACCAGATTCAGAAGTTTGAATGAAATTTATGAGCAAGAGGTAGCAAATGAAGGTATGAACTCTTTATTTGCATTGTATTGTCATGTAGATGATGCTATTCATTTTGAAGAAGTAGTAAAAGATAAGAAATGGATAGATGCTATGGATGAAGAAATTAATGTCATAGAGAAAAATAAGACATGGGAATTGGTTGATCTCCCAAAAGGCAAAGAAATTATTGGAGTGAAATGGGTATATAAAACCAAGAGCAATGCTTAAGGTAAGATTGAAAGGCACAAGGCTAGACTTGTTGTCAAATGCTATAAGCAGCAACAAGGAAGAGATTATGAAGAAACATTTGCACCAGTTACAAGAATGGAAACAGTAAGAGCATTGTTGTCTATAGCAGCAAAACATAAGTGGAAGGTTTACCAAATGGATGTGAAATCAACATTCCTAAATGGAGTATTGATGGAAGAGGTTTATGTTGAACAACCTCTGGGCTATGAGAAAGAAGGCCAAGAGCACAAAACTTGCAGATTGAAGAAAGCTCTATATGGGCTGAAACAAGCACCAAGAACATGGTACGGTAGGATATATGCCTATCTACTAGAAAATGGGTTTGAAAAATGTGAAGGAGAACCCACATTATAAATCAAGGAGAAATATGGTAAGATGCTGATTGTTGTTTTATATGTTGATGATGTGATATTCACAGGTAATGATGCTTACTTCATTGAGAATTTTAAATCAGTCATGAAGGATGAATTTGAGATGACTGATATGGGACTGCTGAAATACTTCTTAGGAATAGAAGTAGAGAAAAATGAAAATAAAATTTTTATCTATCAAGCTAAATATGTAAATAAAGTTTTGAAAAGATTTAATATGCAGGATTGCAAGGCAGCAATTACTCCTACAATGATGGGATTGAATTTAAGCAAAGAAGACATCAGCAAGGATTTTGATCCTAGTTTGTACAAGAACATAGTTGGCAGCCTCATGTATTTCACTACAACTAGGCCGGATATTATGCATGCTGTGAGTTTAATTTCCAGATTCATGGAAAGGCCAAAGGAGGCACATTGGCAAGCAGTAAAAAGAATTCTGAGGTATGTGAAAGGAATAAAAAGGTATGGAATTTTGTACCACTTCAGAAAATTCTAAATTGATTGGATACACTGACAGTGATTGGGCTGGAAGTATAGATGACAAGAAAAACACATCTGGATATGTTTTTCACATGGTTTAAGGAGTCATTTCATGGGCTTCTAAGAAACGGCTAATTGTGGCTTTATCTACAGCAGAGGCAAAGTATCTGGCAGCTACAGCAGCAGCATGTCAAGCAGTTTGGATGAGGAGAATGTTGAGGAGTTTTTGTCATGAATAGGTAAAAGGCACAACAATTTATTGTGACAATAGCTCAGCAATAGCATTGTCAAAGAATTCAGTGTTTCATAAGAGAACGAAACACATTGATTCCAAGTATCACTACATCAGGGAGCTAGTGAACAATGGTGAAATTGTTTTGCAACATTGCAGAACTGAAGAGCAATTTGCTGATATATTGACGAAACTATTGGGGTAGAAAAGTTTTAATTATATGAGAAAGTGTTTGGGTATGGAAGAAAACTTAACAGTTGAATTTAAGGAGGAATGTTGAAATGTTAAATTCAACTACAACAGTAATAGAAGGACAGAAGCAGCCGCTCATAAATTTTTTCCAAAACGTGCACATAACCCCGATAACTTAAATTTTGGTTTTAATGAACTGTGCAAGTTAAATTTTGGGTTAAATGGTCATACGGCTGTTTTGGCGTGCAGAGCTCTCCATCCCTGCAATTAAACTTCTGCAGCAACCTGCGTTTAAGGCCTTCACCAACCCTACTTTCATTTACCACCAGTTTTGAATTTTTTGAATGGGCCAAGTCAACACCTGCGGGCTCTACCATTAGCCAATCAAATGACTATCATGTAGAAATGAGGGTGACGTCACTGAGCTGATTTGTATGCGACAATTTCATGCAAATTAGTTTAGTTATGTTTTGAAATTTGGCAGGTCCCATCTCCGACCAATGGGAGAGCGATTGCGCGAACGTGGAGGCCTATGTCATGGGGGCCATTTGGTATGCGATAAAGTTATGAAACCCGGTTTAATGTCTAATTTGAATTCCGCAACAAAGGTTTTATCCATTGAGTTATAAGTTTTAATGGCACGATAGATTATATGTTTTAGACCTTAGGTTAAAGGTTTAATATTTTTTTTTTTTAGTTTTATAAAGTGTCGCGATGGACTTTACTCCCAAGTCATTTGACTTTTGAAATGGAAACATATATATATATATATATATATATATATATATATATATATATATATATATATATATATGGTTAATACATATATATATTATAAACTTTTCAAGTTTATAATATATATATAATTCAATAACTCTAAGTTTGACTTAATTTTTGTGTGAGACATAAAAAGCCAGAAGGAAAAACAAAATTAGGATATGACTATGTGAAAGTTTTGAAAAACAGCCCGAAGGAAAAAATAGATCAGAGTGTTTTTGTGTAAGACACAGAGAAAGAAATTCGAAGAACACTGTGTGTGTTGAGCAGTTTCTTTTGTAATCCCTCAAGAAGGAAGAATATCAGTTTGTGATAGTGTTTTTTTTAATGAAATAGTTTTTTGTGTGCCATCTATGTCCAGCAAATTTTTTTAATCTCTGTGTTGAAGTTAGGGAAATTTTATTCCTCTATTGTTTGGAATCATTCAGAAATTCCAACATGCAGCCACACTCAACTAAGACAGATTGTTTTGACACCTAACTTTGCAATTGATCATCCAGTACGGCATCAATTTTATGTTATTGCTTATCCAATTTTCAGTTAGATGTTTGCAGGCTTTGTAGAAACTGATGTATGAGAATTCTTGAGATTTTTCGTGATACGTTTTAGTTAGATTTGTCAGTTACATACTACAGTTGTACCAAGAATTTGTTTGAAAGGAATGACAGAGAAAGTTTATGTTGGAGATCAGAAGCACAGCAGATTCAACTAAATACTCAGCAAATAAATCAAGCACATAAGACACAGAGGTTTAACGTGGTTCACCCAACCAATCTGGGCTACGTCCACACAACATAGGCATCGGCAATTCTTTATTAATCAAACAGGAGATTACAAACTCTCACACCCTCTCCAAAACAAACGTATGGATACCTGTTATATAGCAGGAGAATCTAACAGCCTCATAAATCCTCTCAACACAAATTTAGGATGCATTAACTCCCTCCCAACAAGCTGGAGCTAATCTAGGAACTAATTCCTAATTTTTGTCACCTACTGAGATTTTGCCTATTTTATCCAAAACAGAAAATCTCAACAATCTCCACCTTGACAACAATTAGCCTGATGCCCTGTTATTATTATTTTATCTCTTCTGCAAGCCAAGAGAAGCCAAACACTAGCGTAGCTTCTCTAACAAAACTGGTTTCGTGAACATGTCTGCACAGTTTTCCTTTGTATGCACCTTTTCAAGAGAGACTCCCCTTTCAGTAATAACCTGTCTTACAAAATGGTACTTAATTGGAATATGCTTTGACTTACTATGATAGGCCGGATTCTTAGCCAAATGTATTGCACTTTGGCTAATAAAGTAACCTGATGTTGTCCTGTAACCTACCAAACTCACCAAGCAAACCTTTCAACCAAACCGCCTCTTTGCAAGCATGCGAAGCAGCAATGTATTCTACTTCAGTAGTGGATAAAGCAACAATGTTTTGTAGCTTTGACATCCAGCTAATAGCTCCACCTGCAAGAGTAAAGACATACCCTGAAGTTGACCTCCTCTTATCCTATTACCCGCAAAATCATCATCAACAGAGATGTAAAGTTTGATGAATCCTCTCTTGTACAGTTAGATGTAGATAATAAATTGAAACAGGATGATGTATTTGATTTTCAGCACATTCAGTTTGACAGCACTTCTAATGATAGTCATGATGACCATAGTTCAGATTCTAGTCATGAACAGGTTTCAGGATCAGATTATGAACAGGGTTCAGATGTAGGTCATGAACAGGTCTTAGATGGTGATCATGAAGAAGTTCCTACAGATGGTAGTCAGCAAATTGTGGAAGCACTAGAAACATCCTTAAGGAGATCTACAAGAATCAAACGCCCTCCGAGAAGGTATGATGATTATGTTACTTCAGTTGCTTTGACAGATAACGATGATGAACCTTTGTGCTATCAGGAAGATATAGAAGGTTCGAAAAGTGATAAGTGGAAAGAAGCTATGAAGGAAGAAATGATGGCCTTAGGTAAGAATGGCACATGGGATCTGGTTGAACTTCCAAAAGACAGGAAAAATATGGGATGCAAATGGGTTTTCAAGGTGAAACGGGGAGTGAATGATACGGAGGACAGATACAAAGCAAGGCTGGTTGCAAAAGGGTTTTCTCAGAAAGCAGGCATAGATTTTCATGATATTTTTTCACCAGTTGTTAAAATAGTTTCAATCAGAATTGTGTTAGCGTTAGTTGCTTTGCTTGATTTAGAATTACAACAACTAGATGTTAAGACTGCATTTTTACATGGTGATTTAGATGAGGAAATTTATATGGAACAACCGGAAGGGTTTGTTCAGCATCGCAATAAGAAATTTGTCTGCAGGCTCAAGAAGTCATTGTATGGTCTGAAGCAGTCGCCTCGACAGTGGTACAAGAAATTTGATTCTTTCATGTTGAGTCAAAAATATATAAGAAGTGAATATGATCATTGTGTTTACTTTAAGCAGTTAAGTAATGGCATGTTCATTATCTTAGTGTTGTATGTTGACGATATGCTTTTAGCAAGCAAAAGCATTAAATAAATCAATAGGTTGAAGACTCAGATGGCAAGGACATTTGATATGAAAGATCTAGGAGCAGCAGGATAGATTTTGGGCATGGAGATTTTCAGAGACAGGGAAAATGGTAAGTTGTGGCTATCACAACAGAAGTATGTTGAGAAAATACTTTTGAGGTTTGGTATGAACAATGTGAAGCCTGTGTCAGTCCCTTTAGCTTCCCATTTTAAGCTTTCTTCCAGTTTATGTCCTAATACAGATGAAGAAAAGGATTATATGTCTCGAATTCCATATGCTAATGTAGTAGGATGTTTGATGTATGCGATGGTTTGTACTCGACTAGATATTTCACATGCAGTTGGGGTTGTCAGCAGGTATATGGCAAATCTGGGTAAAGAACACTGGTCAGCAGTGAAATGGGTGCTTCGGTACTTGAGAGGCACAAGTAGTTATTGTATCACTTACAATAAGAGTAGTGAATTTGTTTGCGGATATGTTGATTCTGATTTTGCAGGTGATTTGGATAAGAGGAGGTCAACTTCAGGGTATGTCTTTACTCTTCTTCCCTTTCGACTTTGAACGCGAATCACTGTGCTTACCAGAGCGTCTTTCTCTAGAACGACCTCTAGCCATCATTGCCTCTGATGTAGAGGTGTCAGCATTCGACCGCTTCCTGGTCTCCTCGGACAACAAAGCTCCGACGACATCATCAAATTCAAGGATGTCTTCCTTCATCCGCAAACCATAAAGCTGTCGCTTCAGGAGAATCCGATTTGTCAAAGATTTTGTCATGTAGAGCTTTTCAAGCTTCGACCATAGGCCTGCAGCTGTTTTCTCTGACACAATGTTGAACAGAACGTCATCCACCAGACATAACCGAATTGCGCTCAGAGCTCTGTCATCCAACTCATCCCATTCATCCTCCGTCAAGGAAGAAGGCCTTTTGTTTTTCCCCAACAGCGCTTTCGCCATGCCTTGTTGAATCAGCAGATCGTGCATCTTAACCTTCCAGATCTCGAAATTATTCAAATTACGTTCACCATTCAATGTTCAGTAGACTTCGGCCTCCTTCAAACTGTGCTCAGCAACTTTCGCCTCACGGCTTCTCAACAGGCCGCTTTTCCACTGCGTGTTCAGCACCCTCACGCATTAACACGCAGGTCCACGCATCAGCATTAACACGCAGATCTGGAAAAATCCTCGGTTTTTAATACCTCCACGCAGCAGTGCACCAGCAACGCACCAGCAACGGTTTTTAATACCTCCACGCAGGTTTTCAACAGCAATCAGCACTTTCCTTCGCTGCTTGTGGATGAGATTGGCTTTCCCAGCACCAGCGCTCCAGCGGAATACCTCCACGCCTTACAGTTCTGTTGGATGGCATACGCACCTCCACGCAGCAATACGCACCTCCTCCACTGCGTGCTCCTCCAACATGCTCTCGTACCACTTGTTGGAGATCAGAAGCACAACAGATTCAACTAAATACTTAGCAAATAAATCAAGCACATGAGACACAGAGGTTTAACGTGGTTCACCCAACCAATCTGGGCTACGTCCACACAACATAGGCATCGGCAATCTTTATTATCAAACAGGAGATTACAAACTCTCACACCCACTAACAATCCGTATGGATACCTGTTATATAGCAAAGAGAATATAACTGCCTCATAAATCCTCTCATATCAAATTTAGGATGCATTAACTCCCTCCCAACAAACTGGAGCTAATCTAGGAACTAATTCCTATTGTTGTCATCTACTGAGATTTTGCCTATTTTATTGAAAACAGAAAATATCAACAGTTTCGTGCTACAGTTGTACCAAGAATTTGCTTGAAAGGAATGACTCAGAAAGTTTCAAGATCAGTATAAGCCCCCGATATTTTTTCTCATGAATATTCAGTTAAAGTCAGAAGATCCAAGTCTCAGCAAAACCAACCGAAGGAAAAATATCACAAGATGAAAGGAAGGCACGCACGTCATATATAAGCATGGTCAAGGTGCCAACTAAAAGGAAGAACATCAACACGATGAAAGAAAAAGGAATGCACAAGATTGTGAAGCGAAGAACCACGAGGAAAGAACAAGCTAGGAAAGGAAGAAAATAACCAAATGGAAAAGGGAGCTCGGTGAGGTCTTTGTTAGGGCAGACAAACCAAGGGAAACAAAAGTAACCGACGGGTGTCATGATAAGGGACACAATCCGATAGGTTCGTTAGACCGGTTGGTGAAGTTTTAGAAACTCTAATATGGGCTTCCTTGGTGTACACGGCCCAAGCCTTTGTCTTGTGACCCTTATGTAAATAATTTTTACATTAAATAATAGAAGTGAAGGCCGGAGGGTCATTCCATAAGTGTATGCATTTTTTATATTAGTTTTTTTAATGTGAAGTTTTTATACATACTTCTTTTGATTGGATAATAGAAGAATTATGAAAATAAGTAATAGTTGCATTATATTGAGGAGTTATAAGTTTGTTTTGAGGCATAGTTTAGGTGAAGTAATATTGTATTATAATAAGTAGTTGAGAAACGGCTAGGTGCCTCATGTTCAAGGGGTTATGATGTACCCAAAAGGTGTCTTGTAATTGCGCAGATCCCCTAAGGTGATGACCATCGACAACAGCCCTGATAGTCTCACTAAATAGGTGGAATTGAAGATCAAAATAGGAGGTCCATGTAGGGATCTAAGAATGCATGAAGTTGGTTTGCAACTACCACAAATACAAATTAGAATGAGCGGGAGATTGTAGGTTAGTTTTCATTCAATATTTGAGGGTATTTTGGGAAAAGGGACTTTTGTAATCAATTTCTAGGAAGGCTAATGGAATTGGTTATTAGTCTCTGGTACAGGTTATATTGGGGAAAATTTGAGGGAATTATTTGTAAACTGCTAGGATGATAGTTTTTCACATCATATTTCATAAAATATACTTTAAAAAATCTAAGATCTACAATATTATAGTTTTTGTGTTTCTCTTTATATTTATAGATATATAGATTACTATTAAAAGCGAATGCATACAAATTAAAATGATGTAGAAAAGTGAAACAAATCTCACACACACATTTCACACAAGATATGACCATAGAAACCCTTTTGAGAGAAAACACCAGTTGGAAGGTTAGGCCACTTCACTCTCTTTCTCTAAATGGAAATATGGCTGCAAGTACAAAGAAGTATGGCCTTGGCCCATGGGCTGCTACAGTGCACAAATTCTCTCTGTGTGTTGCATCTTCTATCCCTCTTGGCTATTTTTTCTCATATATGGAACATATGCACTTGAAAGAATGGAACCCCTTTTCCTCCTAGTGACCCAGTTATAACAGAGCTGAATAGTCTACTAGTGGTTAGGATTGATTACCCCATCTCTTAACTAGAGTTAAAATATTCTCTTCTAGAGTATTATACATCATAATCACTCAAATAGCCCCATTTTCATGAATAATGGGGGCTAGCATGACATCCTTTCAAATTATGGTGGTGAGAACATAAAGGTCAATTTCTAAGTGGCATAAATTTTGCATAGAGACTCTCATTGGCGTGGTTCTTACACAGTTGGAAAGTTTTCTATGTGTAGAATATGGTAAAAAAAGGGATATGCTAAAGAGGAAAATTTTTATTTGATGCCTTAAAATCATCCCAAAAGGTTTAAGACCCCAATTTTCCAAAGTGGGTCTTGCTCATAGAAATGGTCATGAGAACGAATTCCTCCACTTTTTCCACTCTAATAGAATCTAAATGGATGAAAAACAATATAATTATTTAATTTGAATAACACCTCTCGATTTTAGGAAGCTTTTGGTCTCGAAAATATTCTATTGAATGAGGTGAGGAATATTTTCCTCCACCTTCTCTCTAGTATGCCATTTATCCTTACCTCAGAGCGGTCCTTTTAACCCAATATGCCAAAGGTCATGTTCCCCTTGTCTTTTAGTGTTGGAAATATTATGTGAAAATGTACCCTTTTTCAACTCTACCTAATAATGTGGTGATGATTCCTCAACAGATGGTAGGAATTGTTCATCTTCGTATTCTAGAATGGAGGGCTCATAGAATTTCAAATTCTTTACATTCACAATTGAGTAAATGTAGATATATGATAGTAAATTGAGTCTATAGGAATTATCATCCACCTTTTATATTATCTTAAAGGGACTATACCTCAAAGCCTCAATTTTCTTACCAAGCCTATGTAGCCTCTCCTTTTTCAACTGTAGGCATATTCTCTCTCCTATCTTGAATGATTTCTTTGTTCTATACTCATCATGTTTGGCCTTATATTTACCTTGTGAATTTTACATTTTCTCTTGTACCTGTATATGAAGATGTTTGATCTTCTCTATAAACTTTTCAGCTCTCAAGGAATCTTCTATAATATCTTCCCTCACTCCTTATTGCTTCTATTATGCATTGTCCAAATGTGAAGGTGGAAAATATCCAAAAGAGATTTCAAATGGAGACTTACCTATAGAAGTGTGGACTTATTTGTTGTAAAAATGTTGTATATATAACATATTTTCATTCAGGTACTTTCGGTTGCATCCCCTCAGAAACTACACCCACTACTACAAAATTCACTCAATTTTCAATGGCCTTTGGTCATTCTTTCAACCCCCTATCATCACTCATGAAAAATCCAAATTCCAATAAGCTTCACATGGTGTACAATCAAAAGTTAGATACCCCAAGCTTTTTTCAGAATTCCAATGCAAAATGACATCGGAACCCTTGATATTCAAGCCATATATCGTCGTCAAAAGCCTCTGACCAATGTTTGTCAGAAGGTTTGTCTAAATTCTGATAAATGTTTGTCGAGAGGTTTGTAGGAATTCTAACTAATGTTTGGTGAAAGTTTCATGAAAATTCCAACAAATTTTTGTCGAAAGGTTTGTAGGAACTATGGTGAATGTTTATCGGAAGGATTTTTGAATTTTTTATGAATGTCTGTCGAAAGGTTCGTCGGAATTTTGACAAATGTTGTCAAAAGGTTCTTCAGAATTCTGACGAATATTTGTGAGAAGGATCATTGGACCTCTAATGATTTTTTTGTCATAAGGTTCATCAGAATCCCGATGAGCCTATAGCTTAAAAAAAAAAGTAACAGGTTATGAGGATGCTTTAGGTCCATCCTTTTTTCCTCCATTAGTAAGTAAAAACTTCCTAGGTTTTACTAACTGTAGCTTTTACAACCTTACATATAACAAATATATTTTTGTAGTGTCAATGTGCATCTTGTTGGGCATTATATATCATAAGCAAGGTCTAGAATATAAATTCATATATGAAAATCAATAAAATGCTTAAGGTCAAGCTTAATATTTAAAAAAAAACACGTAACAAAACAAAAATGTATCAACTCATCATTGGTGATATTAAACAAGTTCAAACAATGCACTGCTTCAACTAAGAAAATGCCAATATTATTAGTATTTTTAAGTCTAAATATTAATTTCATCATATCTTATAGATTAACTGGTGAAAAAACTAACACTAAAATTTAATTAGTAATGATATGCATCATATGCATTGTGAAAAACCTTTAAATCCATCTTGGGGTGTAATTTACTTTTTTATTACTATATATTCTATAGATAAACATTAATTATTATCCCAATATCCAAATTGAATACTATACCAAAAATTCCTAGCAATATCTAATAATAGCATTGTCCGTGGAGGGATACGATAAGACTAAGGAATTCAATGTAAGAATTATTTTCTCAATAAAACCTAATTTAGCTAGTGCATTCCCAATTTTCCTAGATTAACTTTCCATGTCCATCCCTTAGAAATGTGTAAACATTGTATCCAAAGTGACTTGAAAGAGATAATAATAACATGGTCCTTGGATCACAAATAAGGCAAAGAGGTGTTATGGTTTCTCACTACTAACTATACAATAATTATTTTTTAGTGTAACCTAATTTAACTAGCATATTCACAAATTTCTTTGGTTCTCTTAATTCCCATACCTCATAAACATATTTTACTTTACTGTTAGCCTTAGGAACTACGAAACTTCCTCATGGACAAAACTTTCATTCTCATTAAAAATCATTTAGGCTTTGAACTGAATAAACATTGTCATAACATTTATAAGGTACCATCAAGATAAAAGTGTTATTTATCCTCCCCAATATTCATTACCACCCATTTTTTCTTAATATACCAACATGTCCCTTTCTTAGCATAATAATATACATAGATAACAGTCTCTGTTTATTCCATGCTTCAAACTAACCCAAAAATATTTTCTTACATGACTAATCATATTCTATCATAAATATGAAAAATGTGCATTCCTTCATCATGTTGCCCAAACTTCGCTCTTCCAGTGAAGATACAATTTCATTATTCTACAAAAACATATGAATATAAAACAACAAGTATGACTGGAATGTTGGAATTAAAGAAAGTATCACCAAATTCACTTCCACATTCGGCATACAGTGTGTTTTAGTTCATATGCTAATGATCATGAATATTCTTGAATATAATTCTATTACCATTATTAACATGAAAATTATCTCTCACACATATATAGTCTTGTTACCAACATTAATAATGAAAATTTCTTTCCATCCATATATATCAAGTAAATGACCATCTCTCTCAAAGACATGCTCTATTTTCCGAGTTATCTGTCGATAATAGGAAAATGGATAGACATAACACATAAGGTAAACATGTGCACAATCATAAAGATAAACTATATACAACAAGCTCATCTTCAAGATAGCTATACTCGAAATTAAAATCTTTCTTTATTCTTTGGAACCTACAACCATAAACAAAGTACAATGCAATCATTTGTGATCTGTAAAATAAACACAACTACTTTATTACGTCCTCAACTTATGCAATACGTAGAGAAACCATAAAATATTCCCATTTATCGTGACAAAATAAACCTTAGACATTTAACGACAATAAGAAGAGTGTTTGCAGATAGTAACCAACACAATGTATCATGATTCACATTTCTTCTTTTAAAATGCACCACAGAATAGTATAGGAGCCTAGAAGGAGACCACAAAGTTCAAACCTAATAAAGAAAAAATACTCATGAATAAGATAATACAATTTAATTCATTAAGGAAATAAACAACCATGTGTTCAGAGATAAAGGGAAATTACATCTCCAAAGGACAATACTTTGGGATGCTTTAAAATAGACAGATAAAGGTCATACATAGAACTAGAAAATAGCAATCAAGAATACCACTACCCAATAAGGAAATGGGTTGAAGCACTACCCATTCATCTTTGGTATGAGATAATGTAGACTAATTAATAACATAAGCAATTTTTGTTGGAAATGATTTCCCTTCCATCAGAAATATAACAATGAATAGTGGAATAACGTAAATGGATTACAACGGATTGTTATGAAAAAGAGGAGTATTATTTTTCCATTCTAGTGTGACGTGGCATCTGATACAATAACCAAGGGTGGAGACCCATATAACACCACTATGAGATTTTATAATCTAAAATAACACCTTGGAATAGCATTACAATATCTTTCCCAATTACATCATCACTAGCAATGCTAAGAAGTTGCAGAAACTTAGGCACATCTCCATGCTCAATCACAACTCTCATATGCTCTTATGTTCATGACACAATATTTATTAAATCCCACGATGCCTCAAAATATAATATGAAAAAATTAAAATGATATGATATTACCATGATATAATTTTAATTCAATACTTTGTAGAATCTCAACTGAAAATTAGATCATACGTGAAGTCGAGGGAAATCATCCCTTGCAATAAAATCTACAAGTTAATGAACCAAACTTATGACAATAACTTCCTCAATTGGAGGATGGTCTTATGTTACATATATTTTTTCACATGGTCATTTCCTAAATATAGAAAAAATGGTAGTAAACATACATATAGTTAAGAATATTACCAATAGAGAGAAGTTTCTTGAATTGAGTTGATGCTTCTAGCCACAAAGAAAGATTATGAAACCAAACCCATGCTACTATTGCAAAGCACTAATCAATTACATATCTTACTTCAAGTAACAAAAAAGGAAGCTAAGAGGTCAAATATTCTATGCTTTGAATGAGATATTTTAGACAAATAACATAAATTTGTAGGTTTTAACCTTGTACATAAATTATCTGCAACGAATTATTAAAGATAGAAAATAAAAAATAGCAAGAGCATAAAACATAAAACAGATATACACAGATATTTTCCCCTCGATCCCAAATCGGGACTACTATCTTGATTTTTCATTATACTCCTTTTAGTGTTTACATCACATATATATACATGTCGAAGAAGTCATAAACCCCAATCCATTAACCCTGGATTAGAACATAACCGTACTTCCCTTGACCGGATCTACAAAATATGAGGGGCTGAAAACCATCATGCCCCAAAACCATGTGCAAACCCATGCAAAAAACCATATGCGGGTCCGACCGTTGAAAAATAAGGAAAAAATATTTCCCGGGCTGCTGCCCCGGACCCTGTGTAGGGGGCTACCCACCCCTTGAGAACCCCTAGACAGGGGGGGCTATCTCCCCCATGCGTGTGTGACTAATCGTGGAAAGAATATAACACATACCCAACATTCTCTCACTTGTTGTTTTCTTTCCGCGAGGGGCCACAAGAGAGCTTAGTCATTAGTCCAATCCTATAACGCCCATTTTTTCTTTACACAAGAGAAATTCTCAGTGCTTACAGACTTCGTCAATGTATCTACAACATTATTCATAGTGTCCACCTTTACAAGAAACACCTTTTTATCCTCAACCATATCTCTCACAAAGTGATATTGAACATCAATGTGCTTTGTCTTTGAATGATAAGCAGGGTTCTTAGCTAAGAAGATTGTACTTTTTCTATCACAGTCTATGTTTATAGCTCGTTGTACCAACCCCATACTTGAACACAATATCTGCAACCAAACTGCTTCCTTGCTTGTATGAATGGCTGCCATATATTCTGCCTCTTTAGTTGAAAGAGCCACTACAAACTATATTTTATTCATCCAACTCATTGCACCTCCAAATAGGCTAAACACATACCCACTTGTAGATCTTCTTTGCTCCAGATCTCCAACCCAGTCTACATCAACCAAACCACGAATGTCCAAAACTCTGTTCAATTCTAGTCTTCACTGGTAGCACAAACTGCAATCATTAGTGCCACGCAAATATCTAAAAACCATCTTCATTGTTCTCCAATGCTCCTTCCTTAGTTTTTACATAAACATGCTCAATACTCCCACTGCATGTGCAATGTTTGGTCTAGTACAGAACATTGTATACATCAGGCTACCCACTGCACTTGCATATGGAACATGAGACATATCATCCTCTTCTTCTTGTGTTTTGGGACACTGCTCAGAAGATAGCTTTACACCTACAGGAATAGGAACCTTCACCGGTTTACTATCTTGCATATTGAACCTCTGCAATATTGTCTCGACATACTTCCTCTGGTTTAACCAGAGCTTCCTCTTTACCTGATCTCTCTTAATTTCCATGCCCAAAATATATTTGCAGCACCAATATCCTTCATGTTGAATTTGGAGACCAATTGGGTCTTCAAATCTTGGATAATTTCTTTGTCATTTCCAATGAGCAACATATCATCCACATACAAGACCAAATAAATAACGTGGTCACCAATTAATTTAAATTACACACAGTGATCCGCTTTCCTTTTGGTTAAGCGAAGTCCCCATATATAGGTATCAAATTTCTGATACCACATCTTTGGTGACTATTTTAACCCATACAGAGACTTTTTTTAACCTGCATACCAGTTCCTTCTTACCCTTCACTGTAAAGCCTTCAGGTTGCTTCATGTATATATTCTCTTCCAAATCTCCATGAAGAAATGTTGTCTTCACATCCATATTTTCTATCTCAAAATAAAATGCAACAACAAGAGATAAAATTAATCTAATAAAAGTAACCTTTTCAATAGGAGAAAAAATATCACCAAAATCAATTCCCAACTCATGGGAATAACCTTTTGCTACCAACCGAGCTTTGTATTTCTGCACCTTGCCTTCTACATTCATCTTCTTCTTAAACACCCATTCTCTCCTGATGGTCTTCCTTCCAACCGACAAATCCACCAGATCCCATGCCTCATTTTTGTAAAACAATTCCATTTCATCAACCATGGCCTCCTTCCAGAGTTTTCCATCCTCTGAATCCACTGTCTCCTTGACAATTATGGGATCATTGTCATTGATACTTAAAGCAAAATGTGAACACAAAGCAGATGGACTATACCTTTCTGGTTGTCTTCTTTCCCAAACTAATATTCTCACAACTGGAGTTTTTGGTTCTTCCTCTTCTGAATCTTGTTCTGTTGTAAAGTATGATTCATCCTCCTTTAGCAAAAATTCTATCTTCTTAGGATCCTTTTGTAGGACTTCATGTTTAACAACATCTTTCACAACCTTCCTTGTTTCTGGGTTCCAAAGCTTGTAATATTTTAAACCATCGTTATACCCAATAAAGATGCACCTTTTAGATTTATTATCCAACTTGGTCCTTTTCTCCTTTGGAACATGTACATATGCATCACATCCAAATACCCTTAGATGTGAAAGAGATGGTTTCTTACTAGTCCATACCTCATGTGGAGTCTTATCCTCCAACGATGATGAAGGTGATCTGTGTTGGAAATACTGAGAGGGGGGGTGAATCAATATTCCTTTCAATTAATATTATTATTAATCTTTCAGAGCATTAGTTAATATTCAATTATTATCAGTGTTTGTACAATGATAGTAGTAAACAAAAGAAACACAAATGCACACAGTTTTTAAGGTGGAAACCCCCTCTGGAATAAAACCATATCAATTATTTTCTAATAATTCCTTAATATTGAACTCCAATTGAAAAGAAAGGTCCAACTTCCTAGAATCTATGAAAACATTCTTCTCCAACTCCCACTAGATGGACGCTCCAACACCCGATATTCTTCAAAAGTCAACTGAACGGATGCCCAAACACCCAACGAGCTATAACTCACCCTAGCACCACCCTACCACCTTGAATTTTTCACAAGCTTGAACCTGTTGGTGACTTCATGCACCAGCCTAGCACCACCCTACCACCCTATAGAATAATAAAAGAAGAATGCACTCCCATACCAGGGAAAATGGTCCACTTTACAATGATATAGAATGATGTAGAAGAAGGAGACACACTAGACCATAACCCGAACTATAACACAACCACCTAATGATGATCCTAGACCTCCAACACTACTTCTTCAATTCTTGACATACAGACACTTGTACATAATTTACAATGATGCTTTTATAATGACTGAGTGCAATGATACCTTTACAATGACTGTATGCAGTGTTGTCCACTTGAAGGCTTCATGTGGTGAACTTCTTGTTGTTGTTTTGTACCTTGATTGTTTCTCTTGTCATGCTATCCTCTCTCACTCTTCAAAACACTAGATCATGCATTGAGTCTTATCTTGACGAATATATAATACCTACAAAAATTCTTCAAGGAAATACCCATGACATGATAATACCAAAACTTACCTCATCATGCAGAGCACATGTCAATGCTATAAAAAAAAAATTAGAATACAAATAACCTAATGCAATTAAGATATGAGCATGCATATATAGAATATAGTTACCTGGAGCTTACCTCTATTGCACCTGCTCTGCTTTGCTACCGTAGAATGTCTGGTCCTTTGCAGCCCTTGACAACACATGATCTATCTTTTTATTGCCTTCTAGGAGCTCGATATTGAATCTGATTTATCTCTGTTATTTCAGATCCCCAATATGTGATTTTCAATCTTGTAGTAGCCCTCTGAGTATTCTTTCCAATGCCATAGGTCTGACCCAATTTGGAATCTTCAAGGCAAAGTTATGCCCAATATCTCACAATGACCTAATTATGGACTAGTTCAGTAGAGTGAACTTGTACGGCGTGCCACGTGTCAATTTTTCCTCCTTCGGCTTTGAAATTGATAAACATAAAACTAAAGTCCATGCACTATCTGCCACCTTCTACATAATTATAATCCGATTCTTAGAGAGAGATTTATGACAATTTTCGCAAGGCCACCTCTTTGAGATGAAGTTCAGGAGCCTGCAAAAATCCTAACTTCCACAGATCATATCTCTGCAGATTTTGCGAACCATGATCTAAATTTTTTACACGAGATTCCTCGGGATTTCGAGTAGGCGTGATTCAAGTAGCGAAAATCCATACATGAGGAGGATATGAGGATCACAATTTATATAAATTCTTAGGTTGTTAGGGTCTTCAAAAAGTGAATGTGGGAGAAATTTTCGGAGCTTAAAAATTATTAATTATTGAATGTTAAATTACCACAACCAATGATTAGTGTTATGCGACAACCCCATGGGGTTTTAGCCCACTAACTAGGGTTACTAATGTCAAACATGAATATCTCTCAGACCGTGAAGAATTGCATGGCGTGCCATATATCAACGCAAACATCTCCACAAGTAGAAACCATAAAAAATATCGTTGACTCGGAATATCGTTGATCGGGGTAGCCCTTGGTGCTGCTTGGGTTGACATCAATGACAACCATTCATAAAAAATA
Source organism: Pinus albicaulis (assembly GCA_034641835.2). NCBI lineage: Eukaryota > Viridiplantae > Streptophyta > Pinopsida > Pinales > Pinaceae > Pinus > Pinus albicaulis. The sequence goes on from MU968317.1 coordinate 28,435,555, forward strand.
TCCCCCTTTGGTATTGATGGAAGCACAAGTACTCCCCCTCCTATCATGACACCTTTTCCTACAACATTTTCTCCCCCTTTGACATCAATGGCAAAGGGTAACTCTCCCTGACACAAAACCATCCTATGGACCTGTACACAGTTCCACTCCCCTTTTATTTTATGAATAAGGAAAATATAATGAGAGTTTGGGATAATTCCAAGCTTCTAGAAAATATCTTCAGATGCTTCATGAGGTAAAGGTTTAATCAATATATCAACGCTTTGTTCTTTTGTACCAACATATTCAAGTTTGATATTCTTTTTAGCGACTTGTTCTCTAAAAAAATGATATTTGATAAGAATCTGTTTTGTTCTTGAATGCATGAAAGGATTCTTGGAGATGTTGGTGGCACTAGTGTTATCACAGAAGATGTGAAAAGGTTCACTGAATTTTACTTGAGGATCTTGCAAATTTTGTTTCATCCAAAGGACTTGAGTACAACAGGTTGCAGCTGCAATGTATTCTGCTTCTGCTATAGATAGCGAGATTGAGGTTTGATTTTTTTTCAACCATGATACGAGACAAACACCTAGATAGAATTTTGCTCCACTAGTACTCTTACGATCATCAACACTTCCTACCCAATCTGTGTCTGTAAAGGCTTGAATAATGAGATTGTTTCCCTTGGGATACCACAAGCCATATTCTGTTGTGACCTTTAGATACCGAAGAATTCTTTTGACGACAATAATATGTGATTCTTTTGGTGCTGCTTTGAATCTTGCTACTTTTTCAACTACTTGCATAAAATTTGGCCGTGAGGCTATTACATATAGAAGACTACCAATCATAGATGTGTACAACCTCTGATCCACATCCTTAGATGAGTCATCTATGCTAAATTTACAACCTGTTACCATTGGACTAAGGATGGGTTTGCAATATTCTATTTTGAATTTGTTGAGAATTTCCTTGATGTAATTGGCTTGATATATAAATATTCCTTTCTCTTGTTGAGATATTTGAAGCCCTAAGAAGTATGCCAGCTCACCAAGCAAAGACATCCCGAACTCACTTTTCATCTTTGTAGAAAATTTCTTACTTAGTCGATCATCATTTCTACTAAACATTATATCATCTAGATATACCTCGATGATTGTTAAATTATAATTTTCTTTTTATACATAAATATTTCTACCAGCAGTACCTTTCTTGAACTCTTTTTGATGTAGATATCCATCAAGACAAGCATACCGTGCTCTGGGGGCCTGCTTGAGACCATATAGAGCCTTCTTTAACTTGCAAACATAGTCTTCTTTTTTCTGATAGTAGAAAACCTTCAGGCTTTTTGATGTAAAATTCTTCTTCTAATTGTCCATTCAAGAGCTTACTTAAAATCCATTTGGTATAATTTTATTTTTCTTAAAAATGCATAGGCGAGAAACATGCAGATGGCTTCCATTCTGGAAACTGGCGAAAAAATTTCGTCAAAATCAATTCCACTTTTGCATAGCCTTTGGAAACCAATCTTTCTTTGTTTCTGGTAACATACCCATCTTCATTCAATTTTTTCCTGAACACCCATTTAGTCCCAATGACATTTTTATCTTTTGGTCGTGGAACTAATTCCCAGATGTTATTCTTCTCGATTTGATCCAATTCTTCATTCATAGCTACTACCCAATGTTCATTCTGGTCAGCTTCATCAAAACCTCTAGGCTCAAAGGTTTCTAGAAAAGCAATGTGAGCTTGTTGTGATGAACGAATTTGTCGACCTTCATTTATGTCACCAATGATTTGATTTGATGGATGGTTCTTTTGAATCCATTCTTTTTTTCTCTTTGGAGGAGCTTCCTATTGTTGTTCTTGTATATCGTGATGATCATTATTTACTTCATCCTAGTTGACAGTTTCTTCTTGTTCTAGAATTTTCTCTGTGTCTTTTTCAACCTTTGTCTCAAGTTTCAAAGATTCTAGTTCCTCATCATTATTCGTTAAAAAACCATCTTCATCAAATGTAACATTTATGCTCTCCACTATCTGTTTTCATCTTAGATTATAAAATTTATAGGCCTTTCTTTTGTGTGGGTAACCAACAAACATACCTTCATCACCACGTGATTCAAACTTACCCAAATTTTGATCTTCTCTTTTGATATAACATTTTCTTTAGAAGATTCTGAAATATTTTAAATTAGTTGATTTTCCTTTCCATAGTTCATATGGGGTCTTGGTGCAATTATTTATGAGAAGACTTCGATTGATAATGAAGACTACTGTATCAATTGCTTGAACCCATAATTTTTCATCCAATTTTAAGTCCTTCAACATTTTTCTACCCATTTCCTGTACGATTCTGCTCTTAATTTCAACAACTCCATTTTTCTGAGGTGTTCGTGCTGTTGAAAATTGTCTTTTTATTCCATTTTTGTCATAGTATTGCTGAAATAATTTGGAAGTGAATTCTCCACCATTATCTGAACTTAGACACTTTATTTTCAAATCAGTTTCATTTTCGACCAACTCCTTGTAGATCTTAAAGCACTCAAATTCTTTAGATTTTTTCTTTAGGAAACTAGCCGTTGTCATCCTAGTATAGTCATCTATCATTAACATGAAATATAGTTCTCAATCGAAGCATTTTATTCTCACAGGAGCACATAGATCAGTATGTATAAATTCCATTGGATGTGATGCAAAGTGTTATTTTGTTTTGAATTTGACTTTTGTCTTCTTGCCATGTCAATGGGCCTCACATAATGTGTTGGAAGGTTTTGAGATTTTCAACATTTCTCATACCTCTTCCTTTTTTCTTATCCTAATAAGATTGTAAAAGTTTATGTGACCCATTCGTTTGTGCCATAACTAGCTTTCATCTTCTTTAGCTTGTAGACATGCTTTCGTTTCTTCATCCAGAACATATATGTCGTTTGGAGCTCAACTTGCTATAGCCATAATTTTACCATACCTTCCTTTCCTAATTTCACATTTTCTGAAGTTGAATAGAATTGTGTGTCCTTGATCAAAAATTTGTCCAACACTGAGTAGATTGTGATTCATGTTTTCAACCAATAGAACATTCTTGGCTAGAACATCTTTGCTTCCGAGAGTGATGGTACCTAATCCTATAAAATTTTAAGATCCATCATTTCCAAAGGATACGGTTCCATCCTTCTTCTCTTTCAGAGATACAAATTTCTTGCTATCTCCAGTCATATGCGTTGAAAAACCGCTATCAACATACCACACATCTTTTTTGTTTTGAGCCTTGAGAGCAAGAGAAGAATTATCAGTCTTATTCTTATTCCATGTTTGTTCATTCTGTGGCTTCAAAGATTCTTTTGGAGGATTTTCAAGTTTGTAGTATTTGGCTATGTGTCCAAATTTTTGACATTTGTAACATTCCATATTATTTCTTAAATGTTCAAATCTCTTGATGTTTCATTGAGCCCTGGGAGGTTCATATTTGAGAGATCTCCTGAAATTGTATTGGTTCCTGAGGTACATACAACATTATACATCTTTATGACCAAAGTTTCCACATGAGCAACAATAGCCATGAAAAATATGTTTTTACCTGCATGGAAATATTCTTCAGGGAATTGTCTTCCAAGGTTGTTCTTGCGAATCTTGTCCAATGAAGTCTACATGCATGTCATATCTCATAGGTTCATTTTATTTTGTTGTAGAAGGTCCTACTTCTTCTTCTTTGTAATCGAGGCCAGTTCTGTCATTGTAACATCGTTGATTTTTGATGAGTTCCTCCAATGCCCTTGAGCTATTGGCATAGTTTTAGACAATTATTCCCTTCTTCAATTCCTTACGCAGCGAGACTACTTCGGCTTCTAATGCCTCCCTTTCTTGGTTTCTTTCTTCCAACTTCTTTTGAACTGACTCTTCAATACTTTTGTGTTCTTCAAATTCAATTTTGAGACCTTGAACTTGTTATTCAAGAGTATTGGAACAGATCTTATCAGCCTTGAACACTTTTATAAGCCTGATTACCTCCTTAGAAAATTCCTCAATGGTCAACACTTCTTCTTTATTGTTTGATACCTCTTGTTTATTGTGCTTGGCCATAAACAATACTCTCTCATTGGCTTCTTCTTCACTATCACTGTCTTCATAAGATGATGAGCTATCTTCTTTAGAGAGAAAGTTCCTTTCGAATCCATTATTTTTTCCTTGCTTGTTGAATTTCTTAAAGCCTTTCTTTCCTTTTAAGTTGCCATCACTTCTGTTCAGAAATTTTGTTGTGAAATCCCCAACCTCACTAGAGCCGAAACATATCAATGGAAGTTTACCTTTGAATTTTCCCTTACCATTTTTTAGTTTTCTCGTAAATTAAGAATATTCTCCATCTGAAAGGCCTTCTTCATCATCTTCCTTTTCTTCACACTTGTAGGTGTAGGTCTTTGCCTTTGAAGTTTGTTTTTCCTTATTGGTTTTCTTAGATGCAACGAAGGCAGTTTCTAGATGTGAAGTACCCTCTTCTTCATCAAGTCTCATTTCATATGCTATGAGAACTCCATGTAATTCCTCTTTGTTGAGTTTTACAGATTTGTACTGTATTCTAAGACCGATACCTTTGGGTTGAATCTCCTTGGTAACGTTCTAAGAATCTTTCGTATAATAGTATTACCGTCAACATGCTCTCCCAATCCTTCCATAGTGTTGGTTATCTCATCAACGTGTTGGAAGTATGCAACAATGTTGTTATCTTCTTTCATTCTGAGTTGCTCAATTTTTTATCTGTAGATTTGAAGCTTTTCTTCTTTGAAATTTGAGTCACCTGCATATATATTCTCAAGATTGTCCCATACATTTTTTGCATTTTACAACCCAACACCTTATGATAAGAAGATTCAATAAGTCCACTTATAATAATATTATTTTCTTTTGCTTCATTTACCAAATTCTTCTTACCTTGTTCATCGGCGATTGGTGTAAAGCCATTTTGAATAGCACCCCATACTTCATAACCTTGCACCAAGACTCTAGACCTCAATTCTTCCTCTGCATAGTGCATAACTATTTTCATTGAACAAAGGTACATCATTCTTGGTATGCTCCATGACCTCCTTCTAGCTGGTAAACTATTATTGAAGGAACCAAGCTCTGATTCCAATTGTTGGAAATACTGAGAGGGGGGTTGAATTAGTATTCCTTTCAATTAGTATTATTATTAATCTTTCAGAGCATTAGTTAATATTCAATTATTATCAGTGTTTGTACAATGATAGCAGTAAAGAAAAGAAACAAAAATGCACATAGTTTTTAAGGTGGAATCCCCCTCTGGGACAAAAACCACCGAATGCTTGTCTCATAATTCTTTAATATTCAACTCCAATTGAAAAGAAATCTCACACTTCCTAGAATCTAGAAAATCATTTTTCTCCAGCTCCCACTAGATGGACACTCCAATGCCTGAGATTATTCAGTAGTCAACTAAACGGATGCCCCAACACCTAATGAGCTACAACTCACCCTAGCACCACCCTACCACCTTATAGAAGAATAAAAGAATAATGGACTCTCGTACCAGGGAAAATGGTCCACTTTAAAATGATATAGACTGATGTAGAAGAGGAAGGTACACTAGACCATAACCCCAAATATGATACAACCACCTAATGATGATCCTAGACCTCCCGAAACTGCCTCTTCAATTCTTGGCAAATAGACACTTGTACAAATTTTACAATGATGCTTTTACAATGACTCAGTACAATGATACCTTTACAATGACTGTGTTAGTATTGGTTTTGATTCCTTTCAAAACTACCCTCTCTGTCATTTTTTTTTTGGCATCTAGCTCCTTATGATTCAATTATTTCGAGACCCCTTTTTAAATATTAAAATTCAAGTTTTATAGTTTAAAAAAGTATCTCCGCCCACCCACTAACAGTTGTATCATATATCCCCTAAACTTGCCACTTATGTCATTTACCGCATCTCCGCTCCCCACAAGAAACCTTTGATACATATCATTTATTACATATATGATATTGTATATGTCACTTTCCACACTAAAAAATATGGAAACCCTTACCTTTCATTGCAATCGCCGGTTCGCAGATCAAAACTTCATACATATCACAATTGTTGTCTCCTATAGAACCCTCTGAAATGCAATTTGTGGGATTAGTAGGACCCATATTTCCATTTTATATGCATCAAATTCTTTGAAATCCTTTATTTTATGGTTCGAGCTGCCTTTATCATATTACCATTACTTAACTAAATTTTCACTTTTCCGCTTTTAAAAGCCTGCAATGGGGTCCATCACCTTTTCACATCGCAAGTTCGCAACATTACTTACCTTTTCCATTCACCTCTGCCTTTCCTTTTCCCTTATTGAGATATAGTGGGACCCTTCCCACCACGTCACCCTTTCCCCACCACCCATCACACATCACAATCAGAAATTTTTATGTTTATTGCTAATTTGTCACAAGTTAAGGTTTGTATGTTGCGATGCAATATAAAACGGACCCATATTTCCTTGACATGTCATTTCTACCTGTGTCGCTTCGCACTTGGCAGAGTTTAATATTTACCTCCCTGCCGCTCATAACAAAAGCATCAATCTGCAAGCTGTAGGTGGGCCCAGCTCTTTGTTGTGTCACGTCGTTCCCCACTCATCTCACTTCAAATATTTTAGTACTTACCTAATTTCCTTGATCCTAGACCTTGCGATGTGCGATAAACTTTAAATCTTGCGATTTGAGATATTGGTGCAGGGGCGATGCAGGTCAATGCTGAAGCCTAAAATTTTCAAGTCAGGGTGCATGAGTTTTTTACGTTGTTTTATGAGGAAAAAGGTCTAAGCACGGAAAAAGGACTCAGATAGCCACCAAGTCAAAGGTTTTCCACCATTTACCAAAGAAAGATAATTTCTACCAATTATTAGAGGAATAAGCGGCTTTATGTTTTAAACTCCGCCAAATCTACCAAGACTAGATATTCATTCATAGAGCTCAACCAGAAGAGGCCGAGTCAGCAAAGGGTGTTTCTAGGGAACTGTGCTGATATGGCAACAGTACTAGACGACAAAGAAGAAGATAAGCTACAACAAGAAAGACCTAAAGGGTTTTTTATGTCTCATGTTTTGGTTTTAATTTTTGAAGACCATGCTGCTAGAAACATTTTATTATCATTCTTAGTTATGTTGTAGAGATTGAGCCTCACATTTTACCATTTCGGGAGATTTTTAGTCATTTCTAGGAAATAGCTTCCTTTTACAAAAAATCTAGTTTTATCAGAAAACCCAGCAGGTAGCTATTTTCCCAGAAATTTGAATGTAGCAGATTTAGGGGTTGGCTAGTTGGCATATTTGACTTAGATTCCAAGGAAGAGTATAAGTAGTAGTTCATTGAATACTTTCCATATATTAAGGGAATAATTGGTGCACGTGGTAGTGAGTTCCACATTTCTTGTAGTAGTGAATACAGTTAAGGCAGGTAGCATAAAGAAGCTTATGTGGTAGTCAAACAGTTTCGTGCTTAAGATTTTTAAGCATGGAACCATTCGGTAGTTCTAAATTCATGCAATAGTTTGATTTGTTTACTATTTTTAGTTTTTTTTTATTTAATTTCATTCCTAAATTTAGAAATAGTTTGTTTTGTGCAACTCTATTTAAGAGTTGAGTTTTATGTAATAGAAGGGAGGAGATGGTTGGTGGCACAGGGCCTAGTGCCCTGGCCCTGTTGCTGATCTTCATGCTATTCCTGAAGTTGTGTATTTTTGAACACATAATATATTCCAGTCACACTCTTGAGGATTCACAAAATCATATGGTGTGTGTATTGTTTTCCCTTATGTTTTTACATACTTTATCTGTCCTTCCTGATTTATCATAAAAGTTCTATCTTATGTTTTTATAAGTCTTGTGAACCTCCAATTCATATGGATCTGTTTTTGTAAGTCTTGTTCCAATATTTCCTCATGCAGTATGAATTGAAGATTGTTCAAAAGAATTCCTTGAGGTGGAATTAAACCATGTTTCATGTTTTTATAAGTCTTTCAATCTAGCTAGCATGTTAATCTGTTTTTGTTAGTCCATATTCACCAAGAATTCCTGATTCCTGATGTCATGTTAGTCAGAAGCATTCCTTGTAATAGGATTCTTTAAATGTAAATTGAGACTCTTGTAAGTCTTTTAAAAGCATTCTTTCACTACACATTTCAGATCTCGAATTTGTGTCATTTTTTCCTCCCAGAAGTGGATTTCTGTTCTACAAACCCACTATCTCTCTCCCATTCTTCTAATCATTGAACTACAAATTTTTCTACCACATCATATATACGAGTGCCCTCATATGTGTCAGAGATTTTTTATATGTTCAACATTCCTTCAGAGTGCTTTAGATCCAACCACTTTCCAAAAAACCCAATCAATAAGAAATAGCCTTAGAGCTTAGGATGTGTCTGGTCAGGCACTTGAAGCATTCCAAGTGCTGATTCCAGTGCCAACATCTTTTGGTGCGTCTACCAGGAGATGAAGGCCTTGAAACGAAGTATTGTCCCGAGTCTCTTGTTTTAATTGATGAAGATCGATTCTTGAAGGTGAATAGGAATTGATAACTTGAAAAGGACTGCAGTTTTTCACCTAGTGACTCCATTGTTCCAGATCCAGTGGTGACTTCACGGGGATGCAGAGATCAGATTTTCAGTGGACGTTTTGGATAAAAAACTACACATTTTGAAATTTTGAAAGGGACATCATTGCAGAGGTAGCATTTAATGTTTTACCTCGTTCAATAGATGATGATTTGGATTCTTCTTATAGTGCATACATTCAATTCTTTATGAGTATCCCGTGTTGTGATTATTTTCATCACGAGCTGCACTATGTTATGATATGGATTATTTCAATTTTACTCTTAAGATTCAAAACCCATAGTTTTTCAGCTATTTGAATGCTTGTATGAAGATTTACATATTTCATGAAGACTTCGATTCAAATTAGATTCGAAGTAGAAAAATAAATAAGCTTGTTGTTTTGAGCATTTTTTTTTAGAGTTTAGTTTTTAGTTTGAATCCAGTTTCTGTTTGGAGAAATAAGTTGCAAAATTGAAATGATGCTTTGACTCCATTACCCAATGGCTAGACATGACGGTATTTTCAGTCAATGAGAAGAATTTCAGGTTGAAGAAATAAGAGTTGGATAAGGCACTGGAGCTACAATTCTTGATAGCCTGGAGGGGGCATATCATCCTCAATTAGAGCCATTCTTAGTACTGGTTTTGATTCCTTTCAAAGATGTCCTCTTCGTCATTTTTTTTTGGCCTCTAGATCCTTATGATTCAATTATTTTCAAACCCATTTTTTAACTATTAAAATTCAATTTTTATAGTTAACAAAAGGTTGCTCAGCCCACCCACTAACAGTCGTATCATATATCGCTTAAAACTTACCACTATATCATTTACCACAGCTCCGCCCCCCACAACCAACCTTTGATACATATCATATACTACATATATGATATCATATATGTCACTTTCAACACTCAAACTTATGGATACCCTTACCTTTCATCGCAATTGGCGTTTCACAGATGCAAGCTTCATACATATCACAATTGTTGTCTCCTAAAAAACCCTCTGAAATACGATTTACGGGATTAGTGAGACCCATATATCCATTTTATACACCTCAAATGCTTTGAAATCCTTTATATTATGGTTCGGGCAACCTTTATCATATTACCAGTACTTAACTAAATTTTCACTTGTCCGCTTTTAAAATCCTACAATGGGGTCCATCACCTTTTCGCATCGCAAGTTTTCAACATTACTTACCTTTTCCATTCACCTCCACCTTTACTTTTCCCCGATTGCAATATAGTGGTACCCTTCCTACCACATTACCCTTTCCGAACCGCCCATTGCACATCACAATTAGAAATTTTTATGTTTATTGTTAAGTTGTCGTAAGTTAAGGTTTGTATGTTGCATTGCGATATCAAAGGGACCCACCTTTCCTTGACATGTCATTTATGCCCATCGCACTTCACATAGTTTAACATTTACCTCCATGCCACTCATAAAAAAAGAGCCAACTTGTGGGCTACGGGTGGGCCCACCTCTTTGTTGTGTCACATCATTCCTTTCTCATCGCACTTCGCAAGTTTTAGCACTTACCTCATTTCCCTGATCCCAAACCTTGCGATGTGTGATAAACCTTAAATCTTGCGATTTGCAATATTGGTGTGGGCACGATGGGGGTCAATGCTGAAGCCTAAAATATTTCAAGTCCGGGTGCATGAGGTTTTTACACTGTTTTATGAAGAAAAGGGCTAAGTTCGGCAGAAGGACTCAGATAGCCACCAAATGAAAGGTTTTCCACCATTTACCAAACAAAGAGAATTTCTGTTAATTATTAAAGGAATGAACGGTTTTATGTTTTAGACTCTACCAAATATACAAGGACTGAAGATTCATTCAAAGAGCCCGAGTAGAAGAGGCCGTGTCAGCAAAAGCCATTTCTACGGAACTGTGATGATATGGCAGCAGTATCGGATTACAAAGAAGAAGAGAAGCTATAACAAGAAAGACCTAAAGGGTTTTTTATGCCTCATGTTTTGGTTTTAATTTTTGAAAACCATGCTACTAGAAAAAAATTATTATCATGCTTAGTTGTGCTCTAGAGATCAAGCATCATAGTTTACTGTGTCGGGATATTTTTACTAATTTTCAGGAAATAACCGCCTTTTACAGAAAATCTAGTTTTATCAACAAACCCAGTAGTTAGCTATTTTCCCAGAAATTTGAATGCAATAGATTTAGGGGTTGGTTAGGTGGAATATTTAATCCATATTCCAAGGAAGAACATAAGTAGAAGTTCATTGAATACTTTCTAGATTTTAAGTGAATAATTGGTGCAGGTGGTAGTCAGTTCCACATTTCTTGCAGTAGTGAAGATAGTTAAGGCAGGTGGCATATAGAAGCTTATATGGGAGTCAAACAGCTTCATGCTTTAGATTTTTAAGCTTAAAAAAATTTAGAAGTTCTAAATTCATGCAACAGTTTGATTTGTTTACTATTTTTAGTTTGTTTTATTTAATTTAATTCCTAAAATTTAGTAGCAGTTTATTTTGTGCATCTCTATTTAAGAGTTGAGGTTTATGTAATAGAGGGGAGAAGATGGTTGGTGGCACAGGGCCTAGTGCCCTAGCCCTATTGTTGATATTCATGATATTCCTGAAGTTGTGTATTGTTGAGTACATAATATATTCTAGTTACACTCTTGAGGATTCACAAAATCATATGGTGTGTGTATTGTTTTCCCTTTTGTTTTTACATACTTTATCTGTCTTTCCAGATTTATCATAAAAGTTCTATCTTATGTTTTTATAAGTCTTGTGAACGTCCAAGTCATATGGATATTTTTTGTTAAGTCTTGTTCCAAGATTTCCTGATGCAATATGAATTGAATATTGTTCATAACATTCCTTGAGGTGGAATTAAACCCTGTTTCATGTTTTTATAAGTCTTTTCATCTAGCATGCATGTTAATATATTTTTTTCAACCTTGATTCATCAAGCATTCCTGATTCATGAGGTCATGTTAGTTAGAATAATTCCTTGTAATGGGATTCTTTTAATGTAAAGTGAGACTCTTGTAAGTATTTCAAAATAATTCTTTCACTATACATTTCAAATCTGGAATTTGTGTCATTTTTTCCTCCCATCATTGGAATTCTATCCTACAGACCCACTGTCTTTCTCCCATTCTTCTAATCATTGAACTAAAAATTTTACTACCACATCATATATACGAGTGCCCTCATATGTGTTAGATATTTTTTATCTATTCAACATTCCTTTCAGAGTGCTTGAGATCCAACCAATTTCCAAAAAACCCAATCAAATCATAAGAAATAGCCTTGCTCTTATCATGCTACCCTTTCTCATTCTTCAGAACATTATATCATGCATTGAGTCTTATCTTGATGAATATATAATACCTTCAAAAAGTCTTCAAGGAAATACCCATGACATGATAATAGAAAAACTTACCTCATCATGCAGAGCATATGTTAGTGCTAAAAAAAACAAATTAGAATGCAAAGAACCTAATGCAATTACGAGATAAATATGCATATACATAATATACTTACCTGGATCTTACCTCTGCAGCACCTTGCTTTGCTTTGGTGCCCTAGAAAGTTTGGTATTTTGCAGCCCTTGACAACACATGATCTATCTTTTTCTCTCCTTCCAAGAGGTTGATATTGAATTTGATGTATCTATGTTATTTCATATCCCCAATATGTGATTTTCGGTCCTGTGGTAGCCCTTTGAGTCTTCTTTCCAATGCCACATCTCTGACCCAACTTGGAATCTTCAAGGCAAAGTTATGCCCAATCTCTCACAATGACCTAATTATGGACTATTTAAATAGAGAGAGCTTGTACGGCGTGCCACGTGTCACTGTTTTCTCCTGTGGCTCTGAAATTGATACATAGAAAACCAAGTTCCATGCACTATCTGCCACGTTTTACAAAATTCCAATCCGATGCTCAAAGAGAAATTTATGATGATTTTCCCAAGGTCACCTCTTTGAGATGAAGTTAAGGAGCATGCAAAAATCCTAACTTCCACAGATCATATCTCCGATAATATTGCAAGCCATGCTCTAAAATTTTTACACGGATTTATGCTTCATGTGATAAAAATTTTAGCTTACGAACCTTCATAGAACAAAATTTATAGCATAAATTCCATAATGACCTGTTTCAAGTAGCGAAATCCCTACATGAGGAGCATATGAGGATCACAAATGATCTAAATTCTTAGGTTGAGAGGGTCTTTAACAAGGGAACATGGGAGGGATTTTAGGAGCTTAAAAATTATTAATTATTGATTGTTCAATGACCACAACCAATGATTAGTGTCATGCCACAACCCCATGGGGTTTTCTCCCACTAACAAGGGTTACTAAATTCAAACATGAATATCTCTCAAACCGTGATGAATTACATAGCATGCCATATATCAACGGAAACATCTCAACAGGTAGAAACCATCAAAAATATCCTTGACTTAGAATATAGAAATTTGGTAGGTAAAAATTCCCATGCAATATCGGGGTAGCCCCTCGTGTTGCTTGGGCTAACATCAATGAAAACCATTGATCAAAAATATTTTAACCAGGTAACATGTAGTATCCAATGCCTCTACCGAGAATTCATGTCCTAACCGGGTAACACTGAGCATGCTTCTTTCCTTTTCCATCAGCGTTATGTTCATTCTTTCTGCAACACTTTTTGTTGAGGTGTGCATGGAGTAGTCTTCTGTCATGCTATACCATACTTATTAAATAACTCTTCAAATTCCTTCTTTCAAAACTCTCCACCATTATTTTTCCTCAACACCTTTATTTTCTTCTCTGTCATGTTTTCCACGAGAGCCTTAAAATATTTAAATATGTCAAAGACTTCATATTTCTTCCTCAAGAAATATATCCATGTATTCCTTGAGAAGTCATATATGAATGAGACATAGTATATAGACTTACCCAATGATGGAACTGACACAGGTCGTAACACATCACTATGCACAAGCTTTAATATCTTATTCGCCCTCTTATCACTAGAAGGAAAAATCACCTGATTTTTCTTCCCATATGCACAATGTTCACAGAAATCGAAATCCAGAGAGAAATTAGACATACCTTTTACCATACCATTACCATGCAGTATCTGAAGGCCCTTCTCTACAATATGTCCAAGCCTTTGATGCCATAGCATGGTCTTTTCTCAAGAGAATGCTAGGCTTTCCGCTCCACTTTCAGGAACCACAGAACTGTTGCACCCATCAATAACAGTACTACCCTAAAGCTTGTACATAGTTTCAATATAATCTCCCCGAATTAATACCAGTACTCCCCAAACTATCTTGTAGGTATCCTTCTTGAACATTATTTTTACACCTGCATCATCCATCTTGCTTACAAAAATCAGATTTATGGCCAATGCAGGAATGTACAGAACACCAAGAAGTGTTCTAATCCTTCCACCTTGCAGCTTCAACTTGAATTTTGCACGTCCGACGATTTTTCCCTTACTATCATCTCCTAATAAGACATCACCAACATCATACTTCTCATACTCGCAGAACCACTCCCTATGGGGAGTGAAGTGAAAGGATGCACCTAAGTCAATCATCCATGCCTCATGATCTACATGTGTATATAAAGAAGAGGCCAAATACACATCCCCACCTTCAACTGAGGTGGTTTTTGCCTCTGCAGAAGGAGCATCATCAGATCCCTTTCCTTTCTCAGGAGCTTTAGATCTACACTTTTTGTAGTTCCCTTCGTCTCCGAATTTCCAGCACACCTTTACATGCTTTCCTGGAGATTTAGATCTCCATCTAGATTTAGATATCCTACTCAAAAAATTATTTTTGTTTCTATTCCTGGGACCTTCCTCATAAAAATAAGGCATCTCCATTTTAGCCCTCCATATTTCTCTGTCTTATTTCCTCTGACAACAAGGCTGAGACAATTTCATAAAAATTCAAGGTACTTTTATTGCTACCTATTGCAATAACCATACTGTCCCACAAATCTGGTAGGGAATACAAAAAACTGATGCACTTATCTTCATCTGAGATTTTAATATCAACTGATGACAACTAGCATACCACAGTATTGAAGGCGTTCAGATGCTCTGTCACCGAGTCTCCATCCTTCATTCTCAGGTTATACAACTTTTTCCATATGAACAGTTTATTCACCAGAGAATTAGATTGGTACAAAGTCCCTAACTTGACCCACAAAGTCTTCATAGTAGCTTCCCCAGATACATTCAACAGTACCAAATCTGAGATACACAACCATATTGTTCTCTTTGCCTTCTAATCCAACTGTTGGGTCAATTTACTATTATAAACTAACACAAGTATTTATTATCAATATGGGTTAGTGGAAGTTAGAAGCATCCCAAAAGTATGTGGGTTTCAGTTACGATCAATTTAGAAGATGGTTTATTGATGATTAGGGAAATGCATATTACAAATGTAAATCTAACTTAAATAATTTCTAAATTGAGATGTGTAATTAGAAGCAGAAGAATCTCCTAACTTAAGATATTTGTTTGTCCTTCTCTTAACAATATTACCATGTGAATTGGAAATCAAACTACTTAACTAAACAATAGATTAAGATACATTAAGTAATAATTGAAGAGGCTCTTCACTTAAGATGTCCTACTTGTCCTTCATCATATATTCATTTATCATTAATGCTATTGTTAAAATAGGAATTTAGAAAAGCAGGAAAGATGAATCTTAGTTTTAATCTCTTAATTAGATAGAAGAATAATTTAAATTTAAATATTGGTTTGTCTCTTCGTATGCAGAATAGAAACAAAATTAAGATCCATCAACAATCAAAGCATGTAAAGGCATGTAAAGATGAATTCAAACTGAAAATCTTGATTAGATCAAAACAATGTTTAACTTTAAACACTTGTTTGTCCTTTCATATGCAGGTTAAGAATGATCATGAGATTCATCAGTACTTGAAAATAATCAGCATAAAAAAATTAAACATAAGAAAATAATTCAGAAATTACAGCTACGAAATAAACTAAGAAGTGCACTTAGCTCGGTGTGGGGGCCCTCCACCCTTGCCTCACACACTAAAGATAAATTCAGCTACCTAAGACTTCAATCAATCAACCAGCATGAAACAACACCAAAATATGATAAAATAGGTCTTCAATTATGTCTCCAAGTCTCAGAAATAATAATAATAAGTCATACAAGTTCCATATCAAAGCCTTCAAAGTTTCAGGCTTAAATAGATAAAATATCTAACAAAATCATCTAAAATAGATCAAGTAGTCATAACTATACTTATCCTATTATATCAAGTCAAATTCATCTATTAGATCCATCAGAATCTAGAAAATCCCACAAAATAAGAGTTTTGACCTAGTTTTTAGTGATCCACCATAAAGACTGGTCCTGTTTGACTACCTTTGACCAGACCTATTAAAGCTCGATCTGACTATGCCAATAGGTGTACTCTTATTCTTAGTTCCCGAGCCTTCTAGAAATGTATCCAACTCGAGCCCAAGCGTCTTGCACATATGAAAACCATAATTCTATTACGAGAATTTCTGTTGCTATCCAAAATTGCACTTAAATATCAATTTTTACGAAAACATCTAATAATTGAAAAACATAACTTAAATACATGTATATGCATCTTTGGGTCAATATAAATTGGACATGATGGTAAATAGATAGATAGTATGGAAAAATAAGGTGTATTTTCTAAACAAAAAGAGATAAAAACGAGGGCCAACATCTCCCCCAAACTGATGATCAAGCATGTCCTCATGCTTGCTTTTTCCTCTTTAACCTTCGGAGCCCTGATGTTGATCCCATTTTTGATCCTGAAACCTCATGTTGTGTTGTATACAAAAGAGAATTCATGTCTTTGCCCTGCTCTTCCTTGTAGATGGAGTTCTTAACCTTCGGTTTCTCATACTTGGATTTCCAGGAATTTTTCTCCTGAAGCCACCTGAATGCCTGTGTATAGAGAAGATTGTTTTTGTTTTTTAAATTTTCCACTTCCTCACTTATCTTCTCATTCTCCTTAACCAATTTCTCATTAGTTATTTTATACGTTTCATTTTCCTCCTTCAGGTGCCTCTCCATGATTTTGCTTATCTCTAAGCTATTAGTCAATTCTCTAACTTTGGAAAGGTTTTGATCCTCCATCTTTGAATATTTGGAAAATGAAGTAGCTTCCACCTCATTGTTTTCAAAATAGGAATATCTATCCATAGGATTTTCATATACTTCCTGTTGCAGTCTCTCAAGGATTTCAGTTGCATGTTTTTTTTATAGGAGATGTTTCCATGACTTGTATTTCTGGTTTTGTTGAATGCTTCTTTTTCTGTCTCCTGGAAATAGTAAAAAATGATGTTTCTTTCTCTAACATAAATTTCTCCTCCTTTTTCTTTGATCTTGTTTTAGGATAAAAATATGAATGCACAATATTCCTTGTTTGTTGTATGGGTTTAAGTTTGTTTTCAACAAATTGTTCTACAAACTTATTTTCAACCAAGAAATCTTCCCAAACCATCCCTTTTGATCTATCAAAAGAACTTTTCGTGTTTTTATCCAAGAAAAATGTCCATCCTTTGTCTTTAAAATGTAATCCCTTGTGATATAATTCACCTGAAGATGGCACATCTAACACTTCAGAGATATACTCAGTAGTCAAAGGGATATGTAAGCTACCCACCATGGTTTCATTATGTGTGAAATTATTTACAAACTCTTTTGTGACATCCTCATTATGATCTTTTAACTTTTGGAGAAAACCTATTAACCCTGACTAATAGAGTTTTTCCACTGTTTCCCTACTCCAGTGTTCAATTTGGAAGTCTTTGGGTTCTGCTCTTGAGGCCATTTGGTCTGAAAACCATTTTATATAACTATCTACCGTCATTAACTTCATCTTGTAAATAAAAATTTAAATACTAGATGTGATCATAGTGGTAGGCTTACCTTTTTGCTTCACTTCCCTTGTCAATCAATCAATCCTCTATTTTTTTCTCTTTTGAAGAATGTGAGCTTGCTCTCTTATGTAATAGCTCTTGTGATCTTATCTAATCTTTGTGATCTTATTTCAGCTGAACTGAAGTTTCAACCCACAAAAATATCATTAAAATCTTCATTTATTAACTCACTCAGCAAAATATTTTGTTATTTTGACTGATGGCAGAGTAGTTTTTGAAAGGTTTCAACACGTTTTTGAATGGTGTCAAAACAAAACAAAACGTAATGACAGACTTGCAAATCAAATGAAATCACTCCCTTTTATAACTCAGAGTTTGTTGACACAATCCCAAAATCTATTCACCATTGTTTAAACAATCATATCTTCATTAACTTCTTACCTTCACTTCCACAGAATTATGCTTCTTGATAGCTTGGCTAATAAATAATTTTTCTAGGTTCATGGCTTTGAAAGCTCTAGTTAGCTCCTTATCACTTCATTTCTCCTCTTCACTATATTCTCTGCCTCTTTCTTCTGCGTTTTATCTCTTCTTTTCCTCTCGACTTCCTCATAGTCTTCTCTCTATGTTTTGTTTTCACAAAGTTGTAGATATTAGAACGTGCTTTGACTGCATGCTCCTTTCTCTCACTGAGCCTATTAGATGCAATGATGGTGAAAAAAAAATGGAAATAATAGTTTTTAACCTTTGTAATTGCAGAAATGGTCTTAACAGTGGCAGAAATGGCCTTGGCAGTGGCCGAAATAGTTTCATATGTTTTACACGGTGCTATGTAAACACATTTGAAAACATTCTAACCATTCATCAACTCATTTGACCAACCCATGCACGTTTTTTCTTCTTTGACTGTACATTCTTCCTTCTCTGTCCAGCTTCTTCATGTTTTGTGTTTATGACTATGTTCATTTCCATTATCCACATTACCTCCATGCATCATCATGTTGTCTGTCTCCATAACTTGTATTATCTCCATGCATATGTGCGTCATCATTCTTCATTATCATATGATGTCTCATTTCATCTCTCCACTGCATGCATTCAAACTCATCATAGCTTACCGTATACCATCATAGCCATGCACATAGTTTATCTCCGCATCATTCCTTAGGTTAGTAATTTCATTCATTTGTTTGCATTACATTTGCTACATTAATTTAGTTCATCTTCTTATATGATTGCGCTTGTTTTGTTTTGACATTCAAAAATAATTGCGCTATATCATATGTCTTTAATAGTTGCACAATATCATATGTCTTTTATAGTTGCGCTATATATCTTTTGAACTTTGGTTTTTGGTTTTGTTATTTAATTTTTAAAATTTGACTAATGGAATAGTCAATTTTTTAAAACTAAATGTTTATTATAATACTAACCTTTGTTTATTGTTTTGTAGGTCTTCCAAGAGTCTTCCATAGGTTCAATATTGATGTTTTGTTTATAATTCTCTTTGTTTAGGAAAATACATAGGGTAGAGTATGATTGAATAGGTTATGTAATGTTTTATTGAATAGTGGTATGGATAAAAATGTGGATAGAATAGGGCTAGTTAAGATAGTGGTATGAATATGAATAGGGTTAAAAATCATAAATGATAAAATGTAGATGAAAGTGTAGGAAATGATAAAATGTAGATGAAAGTGTAGGAAATGTAAATGAAATGTATGAAATGTTGGTGTTGTAAATGAAATGTAGGTAAATATGCATAACTAGTACCAAATTAATTTTTACAATTCTAGAGTATTTTGAAAAAAATTTGAAATTTTAAGAGCGATTTTTTACTCACTGTATTTGTACTCCCTTTTTGACGTTGATGATGATCGACATTGTGCTTATTGTTACGAAGACTCTTGTATACTTTGTAGAGACTTTATTTCTTATTGCATCTGATTTGATTTAGAATAATTATTTTTCAGGTCCATTCTGGCATAATTTTACAATAATTTCAGGTCCCTTCTAGCGTAATGTATAATCATGTTCCATATTTGAAAATTTCCTCTATTGTAATCATTCAAGTCCCTTTCTGAATAATGTTTCTCAACAAAAAATTAGGTCCCTTCTATAATGTCGAACGATATACCAAGTCCCTTTATGATTGTAATTTATATTATGTCTTCAATTCAGCTGTTGAAAACTATTTTCATAGTTTTTTTTTTTTATTTCACACCTTCCCCCAAGATGATGTTTTGACTTGTCCTCAAGTTTGCAATGCCTTGGAGGGTATATCTACAAAAATCTTAAGTAATGTAAGATAAAAAAAAAAGATAATTCATATTGGCCATGTTATTGTCCAAATCTACCTCAGGCTGAAGGAAGGCGGGATTCAGGGTAACACCAAACCATGCTCAGCCTCGTAGCTAGCTCTACGAGGACAGGAGAGGGCTCTCTCCAGGTCAATATCAATGAAAATATTCAAAGGGGCTTGAGATGACTAAAAAAACAACTAATCTTAGGCTAGATAAACAAATAGGAGGGTTTGATTTTGATTTTTTGGGATTTTTTTGGAAAAAGGGAAAAGACAATTTTCGGCTTGGGGATGAGGCCAAATTCTTGCAGAGTTCAAGTTGGGGCAGGGAAGGAAATGAACTTGATGTCTTAGATCAAATGAATGGATTGAAAAGACTTCTGAGGAGCTGAAGAGGGCAAGAGAGTGTAAGGATCCTCTTCAAACTGACGAAAAACATATAAAACTAAACAAAATTTTAAGGCAGAGCACGAGCAAACTAATGAATTCTACCTCAATTACTCATTTCTTTAATTAAGAAGCAAAGAGAAGGGAAATGGAATACATATAACATTAATGAAACTTACAATAACATGGAAGAAAACATCATCAAAACTCAGAAGCCACAAGGATCCCAACAAGTGCTGCAAAACTCTGGTCTTTCCTTTGCCAAAAAGCTGAAATGAATATACAATGAGGTGCCAAACTTTTCCCAAGAGTCCAACCCTGAAAATGTCTCAGAAAATACAATATATAGACAATTCTAACCCCTTCCCATGCCTCTAGGGGTCGAGCTCATCCTTCTAGGAGCTGTTTCAACCAATTCTAAACAAGGAATTGAAATCTAGGCAATCAAACAACTTGCCTCTATATGCTAGGAAACTGATTCATTCATTTAATTTTCACTTTTTAGTGAATGAATCCTCTATAACAAGTAAATATGAGCTAAAATTACATTATATTCATCAAATTACATCAATATAGATCAATAGTTACATCAAAAAGTAAAACTAGTCAAAACTGGGTGAATTTCTGAGCTGAAGAGTCAAAATGAGGCCAAATTTCTCTATGCGCCGCGCCCAAAAACGCAATGCATCGCGCCACTTTGGAGCTGATTTTGAGGCACTTCCCAAAGTCCAAATTGAGCTCATGATAGCTCGTTGGAAAGCCCTATCTATCTACTATCCAACCCAAATGGAATTTCTAGATTTGGTGTCCATTTTCCCCTCAATAAGTTCAATCTCCCAAGATTGGTTCCTGTGTGTTCAAAAGGTGGCAAAAAGGCCATTTTCAAGGTGTTTTTGACCCTTCTAACCACCCAGAACTTGATGAAATATCTCAGCCATTCCTGAGCATGCATAATTTATCATAAAAAACTCAAAAATATCAATTTTTCCTCCAGAAGATGTCCCAATCATAAGCGCGCGCCAAGTGGCGCGACGCGTCGGGCGGAAAAATCTGTTTTTCGACCAATATTTCAAAAATAAAAAACATTTACTCCAAATTTTCTAAAATTTGGAGTGAAGGTCCCCCATCAAGTGTCATGCTCAGCCAAATAAGCTTCGACCAAGATTTAGAGTGTATCATGCCTCTTTCAGCGCTTCAGTGCCCTCCTGGTGCATGCAGTTCAGTGGTGGAATCACTGTCTCTATCATATGATGAATCGGTGTCTGTCTCCATAATGTTTCAAGATCTATGTTGGATTGAATGCGATGAAGAATGAGAATTTGGTGCTTTTTTTTCAACTGCCACATATGTGCCAAAGGGAAGGGACTGTGGGAGAAATATGGACAGTGGGAACAAGGGAGTCTTGTCAAGTGGTAGTTTTCCCTTTGAGAATTTGACAAACTTTGGGAGAGGGGAGATCCACTGAATGTTTTGGAAACTGAGGTTTTGGGAATTTTTACACATGAAATGGGAAAAGGAGAATGAGAGGAAATGAAATGACTTGGGAGAGGGAGATGGAGCTTAGGAGTAAGTGACTTTTAGAGATGTAGGGAGATGGGAATGAAATGGTTATGAGTGACTTTAGGGATGTAGGGAATAGGGGATGAGCTGCTATGATAAGATAACAGTGAGGGGGTGGAAAAAACAAGGTGGAGAATGGAAGTGTTTGGCACAAAACAAGTTTTAAAACCCTAGGAGCAATCTTAAAACAAGAGAATAGGATTTTGAATTTTTTGCATTTAAATTTTCATACCAACACCAAACACTTGTTACGAGTAATGAGGAAGTGGATTTGACTTAATTGAACAAGGATATACTCAACAAAATTTTATGGGTGAAAGGAATGGCAAAAATATTGTGTTTTGGCCCAATGCACCGCGCACTAACCCAATGCGCCGCACACAAACCCAATGCATCGCGCATTTTTCAGGAGGCTTTTGGAGGCCTTCTCGGTGTCAAAATTAGGTGTGTGATAGCTATTTGGAAATATTATTGAGTCTAATTTCCAACCCAAGTGGAATTTTTCAATTTGGAGTTCATTTTCCCTGTCAAAAATCAAATCTCCCAAGACTGATCAAAATGTGCAAAATGAGGCTGCCTCAAGGCAGAATGATGTTGCAGTCAACGTTTGAAAGTCTTCCTCAACTCAAAATTGAGCTCATGATAGATCATTGGAAATATATTTGTGTCAAGTTATCATTTTACTTATCAAGCAAGTCATTTGGCCAACCAAGCTAGGAGAAATCTTGATTTTCCCAAGGTCACTGCGGAGGTGCATTCAATTCTCCCGAGGCAACGGTATTTTTGACATTGCTCTAAAACCATGACACCTGTGTAAAGAGTGAAGGAATTTTTTCTTCCTTGGCCTATTTTGGACAGAAACCGCTCTCATTTTTCCAAAATTCATCTTTTATTGCTCAGAAACATCATTTGAGTGAAACCTATCTTGATGTGTGGAACAAGGGATTTGTCGAAATGAAGCGAAATGAAGGGGATAAGGGGCTTCTAAATTCTTGAGAAAATTTTGGGAAGTAGGGAGGGATGTTAGGGCCAAGGTGAAAAGTGGAATTCTCAAGAGAGAGATCGAGTGAGGGGAAGTGTCCGTGTTACAAAACACAAAGCCTGTACTTAGAAAATTGCTAATGTAGCAAGAAACTAGGTTTGTGTAAAAATGAGGAATTTGGGGGATATCACCGATGTGGGCGTGTTTAATACTATATATTAAGGACAAGGGAAGGCATGAACATCAGATACAATTAATGCGATGATTTCTGATCAACGAAGAGAAATTGGCCTCCAAAACCCTTGTGGAGAGGAAACAACCTACTTAGCACAACTGAAGCATGAACAAGGTGTAAAATGACCCAGTGGAACTTGACATGATGATGAAAACCCTCTGAATGATGGTACACTCAGCTGAATGGTGACAAGGACCAACCTTTGGAGAACTTTGAAAAGAGTGAAAACAAACCCTAGACCTAATACCTAGTGACCAAATTTTCCTTGAAGACTCACTGAAATGACAAAATTTGACCTTGACACCTTAAAATCACTTGGTAAGAGCATTTTTTATCACTAGAGGAAGGTTGCAAAGACTGACACTAACAGGCCAAACAAGTTGGTTTTTCGATATGAATTCGAGTTTTTATTGTGTCAGTTTCCTAGATTTTCACAACCAAACTCTTTTTATTATTCATTATTTATTATTTTATTTATTATTTTTTATGTTTTTTTTTATTCTCCTTCTATTGGAATTATGGAAGGCATATTGCTATGCCGCCCCATTAATTCTAGATATGAATCCATCAAATTTTTTCTCTAAAAATATTTATTTATAGGCTTATTGTAGATTTTAAGCCTATGTCCATTGATGACAAATGAAACCGATGCTTCATCAATTGTTTTTATCTTGAAAATTCCATTATCGAAGATTTCTTCAACTTCATATGGCCCAAGCCAATGAGTCGTAAATTTTTCTTTGAAATGTTTGAACTTGGAGTCGAACAAGAGTGCCCAATCTCCTTTCTTAAACACTTTATTCTTTATGAATCGATCATGCCATTTGACCCTTTCTTCTTTGAAAAGAGATGTATGCTCAATTGCTTGTTGTCGTATCTCATCCAGTTTGTTTAACTACATAATCCTCTCTTGTTGTGCTTGAGACAATTCCATCCCTAATTCTGCTGCTAGCTTGTATGTATGTATTTGAAACTCAATGGGTAATAGAAATTTTTTTCCATACACTAACTGATATGGACTGAAGCCAGTAGTGTTTTTCCAAGTTATTATATATGCCCATAATGCATGTCTCAACTTTTTAGACCAGTCCTTTTTTTTCATTTTTGCAGTCTCCGTCATAATGTTCTCTAGGGCTTTGTTTGTTGATTCTACTTGTCCATTGGCTTAAGAATGATATGGAGTTTATTTTTTGTGTTTGATCTTGTATTTTTGTGTAATATCTCGAACAATTTTTTATGTGAGTTGTGCACCTTGGTCAGTTACTATCGCTCTCAGAACTCCATATCTTACAAATATCTCTTCAAACAGAAAAGACACAATATTTTCTTTTGTTGCACATTCTACTGCCTTGGCCTCCACCCATTTAGTTACATAATATGTACATACAGGGATGTATTTATTTCCACTGGATGGAGGGTTGATTGGTCCCATTAAATATAAATACCATTTTTCAAATGGTTCAATAATTACTTGTGGCTTTAATGGCATTTCATCTGATGCCACTAGTCTACCAATTCTTTGGAAGTTGTCACATATTTTGACATAAACTCTGGAATCTTTGAAGATGGATGGCTAGTAGTAGCCAAATTTCAACACTTTGTATGTTGTCCTTTTATCTACAAAATGACCACCACATGGTTCATCATGACAAGATTTAAAAATCTCAATTATTTCATCTTCTCTTACACATTTTATAATCATTATATCAACACCAGTATAAAATAGATCTCCATTGACCTGGCTATACCTAGCACTTTCTCTAATTATTCTTTGTTTTTGTTTGTTTGTGTAGTGAGATGGTAGGATGCCAGAAGATAAATAATTAGCTATATCTGCAAACCAAGGAGTTTTGAAATTTATAGTGAATAGATGTTCATCTGGGAAATTTTCTGATACTGGATTTGGATCATCAAGTGAATTTAATCTTGACAAAAAGTCTGCAACTTGGTTATCTTTTCCTAGGCGATCTTGTATAGTAATATTAAAATCTTGCATTAATAACAACCGCCTAGTTATTCTGCCATTTATGATTGATTTTTTCATTAAATATTTTATAGCAGAAGGATCTGTGTGAATATAAACTTGATAACCTGTTATATAATGACAAAATTTATTTACTGCATGTACACCAGCTAACATTTCTTTTCCGTAACAGTGTAATTCAATTATTCTGGTGTTAAAATTTTACTGATGAAATATATAGCATAATTGAATTGATTCTCTTTTTGTCCAAGTGATGCTCCAATAGTTGTATCAAATACATCTATTGAAATGTGAAGTGGCAAAGACCATTTAGGTCCTCGAAAAATGGGTGAAATCGACAAATTTTGTTTAAATTTTTCAAATGCATTTTGATAGTTTTCAGTCCATTAGAATTCCACATATTTCGCAAGTAACTTGAATAATGGCAAAGCTATTTTACAGAAATTTTCAATAAATATTCTATAGTAGCCTGCATAACCCAAGAAACTTCTATCGTCTTTTTGTGTTGTGGGTGGTGTTAAATTCATAATGACTTGAATGTTTGCTAGATCCACTTAAATCCCTGAAGAAGAGATATGGTGTCCCAACAGTTGTGTACAACTCAACAATGAGTAAGTAGGATGAGTTTTAACCTTTCCTTGAGCTCATAAAGGCTCCTAAGCACATTGAGAGTGTGCTACTCTAAATCAACATTATATTTTGTCCATGCGATATGCAATGGTATACTACTCTCCATAAGATTTTCTGAAACAAGAGAAAATGGAAACTTAGGCATACCTCGGTGAATCTTGGGAACATCTTGTATGGTTGCAAGAGTTCCTTCCTCCAGTGTGATGGTGCCTTCAACTGTTGATGTAGATGGTTGCTCCTCCATGGTTGTGACAACACTGGTACAAGTCTCCTCAAGTGGTGGTGAGGGCTCCTCTTTCTCTGATTCCCCCATGCCAAATTTCCCAATCAACCTCTGAGTAAACTCTACAAAAGTAGTCACTCTTGCATGAATCAAGTGGTTGAACCACCAAGTGTTTTCTTCACCCTCTAGGTGCAATGCTGCAATCTCTATAGCCTCTCTTTCTACCACTGGATGTAGTATGAAGAATGCATCAAGTTTCATCACCCAAGCCTTTGTTGTACATGTGAGTGATCCATCAAAAGTAGACACTAGAAATATATTTCCTCTCATCATTCTATTTCTGTAGGGTCTCCTTTCTTCTTCCAACTAGATAAACTAAGGAAGAGCTAGAGTCTCTTTGAAAGCTCTAGGTTGAGACCTGTATTCTACAAGGTATCCACTTAGGATCTCATGTTCCAAGTGTCCTTCATGCCTTTGGTATTATCCTCTTTGAGAATAGGAATTACATGGTCCTTCCTCTTCTTGAAAACCTTTAGGATTTTCATTGCATCTCTTCTCCTTCATCTGCTTAACCTCCTTGGAGAGGTTCTTCTTAGATCTGAAAAGTGATGAGACAAAGCTCATTCTCTCCATCATTATGATCTCGCTCCTTCTCTTTGTATTGTTATTCTTCTATTAGAATAATGTCTATAACTCACAGGCTGAGCCAAGATTATGCTCTGATACCACTGTAATATCCCAAATTGGGAAAAACAACAATATAGAGCATAAAAATGTTATTTTCGGAAAATTACACTATAACTGGGAGAAATAGCACTTATATCCCCTATTTTATGTATTACAGGACTCACATCCATAAGGGTATTAGAAAAAAATCCTTTCTGATGTGTTAAACAGATCTCTTGGCTCCAATATGGCTTAAAAACACCCAAACCCCATGACTTGCAACATGCAGAATTTTTGAAGTAAGTGATAGCATGATTAAATGAGGGTTTCTGTAAAAATATGATTAAAAAAATAGATCTAGAGTTTTATTAATCAAAGTGCTGAGAAAAATAGAGATCTAGCCTCCTTAATACATTATTTAGATAACCCGGTAATGGTTTCTTGAAATCATGAGTACAAAAAGTGGATATGCAGATCTAGATCTGAAATAACACACTATTACTGTAGCTATACATACATGAAGTTGAATGATACAAGAAATATATGAGGATCCTTCTTACAAGCTTTCCAAGAGAAGGGTTTTCCCTTTCCCTAAGAAGCTAGCTGAAGATCAAGGGTCTTAACCCTCACACTGCAGCACTGCAAGAAATGACGTAGTTCCTGCAAGCGACTGCGTTGTAGAATATGGGAAGTACTTTTGCCAAGTGCCAAGATATAAAATCTTCTCCAAAATATTCCTTACTGATCTCCCAAAGGAATGGAAGCTCCTCCCTCTGAAAAACAAGCTCCGGAAGTGGTGTTGTGAACCCTCCACTGCAACACCCTACAACACAATGTTATACTCTGTAGAAATAACGCTGGAGCTGAAGGAGGATGCTTAGACTCAAGCCTAGATGTGGAGAAACGTAGTACAAGCTCCTTCAATAGGCCTCTCAAGAAAGGAGAAGGAATTCCTAAACAGGAATGCCTTGCGCTAAGCAGCACAGTAATCTCAACTAAATAGTTGAAGAAAGCACAATAGTCATACATACCAAAAATCCAATATTCAATAACATGACCTCCTATGGCTGCCTTTCTCTCCTTTTAAACAAGTGTGAGCCTTCTTGCCTTGGGCCCCACTCATTATGGTTTCCTACACCAAGGAATTTTCCTCCTACTTGCACTGCGCTATCTCTATGGATGATCTCCTCCTCTCATACCAGCTCTGTTGACTTGGTCAAACTTGACTTTGTCCACATGCCTTTGTCCCTATTCACACATGAGAGTGTAAAATCCAGCTAGCATTATGATCCATTTTCACTTCATGAGGGATTTTATTCTTATTTCTGAAATGTATGGGCCTCCTTACCCATTTATTCATCTCCTAAGTGTAACAAGAAAAATTCAATATTCCAATTAGTTGCATGCTAAATTTGGAATATTACAGGAAACGTGTTCGAGCATGTCAGGTCGGGTCATGCCATGTGAGGGCGCCCAAGGAAACAAGTTCGGGCAGGTCAGGGTGGGTCAGGTGAGTTCGTGTGAGGGTGCCTAGGTAAATGCGTTCGGGCGGATCGAGTCAGGTCGGGTCATGTGAGGGCACTCAGGGAAACACGTTTAGGTGGGTCGAGTCAGGTCGAGTCATGTGATGGTGGTCGTATGAAAAATGATAAGTTGTGAATGCCAGTGTTCCTTGCACACGTTTGTGTGATTAGTTTTCCATTCTCTCCCTCATGCCTTTGTTCGGGTGAGTTAGCTCGTGTCGTGTGAGGGCACCACAGGAAACACATTCGGGTCAGATAATGTGAGGGAGTTCGTATCAAAAATTCTAAGTTGTGACCGCCCGTGTGTTTTGTGAATGTTCATGCGACCCATTTTCCATTTGCTCCCTTGTGCCTTTGTTGTTCAGGCGGTTTGTGTTGGTTTGTGTCGTGTGATGGCACCTAAGGAAATGCATTTGGGTCGGGCCGGGTCAGGTCATGTCGTGTGAGGGTGCCCAAGGAAATGTGTTCGGGTGGGTCAAGTCTGGTCAGGTTGAGCGAGGACGCCCAAGGGACACGTCTGGGTCGAGTCATGTCGGGTTGTGTGATGGTACCAAAGGAAACAAATTCAGGCGGGTCGGGTTGGGTTGTGTTGTGTGAGGGCGCCCAAGGAAATGGGTTTCGGTGCATCAGGCCGAGTCGGGTCGTGTCGTACCTAAGGGTATACTTTTCTTGGGGTTATCCTTAGTTGCTTCATAGGGTCTGCATTGGGTCATTATCCTTTATTGATGGGGACCTTGATTCCCTATGCTATTTTTCTCTTTTCGGAGTTGGCTCTAGTACAAGGTTGTGGGTTAGCCAATGGTGAATTTTTAGTACATAAGTGTGTTATTTCAAATTTATCAAGTAGACACAGGCCTGTAAAATTAAGGTATGGTAGACATTTTTTATGGTGAATAGAATTATAGTTTGGTTGGATTTTTCTCGATTAAAAACAATGGTAAACAACCTGCATTAATTTTTATTTCCTTTAAGTTTCTTGGGCACTAGGTAGCTGAATTTAATCTATAAAATAAAACATCGCCATCATTTCAGAAATGAAGTATGAAAAAAATGAACCATTACTTAGATTGCATTGTAAGCTAAGAAACTAAATTTATCAATGCAAGGATCTAAAATCCCAGTTTTGTGTAGTGTGCTCCATCTAACATTATAAGCATACTTTCCATTTACAAATGGATTATGTTGACATAAATTGAAGATTCCTTGATGTGAGTTCATGATATGGCAATATAGTACAACAAAAATGGGAATATCACAGACTCAAGGTCAGCTCTGTAATGACAGATTTTAATTTCTTTCTTGATCTATTGATGGCCGTTTTTTGTGGTTCATCGATTGTTTTTTTTTTTTTTTAAATAAAATTTTTGTAATTGGTATCTTGAGGACTCCTCTAGAGATACTTTACAGGTTGGTGGGTAGCAGGCTACAGTATTATTATTATATCTTTTTTGTATATGATAAGAACTCTTTTGTGGGATAGCTTCTTATGGGCACCTCATAGCCCTCTCACTTTGTCAGAACCACAATTTTCATAGGTGAGCTATATTTGAGCCTCCTTATTGTTCTCAGGCTCCATTTCATAGTCATACATCTTTTTCCCTCTATCCCCAAATATTCCTTTCGAGAGTTTTCCACAATTTGTCTTAGCTTTTAATCAATAGAATTTTTCCTTCCACTTTGTGTTCAGTTACCTCTACCTTTCAAGGTGACATAATTTTTACAAACACAACTTTGGAATCCTATATCTAATGGGGTTTTTCTATTATGAAAGGTATTTTAGAAAATTATTCCAAACCAGTAAGGTTTTTGATGACTTTATATTTTTCCATGGATCTTGAATCCTTAGCCACAATTTCCAACCCCTAACCCATTTAACCCCCTAATCCTTTATACCCCTAACCCATTTAACCCCTAAACCCTAAACCTTTAAGACCATAAACCCTAACTCCTAAACCCTTAACCCCTAACCCATTTAACCCCCTAAATCCCTAAACCCTTAAACCCTAAACCTCTAAACCCTTAACCCCTAACCCCTTAAACCCTAATTCTCGACACTTAACCCATTTAACCCCCTAAAACCATAAAAACCTAACCTATTTAACTTCCTAAACCCTAACCCCATTAACCATTAACCCCTATAAGTTTACTCCATCATCAATGTATACAAATTGCACGATCCCGGTACAAAGTGTTCATTAAGTTATTCCTATATCATTGACACATCTACAACATCCTCTTCTTCATATGTCTCAGCTTCTTCTTCTTCATCGCAATCTGCAGTTCCATCCTGCTCCATTGCCAAACCAAGTCGAAGATGCTCTACTTCAACATTCTCATCCAAGACTTCAAGATCAACACGAATCCATGGGTGCTCTTCTTTCATACGCTTGAACCTGTACAAGGTCTGAAAAATCCTCCCTTAACATTCTTCCCAACTTGCGATGTCCTGTTATGAAACTTCGACCCTGAGCAATGTCTAGCCCAACCAATATAATGTCCAAGCTTTGATACCAGCTGCAGCCCTGTCGTTGTATCCGAGTTAGGTTAGGTTGGGTCGTGTGAGGGCATCGAAGGAAGTGCGTTTGGGCAGGTCGGGTCGTGTGAGGGCATCGAAGGAAGTGTGTTTGGGCAGGTCGAGTTGGGTTGTGTCATGTGAGGACACCCCAAGAAATGTGTTTGGGCAAGTCGAGTTAGGTTGTGTCATGTGAGGGTTCCCAAGGAAATGCGTTGGGGTGGGGTGAGTTGGGTCAGGTCATGTGAGGGTGCCCAGGGAAACGCGTTCAAGTGGGTCAGGTCAGGTCGAGTCCTACGGGGGTGCCCAACGAAACATGTTCGGGTGTGTTGTGGGGTTCAGTCATGTAAGGGAGTCCATATCAAAAATGATATTTGTGACCGCCCGTTTGCCTTGTGCACGTAAATGTGACCCCTTTGTCATTTTCTCCCTTGTGCCTTTTTTCGGGCGGGTTGGGTCGTGCCATGTGAGGGAGCCCAAGGAAATGTGTTCGGGTCAGGTTGGGTCAGGTTGGGTCATGTGTGGGAGGCTGTATCAAAAATTCTAAGTTGTGACTGCCTGTGTGACTTGTGGCGCACAATCGTGTGACCCATTTGATTTTTTATCTATTGTGCATTTTTTCGGGTGGGTCAGGATGTAGGGTCATGTGGGGGTACCCAAGGAAACACGTTTGGGTCGGGTTGGGTTAGGTTGTTACATGTGAGGGCAGCCAAGGAAACTCATCTTGGTTGCGTCATGTGAGGGAGGCCATATCAAAAATGCTAAGTTGTGACTGCCTATGTGTATTGTGCATGTTCGTGTGACCCATTTACCATTTTCTTCCTTGTGCCTTCATTCGGGCATGTTGGGTCGTGCCATATGAGGGCGCCCAAGGAAATGAGTTCGGGTCGGGTCGAGTCGTGCCAAATGAGGGCGACCGAGGAAGCACGTTCGGGTCATGTCGAGTCAGGTCATGTGAGGGCGGCCGTATAAAAAATTCTAAGTTGTGACTACCCATGTGCCTTGTGCACGTTCGTGCGACCTGTTTTCCATTAGCTCACTTATGGCTTTGTTTTGGAGGGTCAGGTCGTGTCATATGAGGGCACCCAAGGAAACATGTTTAGATCAAGTCAGGATGGGTCGGGTGAGGGTGGCCACATGTGTGCCTTTGTTAAGATATTTCGACACAGTAAATAGTTAAGAATAACTTAGTCTAGTGTAGAGTTAGGTATAGTGTGTTTCTTTACTATGTACATTTGTATCTTAGTGTGTATAATTTGTGACCACATGTGTGCCTTTGTTAAGATATATCGACACAGTAAATAGTTAAGAATAACTTAGTCTAGTGTAGAGTTAGGTATAGTGTGTTTCTTTACTATGTACATTTGTATCTTATTATCCGACGATCATGATTTGTAGTGATCTGACGGTTCACTCTATCATCGATATTAACAACATTTGATCCATGTCTTAACACCTGATTGGTCCATGATCTCTATTTAAAGAGCATGGAGGGTCATTTGTTCAGTAACCGTTTATGAGAGAAACATATGTAATATTTATTTTTATATTAATAAATAACCTGAACTGGCCACTGTTACACCAATTTTTGGTCATCTAACATGTTACTATTTGATGGACCTAAGTACACCATGTAAGACCAATTTTACCCTAAGTAAAATTTCTTTCACTATGTAAAATAATTTAGTAAACCACATTTATTAAGTTGTTTATGGTCTAAATAGGAAACCCCATGAGGAAATATTACTTAAATCCACATTTGTTTGGTTTTCCTCAAGGAATAATTAGTTAAACAGTAGTTTAATTATTATTCCTGGTCATATTTAACCCAAAACATGAAAAATAATTAGATAAATCTTTATTTATCTTATTATTTTCTAGGAATAATTATTTAAACCTTATTTAAATAATATTCCTTGTTAAATTTGACTAAATCATTTATAAATAATTAAATAAATAATTATTTATTTAATTATTATTCAACCACATCCTTAAAATAATAAATAAATCATTATTTATTTATTATTTACAAATAAAGGGATTTCACCCAAGTCAAATTCTTTTTCCGTCAAACAAATATAATAAAATATTCCATAGAAGGTGGATCTAGATTTGGTTAATAATATTTTAATTATGCACCAATATCTAGACTAACTCAATATTTTGTTATAAATAGAAGGGTTTTTCCTTTCATTCACTACCTTTTGTTGCCTTGAGATCACTCTGGATCTATACTTTTGGTCTGACTTTGATCCATTATCATTGTCATATTTTGCTACCATTTTCTTGTGAGCTCCCTTTGAGTTCCATCTTTGTCTGGGTTTTCTACACCATCAAGAGAGAGGGATTTTAGATTTGAAGTGTTGAGGACTTACAAGAACCCATCCCATTAAGGAGAACTGGTAACATCCTTCTATGTTTTCCTCCCAGGTGCCATTAATACAAAATGCATTCAACATATTCTTGTCTTGTCTATTGGATGCATGGAGTAAATCCTGTTTTTATTTACTGTTTAATGTCTTTTAATGCATACGTCTAGATTTTTGCAGCATTTATCTTGATCACCTATTTGCAGATCTAAGGATATTGGCAGCCATCTTTGTTATTATGGATGTTTGTTATGCACAACTAAAGTGGTCTTTTTTCGTACACTTGCAATTAAGATTCATACTAACAACTAGCGACTCCACACATGTTTATAATTACGACCGCTGTCATTTTTCATATCCCTGCATATCCAGCTGCTTCAAACCCTAGGATTAATCTTCAGCTTCTTGTTTTACTTTTCTTGATGTTGTTTTTAACCTATAAAACCCTTAAAAATTAAAAATTCTAACTTTTGTGTGTTTTCGGACCTATTACGCATGTGACAAGCATCAGCTGCAGCTGAGACGAAAATTTCTTCTGAAACTTGCTCCTGAGAGTGCCAGAAGTGTAGGTCACACTTTTCAGGCCAAAACCTGTGACCTGAACCTCCAAGGTGCAGAAAACAGGCCAGAACCTGTGACCTCTGTAGAAAACAGGTCAGAAACTGCGACCTGTACTTTTTGTGGGAATTTTTCTGAGTTTTTTATGGGTTTGCCCGGGCCTCTGTTCAGGGTTGTCTAACCTCCGTCTCTGCCAATTTTAGACCTGTAATTTTTCTATTTTACTCAACTAAGTGGGAATCTAGCCCCCTAGGGCTTCAGTACCCTCCACTTTTTGTGGAAGAGTTTTAGCTGCTGCAGGTTGTCTGAAATTTCAGAGTGTTCAACCCTTTTAATTTAGATCTAATACCTTACATTCAGATCCATTTCAGATTGGTTATTTATCCGTCCAAATCACCTCGTTTAGTTTTTTTTTGGTTTTCCTCTAGGGTCCCCTCCGCTTCCCTTCAGGATATAGCCTTTCGCCACCTCATTTACAACAATCTTTCCTCTGATTTTTTTGTTGTTTTTCTGCACCACTTTCCAGCAGATCTAACCTTTAGATCCCTGTCCCTCCCGACCTTAGATCTGTTGGCTATTTTAGTGTGTTTTGACTATATTTTTACCCACCTACAGACTATTTTTTGAGAGGCCCACCTCCTTGGGTTTATATTAATGCATAATTAGCTGTTTATTTTCTGTTATTTCAGTTTCATATACTGTTATCTGTAGGTTTATTTACAGTTATACAACACACTTTTATTTTTCTCTACAAGCGTCTGGGTTTAAAAATTAAAATTTACACACTTAACACACACACCCTAAGATAAGAAGATCTTGGTTAACACCGCCAGACAAAGACTTTAAAACATTGTAATCAATTGACACTGCACCTCTCTGCCCTTTTTTCGACATTATAATCAGTTGATACTGCACCTCCTTGCCCTTGTTGGTCTTTCTTCCCTTTGTGCCATGTTTGTGTTGTCATCATTGCACCACCAAGGTGTTTATCATGGAGACTTCTTGGTCTTCAACCTCAGTTTTCGGTAGGAATACTTACTCCTCTGCATAGGATTCGAGTTAGTCCTCCAACGAGTCCACACTCAGACTCCTCTTCTGGTTCATTGGGTTCTCCTTCTGCCCCCAGTTCTCCCCCTGTCACCTTCACTATGTCTGGTTCAGGACCTAACACTAGTGGTAACCCTAGCCCTAATGCTAGGAATACTACTAGTAGGACCGCAACAGGAACTACCCTGGTTTCTTCCTTGCTACCCTATATGGTAGGCCTTAGTCTTCCCGATTTTAACCAGTTGATCAATGACCCTATACACCATGATGTTGGTTGGCCTACAATGCCAACCAAGCTCCCTTCTGACATTCCCAAGTTTGAAGGTCTTGCTGGAGAAGATCCTACTAACCATGTTAGATCTTTCCACATGTGTTGTTCGTCTAATTCCATTACCGATGACTCTCTCCATCTTCGATTGTTCCAACGTACGCTTACTGCTGAAGCTTCTAAGTGGTATGTTGATCAGACCTCCTCTTCTCATACCACCTTTGCGACTATTGCCCAAGCTTTTCTGTCTTATTTCCAGATTCCCCTTCATTATGATACTGGTACCGAACTCTTGACTTCTTTCCATCAATCGTCTGCGACCCGCCTATTCGACCATGTCCAGGAATGGCAGAGAAGAAAGAGCCTATGTTGAGCCCCTACCTTTGAAGACCGTGTCTACATGGACTGGTTGCTTAGATATCTTTTTCCTACTATCGGCAAAGATGTCGCATTGCACTTCTCTCGAACCGAAGAAGCCACTCTCCAGATTGCCTTAAAATATGACCTGATCTACGCTCAGTCTGTTTATACCATCCTTCCTGATCTTCCCAGGCTCGGTGGTGCTAACGCATCGGGGGCATCTCACGCTACCAATGGTATCATTAGAGCTCTTTCTCATCCATATGCTCAACCTCCTATGGGCTATGGCTTCCCTTCGGGGGGGCCCAACACCTCCAGAATTTTTCCCCCTCTCGGTAGCATGTATCCAAGATACGACATGCCTCCTCCTTTTTCCCATCCTCCTATTTACCACAATGTTTCCCAACCTGCTTATTATTCGTATCTACAGCTTGTCGCTCCAGCTCCTCCAGCATTAGCACCTTCGCCTCCCTTACCTTCTCAACCCTCGCAACAACAGCTACCACACCCCCAGGGGAAAGTATTTGCACAGTAGGGCGTGACTAATCCTCCTCCATCTCAAAAGAAGAGGAAAGGTACTCAAATCAATCTACCCCCAGCAATCCTGGACCTAATCCTCAAGGTAATGCACCTAACACTGCTAACCAGCAATAGGGCACTCAACCCAAGCCCGATAGGTCTGTTCGCACAAACAAACCTTGTTTGTGTTGCGGTGTCTATGGACATTAAACATAATTGTCCTCTTTTTCCACAAATGCGATAGATGTGGGAGTCTCAAGCCACATTACGAGGACAACAAGCCTCCTCTTCCGTCCCTCCCAATGCTGCACCTAGTCAACTTGCTGTGTTTACTAATCCTTTCCCTTAGCAAGGATTCGTGGCTACCCAACCACCTGAAGGTCAGGTGGCCACTCAACCTTCTCCATCTGGTACCTCTGATTACTAGATTCTCATGATCGACTCTGACCAACCTATAGCCGTTGACCTGAACCTTCAGACTCAGTCCCGTTAGTACACCAAGCCTCCTATTCTGTCTATCCCCGAGTCCCCTTCTTCAAGTTCCACAGAGCCTCTTTCGACAACCAATGGTCCCTTACATATCCCTCACCCTAAGGCAGAGGTTCCTCCCAAGAGCCCTAAAGGGCCATTACGCCGAAATGCTGCTTTTGGAAAAGCTACCCATTCGTATTGTATAGTAGATGATTTGGCGCAATCTCCTACTACCATCTCAATGTTGGAACTTCTCCAGTCGTGCCATTCACAATAAAAATCTCTACTATATGCCATGGGCATTGTAGATCCTTAGGATGATCGCTTGATCATCTTCGATGTTGACTTGTCAGAACATCCTCCTCTTTCTGCTTCCGTCGCCTTCCACATCCTAGTCAAGATCTGGAATGCCAACATTTCCCGTTGTATCATTGATGAGGGGGCTTCCACCTGCATGATGTCTGCTTCAGTTTGGAAGCAAATAAGATCACCTGAGTTGGCTCCTTCCACGATCACTCTTCGAGCGTGGGATGGCCATGCCTCCCAACCCATTGGTCTATTCCGCAATTGTCCTATTACTCTTGCGAGCAAGACTGTTTGCGTTGACGTAGAAGTCATTGAAGCCCCCTTATATTACAACATTCTATTGGGTTGTAGCTACACCTATGTGATGTCTTCTATCCCATCTGCGGTTCACTGCAAGATTTCCTTCCCTCATAATGGAAAGATAATCACCATTGACCAATTGACATATTACGAACCGAAGTCTCAGACCTCCCCTGAGTCCATCATCTCTTTAATAGCCAATAAGAAAACCGTCGATTCTTTGACCAATGTCTCACCCAGAGTCTACAAAGACTCCTCTCTACTTGGTACTTTCCCTGGTTTTCCTACTCCTATCTCTGATCCCAGCTCATCGAATTTTTGCATGATGCAATCATCTTGGGCTGCTCTCAAGCAGCCTGCTTCGACTAGTCAGCAACAGTGCCCCCCGCAACCCGCTCCCAGCACTTTGTTTCAGCCTTCTGGACCCCCCCTTCTGGTCCTTCACCTATAGTTGGTATCCATGAGCCTCTTTATCCTCCTAGAACATTTCCTCCAGGCCTTAACCATCTTGGAGCTGTCCCGCCTGGCCATTACCCCTCTGGTCATATATTTTTCCTTGCTCCCCCTCCTAGAGTGTACTCGGTACCTATCATAGCTACCCTTTCTCTTCCTAACCTGACCCTAGGGATTCCCATATGGTACCTTTATCCTCTAGCCACTACCCCACCTGGTCAACCCACACCTTATCTAGCTTTGACACCAGTTCATCTAGTCCCCATGACTTCTCCCACTGCTACAGTGCCTCAACCATCTCAACAAGAACCCTCTCCTATTGCGACAGCTTCAAGTAAAAGGGGCAAAGATCGCAAGGGGGCATCAAAAGACAAGGCTACCTCGACTGACCCTGCTACTCCTCCGCCTCCAAAGTTGTGTGCCTTGTGTGATGTCATCAGTCATGCCACCCATACTTGTCCCGAATTGCCCTGTATCAAGCCCATGGTTAAAGTTGCGTTCCCTGAGTCTACGATCCTTGAAGCCTCTGTTTCTTCCTCGACTGCAGCTAAGAACCCTAAGACTATTTGCACCAATCAAGCTTGTGCTTTGTGTGATCTCCATGGCCATTATTCCCACCACTGTCCCCACCTTACGCATTACTGCGCCTCTTTAGAGGTAGTTCGGGAATACGAGGGAACATAATCAATCTGCCTCTCTCATACTTGCGCAATATGCTTCGGGCCAGCTTCAGGATTTACCCACTCCCATTGACGTTCCCCCTCTTGAAGTCGAGATGATGGAGCCTATGGCTAGCATCCTCTACCTATCATCATCCATGAGACCCTTGGTGGAAGGTCCCTCTGAATCTTCCCCTATTGTTTTGCTCGACCTCCCTTCAGCGATCACCCTGGGCTCAACATCAGTAGATCCTTTATCTACTTGTTCTTTTGTCATCCCCCGTAATGATATGTGTGTGAAAATTTCTTCTCATGATGATGAGTCAGGTAACTTCGCCGCGTCATGTGGTCTCCCTTCCGCCAGTCATTCCATCTTCTATTACGATGATGACATCATGGAAGCCTTGTCCACCCCGGACCTCATCCTTCCGGCCCAAAGAGGGATGGCACCATTCATGTCTATAGTGAATTTAGTGGCCTAAGTACAAGCTACAGCTCTAGTAGCTCCCACACACCACCTTTCCATCGATGTGTGAGTAGTGGACATCTTACCCAGATCACTCCCTCTAGCAGTATTCGCTCAATTTCTACTTTGCGCTCAGGTTTCCAGCATTGTTCATCATCCTCCCATTTTTTTTCTTGTGGCACCTTTCCAATGGACCTCCCATCCACACCTTATATCAGTTATGCTGATGGTGCAAGTCGCTACTCTCGGAATCTAGCCTCGACAGGTTGGGCCATCTTTACCCCCTTACATTTTCTTGTTCTATTGAATGGTGTATGCATTGTTACTACCACCAATAATCAGGCTGAATATGATGCAGTGCACGGTTTATTAGCCGATGCCCTTTCCCATCGCATCCTCCACCTTCATGTTCATTTAGATTCCCTGCTTCTTGTCATTCAATTGAATGGTGTCTATAGTGTGCATAATCCTATCCTTTTTAGAAGATATTTACGAGTGAAGATTTTGATGCATGAATTTGAAATCATTACATTCAGTCATGTACCTAGAGAAAAAAATCACTATGTAGATAGCATTGTAAACAAAATTCTAGATTGGCATTTATCACACGCATTCAACATAAGACAATGACATAAAACCATCAAAAAAATGCATATCCATAATATGTGTCGTATATAATGATTTAGAGTCCATTAACTCTGATACATATGACATGCCCATAACATGTTACAAAAACTCAAAACTGGGGGCACCACGTGCCCCTACACC
This sequence comes from Pinus albicaulis, assembly GCA_034641835.2. Taxonomy (NCBI): domain Eukaryota; kingdom Viridiplantae; phylum Streptophyta; class Pinopsida; order Pinales; family Pinaceae; genus Pinus; species Pinus albicaulis. Next base: position 28,474,576 of record MU968317.1, read on the forward strand.
TAATCACTATGTGGAGGGTCCCGAGCTAATGGCTCTGCTCCTGCAGCTCATAGATCACGCATCCCCTGTTCGGCCATCGCCATGCGCTGCATGACCCCTTGCTACTCCGAGGGTAGACGAATACATGGCTCTATGTAATAATCATATAAATATTGCCAGCCATGCTTTGAAACACTGGAAAAAATCCTCTCACATCTACCGCAGATATCCTCTAGGAGGGCCGCTGCATCTTCATTTTGCAGCGCTCTCGATCCACTAGGTCCTGCAGCTCCTGATACTGCAGGCCGTCCCTTATACTTGGCCGGTTTCACTGCTGTATCTACATACCAAAAGTGAAAGAATCAATACCATATACAATATTCTGAAACTTTAAAATGCACATAAAATATTAGCAACTTCTCACTTACCATCGGGCCCCCATACTCGACCTGGTGGCAATGGCAAGTCTGGTTCCCCATAATAACTCATCCAGTCATCTATGTACAACGACATCTAATCCCAATGTGCAAAGAACTCGGGTTGGAACACCCGTCTGACTGCCCCACCTCCTCCTCTGCACAACAGTCACCCCCACTGGTGCATCCTGGGCTCTCTCAGGCCTCCATCTTGGAGCTGTATGTGAGGTCGAAGTGTCGGGATCTTCTCAAAGAAGAGCGAGCACAACACTGTACCATATGCACAGTCATGGTTCACTTGCCACCTGCAAAGTGACAACTGTCATTTCAATGACGACAGTATCATCTGGGCCCACCCATAGTAGGTCCCTCTAAACACACTCTGCACAAGCACCATCTGCCCTCCAGTGACGTGGTGGAGTGCCTGGTTTCCCAGGATCCGCAGCACCGATGCAGCCACAACTCTGGTATCTAAACTCTCTAGATACTCCATGGTTATCCGAGTCCCTTTGACTTGGAGACCTGGTCGGAAATGGCACTCTACAAACTCCATGATGTTTCGCTCTCGCGGTAACACTAGCTGAGTATTCCCTACCATCCCAAGTGGTGGCAGACCAGTCAGGAAATACATATCCTGGACCTTCAACTCGATTCGGTGCCCCTGCACTATAAATACCTCATGGTACAAATCCCAATAACCAACAATCCGGGCCAATAAGGTCTCTCTAGCTCTCATGAGAGGGTTCTCCACAAATTTTAGAACCCCAAACCTGGCCAATGCACTATGGACACCCTGATCCTCCCGGATCTCTGACCGTAATGTACCCAGGTCTCTCTCTCTCTAGTTGATCCATAATTCTACCATATCTTCACAAAACCATCAAATTTGTCAGTATACAGATAGGAAAGACTATATCCAAACTTAAAAACCCAGTTCCCAGCCAAAAAATAGCACTGGAAAACCCCTCTCTATCAGATCGCACTTTTCAGGCGCAATCCTGGGACAAGTCGTACTTTTCTGCCCAAAACCTGCTACCCAGGTCACAGTTTTTTCTCCAAAAAGTGCGACCCAGCCATGAAGAAGACTAGGGGTCTGTTACTGAGTTATGGGGACCTAAACTGAACTTTCAATCCACTGAAATTAAAGAGTAGGGTTAGGCCTCTTACCTGCAACTAATGGATCTCGATTCCAACGATCGATTTGTCTGCTACACTCGCCGCAAGATTTAGGGCCTTCTCTCCTCTCTACATTCACCACAGCTCCACATGTAAATGAGTGAATTTGGAGGGAAAATTCCTTATTAAAAGAGAAACCCCTAATTTTTCTTTCGCCTACTGTAGCCAAACTGTAGCTCAGTTTTCCAAACCGTCCACACCATTGGAAAGCTCTCACCGAGCCCTCCAATGGGTAACTCTTAGTTTTTCATGATTTGATACTTCACCAGGATACATTTTTTCCAAGAAGGGTCACTTCACCACTCCTCAAAATCAAATTTCTTCATCTACAACACTTGTACTTGGGGCACCACTTTGCCTCTATACTTGGCCATGCTCGTGTTGATCTTTGTCATGAGTAACCATCTTGTACTCATGCTTTTATGGTCCCCATTAGACCTTTTCTATGTGGCAGTATCATCGAGTTTCCCTTATTTAGAGCATCCAAATTGAGTCATCATCGCATTCATGGAGTCTATCCTGAGTCCCTTTGTATCTCACTATAGTCCTCCATCCTTCAATGGTTGGTCCCTCTCTCATGTCACAGATCATGGCCTTCAGCCCTACTGTCCCCTATCCTTTTTTGATATCGTGTCAGTTGCTGCCAAGTCATTCATGCCCTTTTATGATATAAGAAGGGAATTCATCCATTCGCTACTCAATACCCCCCATTTCATCATCCTCATTGGTGTCAGTCTTTCAGTCGCTCTACTATTTTCTCTCATGCCTTAGTTGAGGATCTCTTATTGCCTCACCTATGGCAGACCTCCTTCTGTCGACACCAACTTATTCATTCCAGAAGACAGGTCTAGAGGGCGGTGTATCTTGGTTCCAGCCTCCACTCTTGCTTGGTGCCTCAGATTAGGCAAAGGGACTCCTTACAGCCCTTTGACTTAATTTTTTCTCAGCTCCAGCTCCTTATAGCATGATTGAGATCCATATGCTTGATGGTTCAGTGATGCAACAGATTGGACTGGTGATTCCCAGGCGTGTGTGAGATGTTTCATCCCTCATGAGGGGGTGGCCCTACAGGTAGCCCCCCACATGCCCAGATGAAATCTTCATTACAGCCTTTGATGTAGCTCCTGATATTTGATTATGTCGGCCTCAGCCGCTTGCAGCACCTTTTTGATTGCATGCATCAGTCATATTTTCAGAGCCCTTTCTTGTTTATAGGGGTATTTGTGTTGTATTTGTATCTCATGTACTCAAAGTTTATTGTACAAGTCCTGGCTATTATCCGAAGCGTAGTATGTATGTGGGATTCATTATCATGTTCTTTATCTAGCTCATGTTTATGCCAACATGTACTATATAGTTCAATCCCTTGTTTACTGGACGCATTATTCTTTGTATTTTGTCTTAACAGGCATAGGTATGCCTCCCCCACTACCTATAGCGTAGGTAATCACTCATAAAAGAGACTTGTCACACCTGTAAGTCTCACCTCCTCAGGGTCTAGTCCTCTAGCACTTTGGTCTACCTTATATTTCTCTCCCTCTGACTTCCCCTTCGGTGTCTAGCGGTTGAGTTCTTACAATGTACTTTGGTCATATGATTAACTCCTAATGCTCGCACATTGGGGGGAAATCTGTTACACCAATTACTATTAGATGGACCTAAGTACACCATGTAAGACCAATTTTACCCTAAGTAAAATTGCTTTCACTATGTAAAATAACTTAGTAAACCACATTTATTAAGTTTTTTATGGTCTAAATAGGAAACCCCATGAGGAAATATTAAATAAATCCACATTTGTTTGGTTTTCCTCAAGGAATAATTAGTTAAACAATAGTTTAATTATTATTCCTAGTCATATTTAACCCAAAACAGGAAAATTAATTAGATAAATATTTATTTATCTTATTATTTTCTAGGAATAATTATTTAAACCTTATTTAAATAATATTCCTTGTTGAATTTGACTAAATCATTTATAAATAATTAAATAAAGCATTATTTATTTAATTATTATTCAACCACATCCTTAAAATAATAAATAAATCATTTATTTATTTATTATTTACAAATAAAGGGATTTGACCAAAGTCAAATTATTTTTCCCTCAAACAAATATAATAAAATATTCCATAGAAGGTGGATCTAGATTTGGTTAATAATATTTTAATTATGCACCAATATCTAGACTAACTCAATATTTTGTTATAAATAGAAGGGTTTTTCCTTTCATTCACTACCTTTTGTTTCCTTGAGATCACTCTGGATCTATAATTTTGGTTTGACTTTGATCCATTATCATTGTCATATTTTGCTACCATTTTCTTGTGAGCTCTCTTTGAGTTCCATCTTTTTCTGGGTTTTCTACACCATCAAGAGAGAGGGATTTTAGATCTGAAGTACTGAGGACTTACAAGAACCCATCTTATTGAGGATAATTAGTAACATCCTTCTATGTTTTCCTCCCACGTGCCATTAATACAAAATTCATTCAACATATTCTTGTCTTGTCTATTAGATGCATGGAGTAAATCTTGTTCTTATTTACTGTTTAATGTCTTTTAATGCATAGGTGTATATTTTTGCAGCATTTATCTTGATCACCTAATTGCATATCTAAGGATATTGGTAGCCATATTTTTTGTTAGGGATATTTGTTATGCATAGCTAAAGTGGTCTTTTTTCGTACCTTGCAATTAAGATTCATACTAACAGCCACGTTGCTTCAGGCCGTCGATTGTTTCCCTCTTCGAGGGTTTTAACCATGTGATAATACTGGTGTACTAATTTGTGATATGTTTGTGAGCGGTGACCTTTGGTTTTTTATCTAAGGAACTTACCCTCTAAATTCCTAGATGGTATCAGAGCTATTTTGAGGGCCTCACCCATTGTTGATCCAAATCCGAAGCTGATTTGACTGCATGCGACAGTTGTTTTCTAGATATACTATTTTTGAACATTTTTGGGCCTAGAGAACTACTCTATTGTGTCTGGAGCATCTGTTACAGTGAGGAACCCCTTTCGTTTCATGCGAAAATGTTTCTGGTTTCCTAAGTTATGTTAGTTTAGATCTCGAGGTATAAAGCATCTATTTTGCAGTTATATTTGTTAATAATTATGGTTTATTTCAGTTCCCTTTTGATGCAGTGAATACTGCACAATTCAGAATGTGCGTAGAAGAATAGAGTTCACAAATTATTTTTAATACCAAATTTCGATTTGCATAGTCTTCAAATAAACCACCATTCAAAATTTAATATACATCGCAGATTAACACAGCAATATACTCAAAGCAATACCATATGCACAAGATTCCTATTTACGGATCCTACATCAAAACGGAACAGTTACCATCGAATCGCACTTACAAACTTTCCTTCTGCGCTATTCCTGAAGTTCTGCAATTTCGATGAAGTGCTATGCGTTTATTTTTTATTTGCGAAACCCTTTTGCTGCTGGTGCTACTCCACTGTCAACTGCTCTTACGTCCAACATTCACATCGACTCCGCTTCTAAACTTCTCACAGCAATCATGCGATGAGTTAAGAACGCAACTTACAAGTGTGGAATTTCAATTGGATGTGACAACACCTTTCCACCGTGATCTGTCTGAGATCTGCGTTCCCCGGTTTGAATTTATTCCGATCAGTGTTGCCTTACACCTACTATTCGATGGTCTGTTTACGGTATAATTTAGTGCATCTGTTGTGTACCAGAGGTTAAGCAATATATTTGAACAGAGAGCCGAACACAAACAAAATACGTGCATATAATAATAACAAGAAATTATAGATTCAAACTCTTCTTTGGCCGAATATTACATTTGTTTGCCCTCTCGCTCTCGCCTCTTACGCACTCTTTATACAATCACATTATTCCTCTCTAAACTCTTTTTCTTTGTCCTATTCCACCCTCTATCTATATTCTCCATCCTCATACGAATCTCATATTTATACATAGTTGTGGATTAATTTGAATCCATGATTTCCTCCACAAATGACTCAAACAAATCCTAAAATAGCTTATCCCTCCTTTGACTCAACTAATTTTTATTTAAGGAGTTCATAATCCCTAAGATATCTATACAACCCAACTCCTCTCATATTCTCAATTATAAGAAAATATTTACAATAAACCTCACACTCAGATTTTCCTCTTAATTTATTTAAAATGTACATAATTTATAAAATAATTAAAAAAAACATCACCCCCTAAATCATCCAAACAAATAATGACATTTGAGCACAATGCTCCTGCATCAGACTCCCCATGTAGAAAATTTTCCATAGACTCCTGTCTATGAGGTTTGTCACTTTTCTGTAATAATGCGACAGCCACAAGTCTCAATGACTTGCTACCTCCAAGATTCCAAACTCTATTTTGCTCCCGGTCTTTTAAAGTATCAACTCCATTTTGTAATTTTGCACAGAATTTCCAGAATAGTATTTTCAGAACACTATTGAATGTAACTCTCAGTTTTCCATACCACACCATCTTTATTTATGGAAATATAGACTTGCGTAGAAATGTTGATACCCATTCTTCTAGTCTCCAAACTTTGAAAGAATCTCGAACTGGTTTTACATCAGCATTCATAGGTTTATCAGCTGACTACGTAGTCTTGAATTTAATAAGAGCTAAATCAGAAAGCTCACCATCACCAACATCACTCACTCTGTCAACCGGATTCCATCGGCCTTTACAACAATTACTTCCGCCAATTCGTCGAAGTAATTCCTCCTTGTCAATTACATCAATACGATTGATGTTTTCTGTAGTGTCTTCTCCTCTTTCCGTTACAATTTCTCTGGTCTTATCTTCTTCGGCCTCTAGCTCTTTGTTTGATGCTTCCTTCTCCAATTGCGCTGAACACTCAACTTTCTATAATGAAGAATAATCAACAACTTCTTCTTGATAACAATTATAGTCATTGACTACCCCTATAGTAACAAATTTCTCATCCAGTGCGGTATCTACATTCATCAACAAATTATTAGTTTTAAAAATACAAGACCTTTCGGCCTCTTTTGATGCTTCAAGCACCAATCTCCCATCATAGACTTTCTGGATTTCAGCAGATCCTCTTTGTTGTGACTCCATTCCTTTGAGTCTCTCCTTCTTTAACAAATCAATATGAATTTGTTCAAGTTCTCTGAACTCGTTCATCAGCTTGCCATTCCACTTTTGTTGCTATCACTTCCATTTAACCCATTTCTTCGTTCTCCATCTGTATCTTCGGTCTTCATTTGTCTTTCTTTATAGCCACTCTGTTAATATATCCATTTCTTCTCTCGTTACTGCCAGACTAATCTCACGCTCTTCATTCTGCTGCCAATTTCTATACTCCCGCAATCTAATGCCTTCTTCAAATTTACTTTCCTGTTGCTGATCATCTCTTTTAAATTATTGGCTGCTTTCATCTTTATCCTGTTGGATTAATATTTCTATTTCCTTTATGTCTCTAAGGACATAACTTTCTTGCTGCTCCTAATCTTTCATCTTATCTTCAAATAATTTCTGTTCAATTCCTCTGATTTCAGCATCATATTTATTAATGTTGTCTTCTGTACCTACAGCCACATTATTAATTAAAGGGTCAAAGCATTCACTTAACTTTATAAACATTAGAGACATTTCATCCTTATCATGCACTGTAACTATAATCTCTTCTTTATCAGGTTCTGCAAGCTTCATTTCTCCTTCAGGTTCCTTGAGCCATCTTTCCAAGAACTCTATTTCCATGTGAAATCTTTCCAGCATTTCATCACAACCTTCATTCCTAGTTTCATTCTTCTTCTGGCAATCCTCCTGAGTTATCCTGTTTTCTGTATCATCACATTGCAAAATTATTTCATCAATTTCATTAAACAAATTCATTTGTTTACCTCCTTGGAATATCACTACGGCATTTTCCTTATGCTTCTGCTCCATAACAGCTTCAACTAGTTGTCTTACACCAAATAGAAACTCATCTATGAATTCTTTCTGCTGCAATAAATCAGTACCTTCCTCCTCTAAAAGGCATTCTCCATCATACTTCACCTTAAGAGCTTTATTCATCTTTGTGACAGTTTCACTAGACTGTCCATCATCTTCTGCACATCCTGCAAACAAACACAAACTATGAGATTTAAAAATACAAGGCTTCATAGCCTCATCTGCTTCCCTTGTCAACATATCTTCAAATTGTTCTGAACTATTCCAATAGTCCATGAGATCTTTCTCATTATCCTCTTCACCCAGAGTTTCACCCTGTTCTGGTCCACAAATGGAATCTTCCATTTCCAACTCAACTTCTCTGAGTTCTTCACATCTCAATTGCACCCTCATCATCTTCTCAAGCTTTCTCAGCTCTTTTGTTAACTGCATATTTACCTGTTGATTCTTCTTTTCTTATAGTCTCTGCCATTTCACTTTCTTCCTCATGGTCCAACCATGTCTCTGGTCTTTCTTATTTCTCTGCAACAATTCCATCAATAGCTCAAGATGAACCGCTATCTCAGCCTTCTCCCTCTCATATTCTTCATCAGTCAACTGCTTCCATATGCCATTTGCCTTGGCATCTTCCTTCTTCTTTCCTCTGTTGTGGCCTTTCTCAGAACCTCTTAAATGACTATCAACAGTCATTTTTTCCTCCTTTGTGAACTTCATCTGTTCACTTGTGGATTTCATTCAATCCCCTTTTCAGCAAGCCTTCATACTTGCCATCCAACAATGCAAGCTCTCTTCCTGTGCTTGGTATCTTTTGGTTCTCTGTCTTGGAATCATCTTTTGGGCAACTCTCTTGCTCCTCTTTGCTGCAAACAACAACTGCAATATTTCTTGTGTTACAATGACCAAACTCTTTGGGTGTCGGGCTCCGCCGATCATGCACCCAAATACATTCAAACATTTGACTTGATTTAAGAATCTTTGATTCCAAACTTGACATCAACTCTTCATCTTGGATGAAAAATGCACCCTTTTGTACAATAACTCAATGGTGGACTTTAACTTGACTCAAGCTATACAAATTTCTTCATTTGACCTTGACATCTTACTTTGACCTTTCCACTTTATGTGATTACTCTACATAAAAATATTCTATATATAACACACCCAAATACTTATCACTCCACTCATTATCTCTCTTAAAATATCTCTCTTCCTACTCATGAATTCTGGTGAAACACTCATAAAGTGTATATATTAATTAATGGCCTTAAGCACTATTCTTCTCAACCTGAATTACACATCCACTTTACGTTATTTAAATAACATAAAAACTCATTTAACTTACCACATTCTTTTTATATGGAGTAAAGGATCTACCCTTTACCATTTAAAGACTCACAACGATTTTGATAACAAATCTCAAAATCATTAGAAAGTTTCATAACCAAAAATGCGTTGAGAATCATTCAATGGGAGAACAAGGTAAAAGTAAAACTTCAAAGGGATTAATTCCAAAATCCCAACAAGGACGCTGCTCAATGCCTTGAATCCAATCTTCGTGGACATGCGGGATTCCGCCCTCAATGCCGCAAAGGAACTACACATATGCATTCCCAAAAATATTATGTTAATCTGAGAAAACGAATATGTGCGGTCATATGGAGTATGGAAACCAACTTGTTGTAAGGATCTTAGAAAAACGATTTTATACAGGCTCCAATCTAAAAAATTATGTCCAAAGCATTTGATCGACATTCGTCCTGCCCTTCACACTCAGGAATGCACTTCGAAGGAGCATTCCATGAAATGCATAAAAAATAACACAGAAGCCGCAACCCCTCTGCACAAACCAGTCACTGCATGGAGAGTAAGTATTGTGCTCTAGGAATCCTGATCGCTGAATCCTTGACTGCTCCACAAAACAAACAAAACCACTTGCCTAACCAGCGCAACTCTACTCAGTAGACTCCAACACACTAGTCATTATAATATGTGTCCAAATCGCAGGTTATTTTCTCGGTTCGAAGCTGGATCGTACAATGATGCAATTTATTTCAATTTATTTTGAAGAGCACGACTCCTCCACATACAATCCGACCTGCTCTTGCTCACAAAAAGTAGTCAAAACACAACAGCCTCAACTCATGACAGACTCAACCTCAAACTCATCTCCTTAGGCTCTGATACCAAAATGATGCAGTGAATAGTGCACAATTCAGAATGTGTGTGGAAGAATAGAGTTCACAATTTCTTTTTAATACCAAATGTCAATTTGCATAGTCTTCAAATAAACCACCATTCAAAATTTAATATACATCGCAAATTAGCACAGAAATATACCCAAAGAAAGACCATATGCACAGGATTCCTATTTATGGATCCTACATCAAAACGGAACAGTTACCATCGAATCGCACTTACAAACTTTCCTTCTGCGCTATTCCTGAAGTTCTGCAATTTCGATGAAGTGTTATGCGTTTATTTTGATCTGCAAAACCCTTTTGCCGTTGGTTCTACTCCACTGTCAACTGCTCTTACGTCCAACACTTGCGTCGACTCCGCTTCTAAACTTCTCACAACAATCATGTGATGAGTTAAGAACTCAACTTACAAGTGCGGAATTTCAATTGGATGTGACAACACCTTTCCACCGTGATCTGTCTGAGATCTGTGTTCCCCGGTTTGAATTTATTCCGATCAGTGCTGCCTTACACCTGCAATTCGATGGTCTGTCTACGGTATAATTTAGTGCATCTGTTGTGTAATGGAGGTTAAACAATATATTTGAACAGAGAGCCAAACACAAACAAAATACTTGCATATAATAATAACAAGAAATTACAGATTCAAACTCTTCTTTGGCCGAATATTACATTTGTTTGACCTCTTGCTCTCGCCTCTTACGCACTCTTTGCACAATCACACTATTCCTCTTTGAACTCTTTTTCTTTGTCCTATTCCACCCTCTATCTATATTCTCCATCCTCATATGAAGCTCATATTTATACATAGTTGTGGAATAATTTGAAACCATGATTTCCTCCACAAATGACTCAACCAAATCCTAAAATAGCTTATCCCTCCTTTGACTCAACTAATTTCTATTTAAGGAGTTCATAATCCCTAAGATATCTATACAACCCAACTCCTCTCATATTCTCAATTATAAGAGAATATTTACAATAAACCTCACACTTAGATTTTCCTCTTAATTTATTTAAAATGTACATAATTTATAAAATAATTAAAAAAAACATCACCCCCTAAATCACACAAATAAAAAATGACATTTGAGCACGATGCTCCTCCATCATTATCCCTAAAGATGAGGTGGTTCATCACTCATCAAGGTTGGTGTCAGTGTCCAAATGTTTAGTGATCAAACATACTCTTTCAGGTTTACTTGGTAGTCGTCCTAGGTCAAAATTTCATGTTTTCAAATCAATTTTCAAATAAAATTTTGTTCACTGAATGTTGTCTAGGTCATCATCATTTCAAGGTCACTCCATTCATGGTCATCATCATTTCAAGGTCGTGTCATCCATCAATCACTTAGGGTCATAGATCAGTCAGCCTACCTCCATCTAGGTCATGGTCTAGGTCTCATTTGTTTCACCGCCACAATGTCCAATCATGTCGTGAAAGAAAGGCAAATAAAGGTCATTGTCGTTAGTCAAGTCACCTTCATTGGGAGTTAGCAAAGATAGGTAATAAAACAAAGGTAACTTGTCCTTTTTCAAGAAGTATGCTACATGGTCAAAAGAGCTCCCCTCCCATGCTCACAACTCTCCACAGCCATCCAAACATTGGCAATTTGCTACGTTTTTGCCTTTCAAGCTCCAAGAAACCATCAGAAGGGTCAGATCATCATTCCTCAAGTTTCAGAGGCTTCCAAATCAGTAAGTGATCATCCCTCACCTTTCATTCAGCTCAATTTCTTCAGCAAAGTGTGGATTCCCTCTTCTAGGATTTTCAACTACATTTTTGGTTTCATTGATGTTTGGCTTGCTTCAATTGGAAAACCCCTAGTTTCATCATCTAGTAACCTTCACACATGACTCATATACCTTACCAAGTCATTCCATATCACTCATATCTCTCATTTCTCCCACTTTCGCTCAAACCCTAATCCTCACTACATTTTTGCAGAGATACTAGGTCAACTCTGTGTTTAGGCCCTTTTTCCTTCTTTCCCTTATCCATTTCCAAAAATTCCACCTATACTGCGTTCCTAACACACCACCCTATCTCCCCTATTTTTTTAGATTTTTCCCTAACTCCTATCCCCTCCATTTCCCTCCCTAAACTTGTTGCCCCATTTCCCCCTGTTTTCCTAGTTTTCACCCTTCCTTTCCTTCATATCAAGCTAGGGTTTCTTTTTGCTAACAAACATCATGGAAGGTGAGAAGAGAAAGGCCCATAAGGGAGGTCATAATTCCAGGTTTGAGCCAACTCAAACCTATGGCATCATTTTTAGAGTTTTGTGATCATTTGCTAGGGTTTACATTGCACGCATGGACAGTCCTAGTTCAAATTTGATTTATGAAGAAATGAAGATGAATTTGACAAAAGTGAAAGAGGTTTTTGTCGATCATAGACCAAGGAACAAAAACCTCCTTCAGTTTATGCACAGGTGTTATGATTTGAGAGAAATACCCAAAATACAGTTGCTCCAAGTCATTTTCTGCACTTTTGGACAGGTTGTCTTCAAGTCAATTTTTCAGGGGTTTGTAGTGCTTGATGACTCCATTGTGTAGCCGAAATTCTAAGCTTTCCAACCATACCACTTGCATCCCAAACCTCCTCTGGGAAGGCCTCCAAACTCCCTCTCAAAGTGGCAGGACACTTCTGCTAAGAGTGCGCTGCGCTTCTGCATATTTTTAGAGATCAATTTCAAACTTGGATTCTGAGCAAATGGGAAAGTATTTCGGAAAACTGTTCATAAAATACCAAAGAACAAAACCCTCTATCAGTTTTGCAAAAAACGTTATGGTTAGAGAGATATTGATCCATCTTTAAGCCCTATTTTGCAGAAAAAATTTTGGAAAATCTGGAAAATTGACCTTTGTAGAAGTGTCGCATAGTGGCGTGACGCTTTTCCTCAGAGCATCCAAATGAGGAAATTTTTACATGGTTAGATAGCTCTTGCCTTCTACTTTACAGATATGGTCTCAGGTTGGCATGACACCCTTTAGTTTTGGAAAAAACTCAAAAAATAGCCTCTTTTTCATGTTTTTGCCACTGATTTAGCCTATGCACGGCGCTTCTGGAGTAAGGTTGGGAGAACGGATTTTTGAAGGCCTTCGAGGAGGTATTTTCTCATTTTCAAGGTTGGGATGGAAAGAGGACACATAGGGCTAACTAGCCCAATATTCAAATTTGTAGATGGATGCCTTAAGGTTAGCCAAAATCACCCTCAAAGTGGCGCGACGCTTCTGCTAATTGGCACGAGGCTTCTGTCTTGGATTCCTTTTGGACAGTTGTCAAGCCAAAATGGTCCAAATTTCGAGGTCGCAACTGTCCTACGAGGTGTCTTTTGGATAAGAGAGTTTGTTTTTGCCTCTCATTGTGGAGGAATCATGTAATTAATCAAGGAGACATACACTCCTAGTTATTAGCTAAATTTTGGGGGGACTATTTCTAACTTCCCTAGATTCTAGGTAATGACTAATAGGGTGCATTTATGATGTATTTTGTATCATATTTCGACCCAATGAGGTGTCATCTCTTCTATTTTCTATATGTAGTCCAACTCAAGTCATTTTAAGGGTTGGATGGTTGTTATTTGCAATGTGGAGCTATTGTACAAACTTTTTCAGTGAAATCAAACTTGGGACTCCAGTGCTATGCTTATGAGCATTGTTTTTCCTCAGTAACCTCATCAAGTTGAATGTTATGTTTTCTTGCCATCACATGTATGCTTCTATATGTTGATCTTATGAATGTATGAACAGAAATCTTGCTTTTCATGCTCTGCTTTATAAGATTTTCATAAATGTGTTTCTACTCTTCATGAATGAATTCATTTAACATGCTCATTCTGACTCTCTCTATCTTTTCAAACCCTATACACAATGACAATTAAAGTATGTTCTTAAGTATACCTACCTAGCCTCATCTTCATCTCTGCAACTGAACCTTTGAAATCAGACCTAAAACCTAGACCTAGTTCCTTGACTAGCATTCCTATCCAACAAAAGCTCAAAACAAAACCCTAATTCACTAAGCTTATACCTAGCCTAAGATCATTACATATCCAGTCATCTCATTGACTGTAAAGTGACATTGAGAGAGCCCTCTCTGGTTTTGGTAGGGCTAGCTACCAGACCTAAAGATCGATTTGAGGTTACCTCCTTCAGTTCCATTCTTAGCCTTGGGAAACGGGGGGAGTGATAACAATTGGGACAATACAAGGTTTCCACTTTACATGTGGAGCATCAAGTGCTCTAGGAATTGGGTGATGGCTAATAAGGGCAGTAGAGCTAATGTTAGGCTTTTTCCCATGCGCTAAGTTTAGTCCCAACCATATTTTGCATATTCCCTTTTTCTTTCAGTGTGGCTTTCTTTGCTTTTATCTATCTTTTAGCTACATCAACCTCCAAGGTAATGTCTTCTAGCCCAAACCCAAGGATGAAGATGAGATAGTGCCAATCCCCATGACCAATGACCACTTGCCCAAAGAATGGTTGTGGAATATAGGGAATGATAGTAAGTGGTAGGTATGGAATATCATGGGCATGCAACTTTAATCAGAGCCCTTCATATAACTCTAAGCCCTCAAAGTAGGTCCCACTGGACTAGGTCAAAGATTAACAACCTATGTGAAGTGAGGCAACAAGAATACATTCAAAATCATTTAATCAATCGTATCACCCTTTGATTCATATGACTATGCCCCAAAACAATAAGCTAAATCACGACTGCAAAATGGTAAAAGTACCTATCGATGGATGACCCACCTTACTTTAAGGAAAAATGAGGAATGGAAGAAAGAAACCTAATTGGAGCATATATGTGGAGCGTCCATGTCATCATCTCAAGTGCTAATCAATAGGGTTGCTAGTTGGTTGGTTTTCCAAGGAGGAGAAAAATTTCTCCTATGAGTTACCCACTTTTTGGTGGGTAACAATCCCAAGTTTCATTATTCTGTATAGAAACAATCCCCATGACCGGTTTGGCTTCGAAGTACATAGCAAGATGCAAAGGAACATACAACTCCTCATGGCACTTTCAGGGAAAGCAAACATCCTAAGAACTACTAAAGATATTGATGCAGGAGCATCATGGTTCCAAAATTTTGTACATTTAGTAGAATCTAGGGGGTCTTGTGTTTTTCAAAAGACTGGTTTTCCTAAGTATTTAATTAATATAATTTTAAATATTTTGAGTGATTTATGTGAGACCTTCAGAATAGGATTTAATTAATTATTGAGAGGCATATTTGTAAATGTTCTCGAATGTAGGAAAACATGAGTGATTGATGAGTGATTAGTGTGGATTGAGATATTCTGAAATATTGTAAATCTTAGATTAGAAAGTAGTTCATGATTTTATGGATTTATGGAGGATCCTTAGGATTTAGTTGAATGTTGAGATCCTCAAGAGATAAAGAAGAGATTTTGAGAACTAATTGAGGACGTAGAGGATTTTTGGGATTTTGTTGAGAAACCTATGGATCTGAACCAAAATTGGTTACAGAACCTTTTAGATATAATTGTAAAGCCTCAAAGGCACAAACAGTAGAAAAAATATCAACATTCTTAGATAGGAGGTTTGATTGTAAGCCTACGGGCATAGAGAGAGAGTGAAGAGAAAAGGGCTGAAACTATATTGTAAACAGATTTATTTGTATTTGTACAATTTATTTGATTAATGAG
Organism: Pinus albicaulis; assembly: GCA_034641835.2. Classification (NCBI taxonomy): domain Eukaryota; kingdom Viridiplantae; phylum Streptophyta; class Pinopsida; order Pinales; family Pinaceae; genus Pinus; species Pinus albicaulis. The sequence continues at coordinate 28,489,958 of MU968317.1, forward strand.
GAATTGAATTCATTGCGACTGTGTTTTTTGTTTCTCTTACGAGTTGAGTGATCTGTAATTGAACTTATCTGATTTATGTGTAATAGATTATAGTTGCATGAATTCTGATGGTGTATAAGTCTTTCTGGGCAGTAAAAGACTTACTTTGAAGAAACTGGGTAGAATCACCATATGATTCCAATTCTGTTAAAATAGCTTTGAAATGAAATTGAGAAAGATTGAATTGAAACATTGTGCAAGATGTTACAGTGAATATGATTATTCGGGATACGAGTGAATAATCAGAAGAAAGTCCATGAGGAGGAGTAGCGGAAGAAAACAAAGCAGAGTGGCATAAAGCAGAGAAAGCAACAAAGGCAGAGGATACTTATAGATTCCAAAGAAGTGAATGGACAAACAGGATTGAATCGCAGAAATGAAGATTTAAGTAATTGATGGCGGAGATCAAAGCGGGCAAAAATGAAGGCAAGTGATTAAACGACAAAGATTACACAAAAAGGCAATTTTGGAGAGTTGCGGACGAGGACGCGTGTCAGTGTGGCGCAACATCGCACATCGGAGATTTTAGAAGTTAAGGATTTCGCAAGGTAAGAAGAATAACTTGCAATGTGGTAAAGTCTGATAGTTGCAATACGATGCGACGTGTCAATATCGCGCAATAGCGCACTTCGCAGGAATTAAGGTTTAGCATCAAAGACTTCGCAAGGAAAAGGATTTTGATTGCAATGCGAAATGGAAAGGACAGTTGCGATGTGGTGAGGAGAGATGCCACGTGTCGACATTGCGCAAGATCGCGTATCGGCGATTTTAAAGTTTAGTGTTAAGAGTTCGCATAGTAAGTTGTTTTATTTGCGATGCATTATGATTGGTCGAAGGATGGTGGGACCCTGAAACCCTATTCCGCACATATGAAATGAGATTTGGGTTTATGTGATCTTTTATAAAGTAAAGCGTTGTTGATGGTGGGACCCTGAAACCCTATTCCGCGCATATGAAATGAGATTTGGGTTTATGTGATCTTTTATAAAGTAAAGTGTTGTTGATGGTGGGACCCTGAAACCCTATTCCGCGCATATGAAATGAGATTTGGGTTTATGTGATCTTTTATAAAGTAAAGCGTTGTTGATTGCCTAAGGTATGTGTATAAAGGATTCTGTGGGACCCAGAACCACGGTCAGCGGGTTTTGGTTAAAGTGGATGCCACGATAAATAAAGGTGAAGGTTTAAAGGTAAAAGTTTATATTAAAAAGTTAAAACTCAAGAGCCACTTATGGATAAGCTTCTGCATGAAATTCATTAAAAAGATTTGCGGCAAAGATTTGCATGAAATTCATTAATTCATATGTGTAAAATTCTGCAAACTCTACACATATGAATATTTGCGGCCTATGGCTGCATCATTTGGTATCAGAGCAAGAAAAAGCTCTTTTGGGAGAAAGTTAGAGCGGGTATGCTCTACAGAAGAGAAATCTGAGTGGGTTTGCCTTTTGAAGATAATTCAGAACTTATGGAATTATTTTATTTCATAATTAACTTTGTGAACAAAGAACAGATTTTGAAGAGTTTTCTTTGAAGAGAACAGAATGGGAATAATTTTCAGAGAATCAGAGTGGCGCAGCAGAAGCGAAGAGAAAAATCAGATCTAAATCTGATTAAGGTAAGAAAGAAACTAACTTTCTTATTGATTTTGAAATTGGTGATTGATAAATTGATTTTTGATAGAACAGTAAAGAGGTAGAAGAAAAAATCTACTTTGGGGAGAAAGTAGATCAGATTGAAGAACAAATTGAGAAAATTGTTTATGAAGAGATAGTGACAACTGCAAACAGTGAAGGTAAAGTCAGCAGACAGAAAAGAGAAACTGCAACAGCAACATGTGTTCAGAAAATTGGACAGTGAGGTATGGTCTTCATGTTTTCAGTTAATTAATGATGGATTGTTGATTGAAAGAAATGCTATAAAGATGTTTGATGATTGTAGCGAAGAACAAGCAGAGTTTTTGATGATGATAGCAATGAACCTATCCAACTAGAGGTTGGAAGAAAGGAGAAAGGTGACTGAGTGCAGCAGCCAGAGGAGCAGCGAAGCTCTAAGAGGTTCAAGGGAGTGAACCAAGATAAAGAGAGAATACCTAGGAAGAGATCAAGCACAGAGAGGAAGCTTGATAGAGTATCGAGTAGCAAGAGGAGATTGCTACAAGAGAAGGCTATGTTGCAAATCACCAATCGAGCATGGATGAGCTCATGAGTAAGATGGTCGTGGAGGGTCATAGAAGAGGTTCTAGAGAATGCCATGAAGGTAAGATGAGTAATTAGGAGCGAGAGAGAAATATTGCAGTGATGAGAGTATAGTTGGAAGTACTACAGGGATGGCTACAAGAGAAAGAGAATGGATACCAAAGACATGGATGGAAAATGAGGAAATGGGTTAGATGGATCCTATTGAAAAAAAGATGGAATGTCAAATTGATAAGTGAGTTCAGAGAACTTGAGAAGAGACATATTGACTTGTTGGAGAAGGAGAGACTCAGAGGAGTTGAGTCATAGCAAAGAAGATCTAATGAAATCCAGAAAGTACATTGTGAAGGATTGGTGCGTGAAGCATCAAATGAGACTGAAAGGTCTTGTATTTTTAAAACTAATGATTTTTGTATGATTGCAGGTACATCACAGGATGATGAACAAACTTTAGAGTTTGTTAAGAAGAAGGAGCAGAATCTGAAATCTGTTCAGATTAGTACTGAGATAGCAAGATCTCTGAAACGAAAGGAGACAAAGAGGTCTCATGGAAATATGCAACAGAATATTGGAGTTGGTAACAGTGAAGATTGGAATAGCAAATATGAGTTAAGACATGACGATGAAAAAAAGTATTTACTGTGCCTAATGAGTTTGGAATTTTTAAACATGATGATTTAGACATGTGTGTGGATTTAGCAGAGGAAGAAGGACCATTTGATGATGGGTCAACAACAAGTGAAGGTACTAAAAACTATGTAAAGTTTCCAAATTCTATTCCAATTGAAATTGTTGAGTTATATAGAAAGTTAGACCTTCAAAGAAAAAAGTTGGAAAAGCAAAGGATATATACTCAGGATAAATTGTTGAAGAAGGAAGACAAATAAATTGTCATGAATAACAATCATAAAGAAGAGAGAATAGTAATAAGAGTTCAACAAATTGACATTACAGAGAAAGGAGTTCATTATTGTGAACCAGAGCAAGAAGACATCCTTGAAACAAATGATATGGAGGAGAAGCTAGTTGACAGTGTCGTAAATTCTTTGGAGAATTTAAATCAACATACTAATGTGCTGACAAAGGAGTTGGAGGAAAACTCGAAGCAGCATATTGAGATGTTGCTAGAGAAGGAAAAAGCAATGAGGCCTTATATTTTTAATTTTGATAATTGTTTTATGATTACAGGTTCTGATGAAGATGAGACAGACATGTTTCAAGTTGAAGGAGAGTTAGTTTTAGAACTGAAGAACACTGGAAGTTGCCAGGTAAAACATAATGATGAGGAAGATGTAAAGCATGAAGATACCGTCCTTGAAGAAACTAAATTGACTGTCATAATCAGTCAAGGAAATGAAGGACAATCACTAAGGGTTGTCAAGGAAGAGGAAGGAAAATATGTTGGAAATGATGAACAACATAGTGATGTATTTGAGAAGAATCAAGTACAAACGGAATTGGAGGACAATTTATTTTTTGAAAGTAAATTTACAGATATTGAACAGAGGTTGTTCGGAGATGAGATAGAAGTTAAAAAGCAACAAGAGGGTAAGGATGTAAGGGCAGTAGTAAGAATCCAACAACTTCAAAGTGCAGATAACCAACAGCAGTTTGAAGATGAGTGGACAGAGTGCAACAACAATGGGCAGAGAGAGTACCAGTCAGAAGATAAACTAGACATAGAGATTGAAGGAAAAATAAGATTGATGATGAAGGTGCCTCAGAAGAAGACAACAGCAAGAAAGCCAAGCAATAGTAAGAGAAAGACAGCAACAGACTGTGAAAGCATAGCTAGTGAGGCGATGCAACATAAAGTGTGGAGGCCTGGAGAACAACAACAAACAACAACAACAGCGAAAGACAGATTACAGAACAAAGTATGGGATCCAGGAGGACAAAGATTGGAAGCACATGATCTGGAGATCATGATTATTTCTACCTTGGGAGTCTGATGCAGGAGCATCATGGTTCCAAAAATTTGTACATTTAGTAGAATCTAGGAGGTCTTGTGTTTTTCAAAAGAGTGGTTTTCCTAAGTATTTAATTAATGTAGTTTTAAATATTTTGAGTGATTTATGTGAGACATTTAGAATAGGGTTCAATTAATTATTGAGAGGCATATTTGTAAATGTTCTCGAATGTAGGAGAACATGAGTGATTGATGAGTGATTAGTGTGGATTGAGATATTCTGAATTATTGTAAATCTTAGATTAGAAAGTAGTTCATGATTTTATGGATTTATGGAGAATCCTTAGGATTTAGTTGAATGTTGAGATCCTCAAGGGATAAAGAAGAGATTTTAGGAACTAATTGAGGACTTAGAGGATTTTTGGGATTTGGTTGAGAAACCTATGGATCTGAACCAAAATTGGTTACAAAACCTTTAGATATAATTATAAAGCCTCAAAGGCACAAACAGTAGAAAAAATATCAACATTCTTAGATAGGAGGTTTGATTGTAAGCCTACGAGCACAAAGAGAGAGTGAAGAGAAAAGGGCCATGTAAAGATATATTAGGCCAAAACTATATTGTAAACAGATTTATTTGTATTTGTACAATTTATTTGATTGATGAGGAATTGAATTCATTGTGACTATGTTTTTTGTTTCTCTTATGAGCTGAGTGATCCGTAATTGAACTTATCTGATTTATGTGTAATAGATTATAGTTGCATGAATTTTGATGGTGTATAAGTCTTTCTGGGCAGTAAAAGACTTACTTTGAAGAAACTGGGTAGAATCACCGTATGATTCCAGTTATGTTAAAATAGCTTTGAAATGAAACTGAGAAAGATTGAATTGAAACGGTGTGCAAGATGTTACAATGAATATGTTTATTCGGGATACGAGTGAATAATCAGAATAAAGTCCAGGAGGAGGAGTAGCGGAAGAAAACAGAGCAGAGTGGCATAAAGCAGAGAAAGCAATAGAGGCAGAGGATACTTATAGATTCCAAATAAGTGAATGGACGAACGGGATTGAATCGCAGAAATGAAGATTTAAGTAATTGACGACGGAGATCAAAGCAGGCAGAAATGAAGGCAAGCGATTAAACGGCAAAGATTACACCAAAAGGCAATTTTGGAGAGTTGCGGACAAGGACGCGTGTCAGTGTGGCGCAACATCGCACATCGGAGATTTTAGAAGTTAAGGATTTCGCAAGGTAAGAAGAATAACTTGCGATGCGGTAAACTCTGATAGTTGCGATACGATGCGACGTGTCAGTACCGCGCAATAGCACACTTCGCAGGAATTAAGGTTTAGCATCAAAGACTTCACAAGGAAAAGGATTTTGATTGCGATGCGAAATGGAAATGACAGATGCGATGCGGTGAGGAGAGATGCCACGTGTCGAAACTGTGCAACATCGCATATCGGCGATTTTAAAGTTTAGTGTTAAGAGTTCCCATGGTAAGTTGTTTTATTTGTGATGCATTATGATTGGTCGAATGATGGTGGGACCCTGAAACCCTATTCCACGCATATGAAATGAGATTTGGGTTTATGTGATCTTTTATAAAGTAAAGCGTTGTTGATTGCTAAGGTATGTGTATAAAGGATTATGTGGGACCCAGAACCACAGTCAGCGAGTTTTGGTTAAAGTGGAAGCCATGATAAGGTAAGGTGAAGGTTTAAAGGTAAAATTTTATATTAAAAAATTAAAACTCAAGAGCCACTTATGGATAAGCTTCTGCGTGAAATTCATTAAAAAGATTAATGATGTGGTTAGGTGTAGGGAAAATTCCGCAAACTCTACACATATGAATATTTGCGGCTTATGGTTGCATCAGATATGCAACACTGGTGAGTCACATCATTGATTTTGAACCATCCAACTATGAGGAGGCAGCAAGACAACAAGTTTGAAAGGATGCCATGATGGAGGAAAATCAATCCATCATCCAAAATGATGTTTGGGAAATTGTACCAAGACCTGAGGGGAATTCGATGGTGACTTCCAAGTGGATCTACAAGATCAAGCATACGGTAGATGGAAACATAAAGAAGTACAAAGTGAGAGTCGTGGCAAGAGGGTTCTCCCAAAAAGAGGGAGAGGACTATGAAGAGACATTTGCTCGAATTGCTAGGTACACTTCTATTAGAACTATTATTTCTATTGCTTCTATTATGGGTTCGAAATTGCATTATATGGATGCAAAGACCACTCTCCTCAATGGAGTGATTGAGGAAAAAGTGTGCGTAGAACAAACTCAAGGCGTTGAGGTACATGAGAGGGAATCTCATGTTTGCAAACTTAAGAAGGATTTGTACATACTCAAGCAGGTATCTCAAGCTTTGTATTCTCAAATTGATGGATACCTGATGAGTCTTGGTTTCACCAAGAGTGATGTCGATCCCAACATTTACTACAAGGTTGTTAAAGGTGGGCATGTGATCGCCTTGTTATATATTGATGGCTTGTTTCCAACAGAAGCATAAAATCTCATTGATCAATGTAAGAGGGAGTTGACCTCTGAATTCAAGATGATGGATATAGGCTTGATGCATTACTACTTGAGATTAGAAGTGTGGCAAAAGCCAAGTGAGATCTTCCTTGGTCAAGGAAGTATAATCCTTCAGAGATTGGGATGATGAACTGCAAGTCCATGGCCACTCGCACGGTGACCAATCTAAAGAAGTTGAGAGACTTTGATTCAGATTTGGTGGATCCCTCTATGTATCAACGGTTGATCGATTCATTGATGTATCTGGTTAATACCAGACCTAGTATTTGCTTTATAGTGAAAACTTTGAGCCAGCTCATGGTGGAACCGAGGCATGTACATTGGATTGCGGCAAAGCATGCGTTGAGATATCTGTGTGGTACATTCAGTTATGGATTGAGATATGTCTCAAATGGTGAAGTACAACTGCAGGGATACACAAATTCCAATTGGGCAGGGAGTTTCGAAGACAAGAAGAGCACATCAGGATGTTGCTTCAATTTGGGTTTTGTTGTGACATCCTGGATGAGCAGGAAGCAGACATTTGTCGCACTCAACACTACAAAGGTTGAGAATATTGCAGTTATTCTCGCAAGTTTTGAAGCAATGTGGCTACAAAAGCTACTCGCAAAATTGTTTGATCAAGTGCTAGAGACAGCCGTGATATATTGTGACAATCAAAGATGTGTGAAGCTTTCGGAAAATCTAGTTTTCCATGGCCAGTAGAAGCACATTGAGATCAAGTACCATTACATCTGAGACAAGGTATAGAAGGGAGTAGTAAGGCTCCAATACATTTCTACAGATGAGCAGGTTGTTGGCATTCTCACAAAGCCTTTGTCCTAGATGAAGTTTGCCTATTTCAAGGACAAGTTTGGAGTGGTTGAGAATGCCTCCCTCATTAAGAGGGAGTGTTGATGTTGTAGCATCAAGGGCATGCATTGTCCCTAGGTCAAGGGTATTGACCAGGGGCCATGTAATGTAGCTAGGGAGAAGGGCCAAGAGAGCAGCAGGGCCTGGAGTGCTCCCCTGGTCAGAAGGTTCTGACCATATTGCCAAGGGTTACTTGGCTAATGGGTAGAATGAGTGCCCCAATGCATCAGGCAAGTGTTTTACCATTCAAGTATCATGTGACGACATGAGGGAATGGTAAATTGGCCCAAGGTTTCACCATTGGTCAGGGATACTGACTTGGTTCCAAGTGACGACTTAGATAGTTGGTGACCTAGGACTAGCCCTGTGTTTTCTCCAGTCAAGGGGTACCTAACCATATCGCCAAAGGGTTTTTGGCTAGTGGGTGACTAGAACCTTTGCAAAGGATATTTGACTAGTGGGTAACTAGATCCCTTGCATGATGTTGATGCAACATGCTTTTCACATGGTTCTAGGATAAAACATGAAGTGGATGGATACATTAACATAGCAGCCTCATTCAATCTTTTCTTGGGATGGAGAAATTGTTCAACAAAGAGGACATCTGAAGAAGTAAAGGTGAATACCTCTGTAGCTAAGAGGGAAAGTTGATTTTTGGTAGTTGTGGTTGATATTCCCCATCTACACAAGTCGGCCAAATTAAAAAATAATAATAATAATTATTATTATTATTATTTATGAGCTCATGTAGGCTTCAGAAAGTCAAGGTCAGCCCCATCATGTGAATGGGTGTGACCCTTGGTCAAAAACCCACCTCCTTTGACCACTATATATACACATTCGACTTCTTTCATTTTGCCATCAATTCAGATCATCACAAAAATACTTGTTCTTTTATTCACATGTGCGAAGGAGAAGGAGAAGAAGAATGATGTCTGATCAAAAGTTTAACCAATGTTGACCAAAGTTTTTTTGAGGTCTATTTGACATGTTTTGACCAAGATTCTTCTGAGGCAGTTTGACCAAAATTTTGAGGTATTTTGACCAAAATTTCTAAGGAAGTTGGCCGAAATTTATGAGGCAGTTTGACCAAAATTTTTGAGGTAGTTTGATCGAAATTTCTGAGGCAATTAATTGAGTTTTCTAGGCAATTGATCGAGTTATATTCTGGGCAATGTGACCAAGCTTCTAGGCAACAGCAAGAGACCGAAATTCAACCTGTTTGAATCAGGGTTGACCAAATTTGTGGGCAATTGCAAGAAGCAGAATTTAGGCATGTTTGACCAAGTTTTGACTTGAAAACTCGAATTGTACTTTCATTGAACTAAATTATCTCCTAGAAAAGATTGTTGGATTTTTTCCCAAGTTTGGGTTTCCTAGGTGAAAAAATTTGGTGTCTACTGTGCATGGCTTTTTTTATTGTGATCTTTATTGTTTTCGTTGCATTGAATTTTTCAAGTGTAATTGCTTTATGATGTTTTCAAATATGCTAAAGTAAGATTGTATATCATTGGAAGTAATTACCAGTGGCAAAAAAGTGTGCTTGTCTAAATCAGCACTAGAAAATCAACATTTTGATCACCCATGGTATTTTAATGACCCATGGCATTTTGATGATCCATGGTATTATAATGATAAAAGTTATAAAAAGGAATTGGAGCTCACTTTTGGGTATGCATTGGATATTTGAAATTTTGATTTATAGAGCTCTTGCCACTAAGTGTAATGGTATGAAACCCTAGTGGATATAAGTTTTGGTGGTGAGACCATCCACCCCAACTAATCAATATTGGTTTCAGTGGTGAAACTAACCACCCTAACCAGTCAATAAGAAGGGATCATCCAGATTCCTCACCGGTGCGCACTTGAAGAAATTTAATTACAAGTGACCGTGGGAGCTGAAGGAGACACGCTTCATCAATATAGCAGCACTCATTTTAGTTGGACGCAAAATTCTATTGTTGGGTTTGTTCTGGATGCAGGAATTTAGAGGGTAAGTTCCTTAGATCAAACACCAAAGGTCACTGCTCACAAACAAATCACAGATCAGTACACCAGTATTTGACGTGGTTAAAACCCTCGAAGAGGGAAACAGTCCATGCCCTGAGCTAACGCGGCCACATCAAGCAATTTATTAATATAAAGAAAGAAAATTTACATAAGCTTCTCTCATAAACGGATACCGTACCAATGACCCTCCATGCTCTTTAAATAGAGATCATGGACCAATCGGGTGTTAAGCCACGAATCAAGTGTCGGTATTACCGAGGAGAGAGTGAACTGTCAGATCACTACATATCGTGACCGTCGGATTATAAGTTACAAATGTACATAGTAAAGAAACGCACTTTATCTAACTCTACACTAAACCAAGTTATACTTAACTATTTCCTGTGTCAGAATATCCCAACATCCCCCCTTAAAAATAACTTGGGATTGGATTGAAGGATTTACAAAGGTGATACAATAGGAGACTATTTCCTATGTGTCGGAATTTCCTAACATCCCCCTTAAGAACAACTTGGGATAGGATTGAAGGATTTACAAAGGTGACACAATAGGAGAGGAAGGATGCAATAGAGCCTATCCCCCCTAAATGATAACTTTCCTCAACTCCAATCATAGACCGAAGTTTGGTAAACTTCACTTCTGTGAGAGCCTTTGTAAAGATATCAACTACTTGATCATTGGTTGAACAATACTACACTTCAAGAACACGATCATGAATGAGCTTTCTGATGAAGTGTACGTGTAGCTCAATGTGTTTCATGCACTGATGTTGAACTGGATCTTGGCATAGCTGAATGGCACTCTGATTATCACACCAAAGTGTAGTTGGATGCTGCTGATGAAGACCAAATTCGGGCAAGATCTGACGAAGCCACAAGGCTTCCTTGCTGGCTTCAGCAGCACCACGATACTCCGCTTCTGCCAAAAAAAAAGAGAGATGGCACTTTGTTTCTTACAAGACCATGTAATAGGTCCTAAACCAAGAGTGAATACACAACCTGCAATAGACTTTCAATCATCAGGGTCACCAGCCCAATCAGAATCAGTGAAACCAATCAACAATGGAGATGCTCCTGCACTCTAATGAATCTTGAACTGAATTGTACCTCAAATATATCGAAGTATTCTTTTATCTGCTTTCTAGTGACTTTCATGAGGTTTGTGCATAAACCGAGCAACAAGACCAATGGAAAAAGAAAGGGCAGGACGGGTATGGGTTAGACACAGAAGTTTACCAACAAGTTGACGGTATAAGGTAGCATCAACTTCAGGGGAAGTACAAGTGACTGAAAGCTTGACTCCAGACTGAAAGGGAGAAGGGGTTGGCTTACAGCCTTCCATGTGAAAGTGGCGTAGAAGATCACAGGCATACTTGGACTGAGAAAGAGTAATACCTTCTTTGGATTGCAAGACTTGAAGACCAAGGAAATAATGCAAGTGTCCCAAGTCTGTCATTTCAAACTTCTTTTTGAGGCTAGACTTCAAATGGTTTATATGGTTGGGATCATTAACAATAAGGATAAGATCATCAACATAAAGAACAAGGATGATTAAGGACTTACCCACTTTCTTGGTGTAGACATTGTTGTCGGAATGACATCTAGAAAAGCCATTATCTAAGAGAAAGCTATCCATTTTGGCATACCAAGCCCGAGGGGCTTGTTTGAGACCATAGAGAGATTTCCTAAGGCAACAAACAAGGCTAGAGTCATTTTGGATAAAGCCAGGGGTTGTTCCATGTAGATTTCCTCATGTAAGTCCTCATGTAGGAAGGCGGATTTAACATCCATCTGATGGAGTTCCCATTTAAAGGAGGCAGCAAGGGAAAGAACAAGGTGGATAGAATTCATTTTGGCAACAGGGGAGAAGGTTTTAGTATAGTCAATGCCTTCAACTTGTGAAAATCTTTTAGCAACAAGACAAGCTTTATGTTTATCCACTTTTCCATCTGGTCCAAACTTTGTTCTGTAAACCCATTTGCGTCTGACAAGTTTTTTTCCCTTTGTAAGAGGAACAAGATCCCAAGTATCGTTTGCCAATAAGGAACGACATTCTTCATTCATAGTTGCATCCCAATCTGGATGACATGAAGCTTCTTCAAAGGTGTCTAGATCGAGATTTTATGGAACTTGAGCTAATAAGGAAGAGGCTTTATCGAATTGAGAATGTGTACAAGTTGATCTGCAAGGTCACCTGCAAGAGAACCTGTTGCATCCTGAGTAGAGCGGACCCATTTTGGAAGCTGTGGAGATGAAGGAGGATCCTGAGGAGGTGGAGGAGGATTGTCATCCTCGTTGTCATCATCCAAACTAGAAGGAATGTTGTCAAAAGTAGAAGAGATAGAGAGAGGTGGCACATCTGCCGAATCAGGCCCGCAGGCCAAAGGTGGCACACCCGCCAAACTAGGCTCGCAAGCCAATATATTTTCATCAAATTTTACATCTATTCTAATGATTACATTTTTGGATTTGGGTTGAAGAAGTCTATGTCCTTTGACATCTTCAGAATATCCAACAAAAATGCATTTTTCACTCTTAGGTTCTAAGGCTTTATGTTTCTCATCTGGAATATGGACCTAAACTTCACTTCCAAAAACACGAAAGTGACTTACATCTGGTTTGATTGAGCTCCAGGCTTCTCCTAGAGTGATATTCCTTAAAACCTTAGTAGGAGTGCGATTTACTATGTAATTTACACAGTTAATTACTTCTGCCCAAAAATTAAGACTAAGTCCTTTAGATTGAAGCATACAATTAGCCATTTCTTTTAGAGTGTGATTCTTCCTTTTAGCTACACCATTTTGCTGTGGAGTATACAAAACAGTGTGTTGCAATTGAATGCCATGCTCAGTGCAAAAGTGGGTAAATTTGTTGTTAACATATTCTCTTCCATTGTTAGATCTTAACTTAAGAATGTGATGTCCAGATTGTTTCTCATCAAAGGCCTTAAAGGCCAAGAACATGTTAAAAACTTCACTCTTGAGTTTTAAGAAGTATACCCAAGTGCGTCTGGAAAAATCATCAATGAAAGTTAAGAAGTACTTGTAGCCAGAGAAAGAAACAACTGGAAGTGGACCACATAAATCACTGTGCACAAGCTGCAAAGGGGTTGAAGCGTGCCAAGAGGCACGTTTGTCAAAACTATCCCGATGATGTTTTCTGAGTACACATTCGGAACAAACACCATCTCGGCAAGATACCATAGGAAGACCTGTCACCATATTTTCTTTACATAGAGTTTGAAGAGAGCGATAGTTTAAGTGACCAAATCACTCATGCCAAAGTTTGCTCACTTCATCATTATGAGCAACAAAAATGGAGGGAAGACATGATGACCCAAAGTTGTCAAACTTATACAACCTTGTGGAATCATCAGCAATGCAGTAGCTAAAATATGTCTAGGATCTCTTAGCTCCTTAATTACAACATCATGAGGTGAGAATTCTACTGTTTTCCCTTAACCTGAATGAGTTATCTGATAAACAGATAAAAGGTTGCAGGACAAGGTAGGAACACTTAATACATCATTAAACTGACCATTATCTCGATGAATGGTTCCAGACCCTACAACACTAAGAGATCTATCATCACCAACATAAATGTTTTTGGCGTTACAATCATTTAAAGAAGAAAACATGGCTTTATTTTTGGCCATGTGGTAAGAGGCTCCAAAATCAATGAGCCACTCATGAGAATGAGAAGAAGAAGACACATTCAATGCATAACCAGATCTTGATGATTGGCAACCACAGCAAAAAGTGTCATTCCCGAAGATGAAGTTGAAGAGTTCTCCAAATTGATGTTGTGCTTCTTCATTGCTGCTTCCAAGGCTTCCATCTTCTTAAAACATTTTGACTCTATGTTGCCATCACGATTACAAAAGTTGCAATGTCTATCTGTCTTCTTCACTTTGTTTTTATTTGCCATATCAATTTGTTGAGTTGCTTTCTCAGTTTGCTGCTGAAATTGCTTAAGACCCTTGTTTGGTTTAGGACCATTTTTTTTAGGATGTTGCTTCTTAGGATTCTTTGGATATGGTTGTTGTTGGGTTGCTAAGGCTTCCTTAGAAGAGTTTCCATTATTAATAAGACCAAGTTGTAAGATTTTTTCTTGTTCTCTCACCAAAGAATCCCAAAAGGCATCAAAAGAGGGGGACTTGTAGGATGTTCCTCGAGAAATGAGGGCTTCTCTAGTGGAATGGAAGGTGGAAACAAATACAGAGTATGCAGGGCCTAGCTTAACAAGAATGGAATAGATAAGGCTACCATCTTCTTTTTTGACCTTACAACCTTCTAAAAGAAGTCTAAGGGTCTTGAATTTGGACAAAAATTCTTCAATAGAGGAGAAATTATTGGGGTCCAAAGTAAGCAACTCATTTTCAAGCTAGTGGGCTCTGATTTCATTTTTAATGCCATTCAAGCCATTGGAAATAATTGGTATTGTTAAAAATAACCGGGCATGCACTTTCCATTTTTAAAAATTGAAGCTGAAAATGTTGAAACTAACTGCTCCAAAGGAAAGATCTCGAAAAATTAGGTTTGTTAAAAAAAAAGGTTCTGAACTTTTTAAAAAAAGAAGTTTGACAAAGAGACTTGAACCCAAGACCTCTATTCTCATAAAGTAACTTTACACCAAGTGTAATATTCCCAATTAGCAATGGCTAATTGGAATATTCGATTTTGGTCAATTTTGCCTTATGTAGTTATATTATAAATAAAAGTGAGTTGAGGGGGGCATAACTCACTCAAAAATAAAAAGTGCACTCCCTAGTAGACACACGTTGTAACTTAAGTGAGCCAAGGGGGCCAACAGACCACGTAGAGAGAGGGCCCACGTAGACCACATGGAGGGACTGCGCAGGCCAAGATGGAGCACGTGGCAAAGGGAGGCAACGTTGGAGGAGGTGAGCCTTAG
>MU968317.1:29104536-29392017 GCA_034641835.2 Pinus albicaulis
TGAAGGGGCAAATGGAAAAAAGGGAAAATAGAGGAAGTTTATGAGGAAAGAGGAGGCAAAATTAAGGTTAGTTTTGAGATGGAGGGAAGGGAAAAATGGATTTTGCAGCAGTCTTTTCTCTATGGAATCAGCAGAATTTCTGAGTTTGAAATGGAAACAGTAGTGAAGATTGAACCAAGGGCATGATGTCTCCATGAGTCTTCAAGAGATGACACTTTTAGCAATAAAAATTGTTTCTTGAAGGCTCCAAAATGTTTTAGCCACCATTTTATATGAAAAATTTTATTGGTGGCTAACAGTGGCTCCAATTGGGGATGGTGCCTTCTTGAAGGCATCAAGAACTTTCAGACTTGCATTCTCTGGGAGGCTGATCAGTGCCTCATCCATTGGGCTGCCTTTCTCACTTGGAGAATCTTCTTTTTCTCTGAAAACATATTAGTAGCCATGGAAAAAAATTGAACTTCATCAATACAAGCTTTCTACCTACCCAATCCTATTGATCTAACATTTTTTCTTCTTTAGAGAGCACTTGCATTGGAAAACTCTTTTCCCAAAATTTTATTCTTTTCAATGCATAAAATTAATTTAATTCTATTCCTTATTTCTCCATGAATTCATATTAAACAGTTGAGTTCATATGTTTCTCTACCTAATCTACCAATCTGTTAGGATTAAACAGTCTAACAGATTTTTATTCTATAATTTCTAAAACGGAAATTTAAAAGCATACAAGTCAGGATTGAACAGTCTAACTTGATGCTGATCTATGGCATAAAAAACAAGTTGCACATAGACATTATTTTTGCAGCAAATCAAATCAAGATAGAAGGCTTAAGATTTGAAAGTTCAAAGCACTTCCTTCAGCTTTTTTAGCTCTGTTTTTACTTTGTTTGAGCTGCTCTTTCTTGTTTCTCTGGTTCAAATTTTGAGCTAATTAGAACCAATTTTTACCTCTGCTTTTGACTCAAGAAATAAACAGATTTGAGTCATTCTTCTTTTGGAAATTTAGGTTCATATTTTGAGCTTATTTGGACCTTTAATTTCTAGCCTAACCTAGCTACTAATAAGCCAATATTAAACAGTTTGGCAAATCGAATTCATTATCCTATCAGTAGTCAATTTAAAGCTAATTATTCATGATTAGGCTGTATGACTAATTAGAAGTGTGATTTTTAGGAGTGGCATTTAAGCTTGCACACTTTCATATTTTCTTCTCTTTTTGTTGGTATGGGGTTGTACCTTTATTGTTTTTACAATCTGCCCTCTTTTCTTTCTTTCACTATTTTTGTATTTTTTATTTTTCTAACTTTGAATGCAACAGTGGATGAAATATTTATAATGAGAAAAAGATAAAAAGGCTTTCATAACATGACATGGATCAAGATAAGTAATGTTTAAGCATCCTGCCATTGACAGGACCCCCAAACAATTCTGCTCCATTCAACTCTTGTAAGAAAAACACATTATTACCAGCAGCTGAATGAATGAAGTAAGGGCCAAGCCATAAGTTGTCAAATTTTCCATGCTTTCCCTTGTCTTCTCTCCTTGCGTCCCACTTTAAAACTTTGTCCCCAATATTAAAATTGATGGCCTTTTTTCTTCTATCAAAAATATTTTTGATGTTGTCTTGCTTCTGTAATGCTTTGTTATAAACCTCCTCTCTAGTTTGTTGAAGGTGGATAGTCTGATTTATCCTTCTGATCATGTAATTATCTTCAGACTGAACCTCTTAAATTAACTTCATAACTAGCACACCAAGTATTTTTGGAAATATTGCATCAGTGCCATACACAAGCTAGTAGGGTGACATGCCAATAGATTTCTTCGAAGTCAATCTATCAGCCCAAAGTGCATGCACAAGCTTTGTGTGCCAAGACTTTTTGTTGTCCTCCAATTTCTTGATTATGTTCACTAAAATCTTGTTTGAGGATTCTAAAAGTCCATTACCTTGATGGTAATAGGCCATGGAATGTCCCAATGTTATCTGATATTTGTGACAGAACTCAACCATCTTCTTTGATCCAAATGCTGCTGCATTATCAGTAATGATATTGGTAGGACAGCCAAATCTAGAGAGAATATTATTCTCTATGAATTTTATAATAACAGAATCATTGGCTTGCCTATAGGGGATGGCTTCTATCCATTTAATGAAGTATTCTGTGGTAGTGAGAATCCATCTATGCCGGGTAGAGGATGGTGGATGGATTTCACCTATGAAGTCAAGTCCCCATTATTGAAAAGGAGCTTCAAAAGTGATTGGATGTAGAGGAAAGGGTAGAAGCTTCCTTTTGCCCTCAAAAAGTTGACATTTGTGACAGGCAATTATCATCTTATGTACATCAAGAAAGAGAGCAGGCCAATAGTAACCGACCCTCAAGATTTTGTTGGCTATTGTCTTCCAGTATATGTGGCCTCCACACTTTCCTTCATGGAACTCGTGCTTAACCTTCTCTGCATCATACTTAGGAAAACATTTAAGCGATATTCCACTTGCATTTTTCCAATAAAGACATCTATCTATAATGCAATAGTTTACAGTTTTCAATTTCAAAAACCTTGCCTTCGTTTTTTTCAAACCAGGAGGTGTATTTAAATTAAGAAAAACATAAATAATATCAGCATACCAAGAGGAACTCATAAAATGGTCTTCAACAATGGGTGTTGAGATTTCCTCTTGATCATCTAAAGCATTAATCATATTAATATTAAGAACTTCAAAATTTGATTCAGCCATCAATCTAGCTAGACCTTGACCTTTGATGAGTTTAGTGGGTTTTATTTCTAGATTATATTCAAGAATAACAGCAATCCACTTACCTCTCTTACCATCTAGGTCCTATGTTAGAATGTCTTTCACAACCGAATTAGGGACAAAGGCAATGATATGTGAATGCAAGATGTATACTCTGAAGTCTTTCAAAGCTTTAACCAAAGCAAAAGCTTGTTTCTCCATAATTTTATACTTCAGAGGGGCATCCCTCAAAGCCTTGCTAAAGAATGCAATAGGCTGCTCTTGTCCTTGTGGATTTTTCTGTAGAAGGACAGAAGCTATTGTATGTTATGATGCAAATGAAAAAATATAAAAATATTTTGAGAAATTAGGACTTATTAGAACCGGTGTTTTGGTTAATTCTTGTTTCACCAGTTCAAAGGAATTCTTTGCTTCCAAGGTCCATTTTACCCCTTGCTCCTTCTTCAACATGTTTTTTATATTTATAAGGAGCTCAGCCAAGTTGGGGATGAACCTTCTCAAAAAGTTAATCTTTCCAATGAAATATTGTAACTTCTTGATGTTTCGAGGATGAGAGATTTGCAATATGGCCTCAATCCTCTTTGGATCTATCTAAATACCCTCTTCTGAAATAATGTGCCCAAGAAGTTTACCTTCTTGGAGCCCAAACAGTGTTTTCTTAGGGTTCAAATATATCCCAATTTTTCTACATCTCTCGAAGACGGTTCTTAAATGTTCTAAGTGTTGTTCATCAATTTTTCAAAAAATAGTAACATCATCAAGGTATATAACGATAAAGTAACCCAGCTCTTCGGAGAATGCTATGTCGATGGCTCTTTGGAATGCTGCACCAGCATTCATTAGACCAAAGGGCATTTTCACATACATGAAAGCGCCCCATGGTGTAGTAAAAGTTGTCTTTAATTGATCATCGGGGTGAACTAAAATCTGATTATACCCTGAGTAGCCATCAAGCAAATAATTTTTTTTAGACCCTACCACCCTTTGTAAAATATGATCCATCTTAGGTAAAGGGTACTTGTCTTTCAATGAAGCTTTTTTTAAGTCTCTAAAGTCTATAAAAAGCCCGATCTCTCATGTTTTCTTCCTAACTGACACTAGATTAGACACCCACTCAGAATATCTAATAGGGACAATAATACCAGCTTCATATATTTTTTTGATTTCCTTCTCAACCAAAGGCAACTAAACAGGGTTTATTCTGTGCAGTTTTAGTTTGAATGGTTTTTGGTTTTCCTTGAGAGGGATTTTGTGCTGTATTGTTTCAGTGTCATAGGATTTAAGATCTTCGTAACTCCACGCAGAAACATCAGAAAATTCTTTAAACAACTCTATGTATTTGAGTTTAATGTGAGTTGGTAAAGTCTTAGACAATTTGATAATCATAGGTTTTAGTTCACTGCCTATATTGCACTCTTCCACTTCAGTCTCTATAGGCTCTACTTTTGGCTTCTTGGCCACATCGTTAAAATAAAACAACTCTTCTAAAGTGGCCAGACCCTTAGGAAAACTCTGATCCTTAGGCTATAGGGTTTCTAATTCCTTTGTTTCTGACTCTTCAGTGAATTCTATTTTATTTTCAAGTTTGCTAGACAGTAGATTTATATTGGCAACCTTAGGAGATGGTTCTTCTTCACCAAGAAAATTTTCTTCACTATTGTAGTCTGTTTCATAATCTGAATCCAAACTGTGTAGTTTGAATTCATTTCTGAATTGCATGAAGTCTTCTATTTTTTTGTCTTCGTCAAACACCTGCCAATATTTTTTGTTATCAGGAACGACTGGTCTGAATTTAATCTGAGTTGTGTAGTCTTTGGTTTCATATGGTGTTAAGCATGTTCTAGCTGCAAAAGCTAAGATGTGGGCCACAATATTTCTTTTTCTTGTGACAAAATTAATTAGGACTCCTCAAAAGTTTTTAAAAGGTCCATGACACCATTTCGATAGGCCCTAATTCTTGGGTGATTTGCATTGTATTCCCCATTGACTTGCCTAATTATTAATTCAGAACCCCCATATACTTTGATTCTTTTGGCTCGTAACTTTTTCAACAAACGCCAGCCTAAAAGTAGGGATTCATATTCCGCTATATTGTTAGAACACTGAAAGTTTAATTTACGAGAAATTCTCTCTGTGTGGTTGTTCTCAGTGTTTCATATCCAGACACCTGCACCAGCATTGGTTCTAGTGCATGACCCATCGAAGTTCATACTCCACAGAGGACTACATTCAGGTTCATCTTGGGTACTGTCCTCTTCAACTAAAGTGCTTTTGGATTGTTCATGAGTATCACCACTTAGTTGAATTCGTTTCAACTCTTCAGGTTTTTTACTATGTTGAGGGTTACTTTCTTGAATATCAAGGTATAAAAGAAAACGACGCATGACTTGCAATTCAAGACCTATGTTCGGTTTGCTAAAGTTCGAAGGTTCAACAAATTGTTTTGACAGTTCTGTGTTTTTTACCTCTTCCTCTCTATTGGCCATTAATTCTGTTAAAGTCACATGTTCAATGAATTTTTCATCGGTAAACAAAATAAAATAATCAAGGCCTGTATTTATAAAATACAGAGGAGATTTTTGAGGTCTGACTTGTCTAGTCACCATATACTGCATATGTGACTCCCTGTAAAGTCTTCTGGTATGATTGAAAACAGGGATGGTCGCATAGGTCATGTCCATCTGCATAGTTCCATATAAATTAGCCCCCAAATATCGTGATAACAACATTCCATATTTTGGGGGAACATCAGCCACAACAATGTCCATTACTAAACATTTGGCTGGAATCTGGGCTAAGTTAATGCAGAGATATTTTATCAATCCTAAACATTTCACTCTGCTTGAGTCAAAGGAGTAAAGGTCTTTATAAGGTCTGGTGATTTCTAGACCAAGGCTCTCCATTACAGCTTTTGGCATTAAATTATGAGAAGCCTCGGAATCATGCATAGCATTGTGCAAAATCTTGTCATGAATGTTTAAACTCACATAAAAGGGAGGAAAAGGTCCCTCTTGATACCTACCTTTAATCTTAGGACCAAAAATAAGCTCTGGTTGGTCATCGTTAATATTGACTGTGTCATTATTCTCTTCAATGTTTAAAGCCTTCAAAATTTGGGTCCTATATACATTCAAGGCAGCTAACTCGGTCAGAGGAACAAAGATTTTAATTTTGGAAATTTCCTGCGCCAGGCTGAAAGCAATTTGATTCTTTGAAATGCTTGCCTCAGCCTTAGTAGTTGCCACTCTGTCAGCAACATCAGCTTGCTAATTTGTTCTATTTACATTTGAAAAAATGGTTTTAACAGGAGTACTAGCTGAAGTGTTAGTACTACTAAGGTCTGCACTCTGTTTTTGATCATTTTGAGTGTCTTTCTCTTTACCTTTATCAGAATTTACAGCTACTATTTTGTCCTTCTGTTTGATAACTTTGGGTTTGTTTACAGTGCTGTTTTGTGAGGATTTATCAGAGGTTTTGGTGTTGGGGGTTTGTTGACTGGTTCTACTTCTAAGGTCATATTCTCTTTGAGACTCTATGATGACATTTTCCATGTCTTGATAATAACTTTCATCATCATCCCTTTTGTCATCATAGGGCGTGTATAGACTTTGTTTTCTATCATAATGAACCTCAAAGTCATCAATATCTACTCCCAGCATGTTGATATCTTCTTCCTCTATTATTTCATCTATTTCCTCAACCTTGCTCACATAGTTTTGATGAAAAGGAGGAGTGATCTATTCATCATCTTCCCTAGGTTTGTTTGGAGGTTGGTTCCTTCTAAAATTCTGATTTTGGTTCTGGTTTTTGTTTTGAGGAGCAGTTTGGTTTTGACTTTCTTGTGCTCTATCAAGGATGCTCATTTTCTTCATCATCTCCTCCATTATTTTTTCCATCTTTGAGCTGGAAGTGGAAGGGTAGATTCCTCTCTGAAGGATACTCTCTTCTCATTTTCATTCTTTCTCTCTTCTCCATTAAGTTAACTTCCACAACAAGATCTCATTTTTTCATATCCTCAAGAGTTGCAGGATCTCTTTCTCTTAGCTGATAGGCCATCTTAGGGTCAAACCCTTCAGGAAAATTTTTTAGAGCTGAGTCTTGTGGAGGTTTTAGATCTGGGGAAAGGGCATTATACACAATGTTAAATCTGGTGCAGTAAGCTTGAACATTTTTCCCAGTGTTTCTATGGAGGTTCTTGTAATCAGAAAGGACTTGGAGAGGGTTCTTCTTCACTTCCCATTTGTTTAAGAATGTTTGATGGAAGGCTTGGAGATCATTGATACTATGGGGGGTTAAGACTTTAAAACATTTTCTTACTTCTCCCCCCAGACTCTGAGCAAATAATATTAGTTTGATAGATTCATCATCAATTTCATTTCTATAAAAGTATTCATTCATTTTATCCACATGTTGTGATGCAGTAGTAGCATTACTAGCATCATATAATGGAATTTTGGACTGATAGTCCTGTGGAAGATTGACTAATGGTATAGGAAGGACTAAGGGAGAATACCATGTTGCCATGATATGTGGTGGAGGTGGATTTACAAGAGGTGGATTAACAGAAGGAAAAATGGGCTGAAGTGGACTGGTTTGAATAGTGGATGTAGGATGAACAAATGTGGAAGGACCTGGAATAAATTTTTGAGCTGATCTTGAATGAGAGACACCTAAATTGAAAAGGAAATGTGAATCAGGAGGTGTTGTTTCTCTACTACCAGGATGTTCACTTGTTTTAGGAGATGAAACTGAAGACTCAGAATTTAGCTGATCCAAATCATCAAGAGACCTAGTTCTAAATGTATTTCGTAGATCTTCTTGTGATTGTTGTAGAGCTGCAAGATGTTCAGGAACTAAATTAGCTCTCAAGGGTGATCTGAAAATAGTTGAAAATTTTTCTTAGGAGACTTCCGAAGGATACTTTCTGGGTTATTGACTATCTCAGGTGGATCTGGGTCAAGATAGGCTCTAGTATGAATCTTTATAGGAGCCACTATGATGTGTTTTTTAGACCCAAGTAAACAGGAAAAGTTCAACCAGATATGACATTCTTTAAAAAGGTCAACTAATCTGTTTTACACAAATTTTAATCTTGCAGTCCTCTAACTGAGTTTGAATATTGTTATAATGATTATGGGCCTTCCTAGTGGATTATTAAGGTCTGTTAAGGATTGTGGAGTCGCCAAGTGGAAGTTTTTAGCTCTTTTGGAGGTAAAAGGTTTGATGGTCCACCACCATGTTTATTGAAAACCAATCTAAAATATTTTTGGGTTTTCTGAGTTATTTTTCAGTCTTATTGGTTGTTAAGAGTGTCCTAAATTTGTTTCAAAACTTAGCTATAGTTATGAGACAAAGACATTTCACTCTTATGGCTAAACTAGCTGATCCTTCAAGGTTAGATAAACTCTTATGAGAATCCTAGGGTTTGCCTAGTTTGTCACAGATTCAAACAAGTTTCATCATGATTACCATCTGATTGGTAGTGCTTGAAAAGGGCTGCTTTTACTCACTACGTAATGTCTGTTTGGCCAGAGATTTTATGCCTAACAGTTCAACCAGCTAACAGAACAAAATTCATTTGAAAGGAAGGAAATTCTGATATCTTATGATTATTTAAAATGAAAACAACTCAGAACTTCCCCAGTGGATTTGCTAGAGATGTTAGCTCCTTGTAATTAGCAATATTGGCAAAGTCCAACTGTAGGGAGAAACACTGTTTCAACCACTTTGGGATTCTAGGATCTATCTCTCCTGAATCCGGAGAGGGATCTCTCCAATAAGTATGAAGATGGATTTATCTTTAAGCCTTTGGGTATTGATATTAGGCTAGTTATGAAGTCCGATGGTTTTTTTTTGTTTTGGATGGTTGAGCATGATTATTATTTGAGTGGAAATTTCTAAATGGAAAGAGTCCCAAAGGTGTGAAGTTGCAAGCAAATAGAACAAGATTTGGCTAAAAAGATGGATGCAATGCTAGTTTTAGTCCATTGGGCTATGGAGTCATAATAGGATTTAATTGAAACCACTAGGTTCAAGAGTGGTCCATGGGGAAAGTCATCTATGTCTAAGGATCTCTTTAAAGTTGATTTTATGGAATGAAATGATACAACAATAAGGGGAATTAAACAAATGAAGAACAAAGAGCAGCCCAAGATCTGGTAAGTACTTTGAAACTAGCCAGCTTTTGACATACACTTAAGAAAGATATAAAATAAATCCAAGATCTGGTAAGTACTTCAAAACTAGCCAAATTTTGATACACTTTCAATAGAAAAAAATTTAACACACAAGGGAAACACAAATGATAACAGAGAATGGCCTAAGATCTGGGGTCTCAGATCTGACGGCGGAGAGCGAGCGTGAATTTGGAAACATGCGTGGGTAGAAGTGGGATGGGAAGTTTTATTATGTACCCTCCAATAAAAAGATCGACAGCGAAGATCAGATCTAGAAGGAGATAAGACCCACGGGAGGTAGGCCTATCAGGGTTAATATGGGCCGTCAGATAGAACAAAGATCAACGACTAGGATGAAAACTGGGTGTTGAACAGAATAATAATGAAGCGGAGCAAGGGTTAATATGGATCGTTGATCTGTAGAGATCAACGGCTAAGGATTGGCCAAAAAAATTACACAGTGGGGTATGAATGATTTTAACCAAAATCAGGAGATGCGATCTGGACCGTTCGATCTGGACACGTGGATGGCCCAGATGCAATCGGGGCTCGGCAATTGGTGGGGCAAAAAACTTGAGTGGTGCCGATGCAATTAACTGTGGGTCATCGATCTGCAGATTAGATCGATGGCTGGGAATGGATCGGGGAATTTCAATTGGAGGTGAGGCAATGTTTAACGCGCCCGATGAAAAAATTGTTGATGCGATTTTGCGTTTCCTATTTGATCATTTCAGATCAATGGTGGATACTATTTCAAATCATGCACTGATGAAAAACTATTTAATACATATGAAAACCCAAAAAGTGATGAAAACAAAGGTTTTGGCTGTCGGGCAGGTTATATATATCAAATGGTTTGGGGCCCGACTACGAGGCCGTTGTTCTATATAAAAGATAATAGGCCTAGGGCTTATGCATAGAAAGGGCCAATCGGGATCAGGCCTTTGGGATTTTCAATCTACCCATTTGAAATTTCTCCGATGTGACTGGTGCTTGGGGACTTTTAACTCTTGGTCCCAGGTGCAAGTCATATGGAGTAAAGCGAAGAGCGGGGGTTTATACAATAGGGCTCAATCACATCAGAACTTTTTTGGTGCGGGTCTTTCAATCTACCCATTTTTCATTAAAAAGCATCATTTCGATGGGTTTAGACCAAACTTAGGAAAAAGTGGGTTCTTTGATTTACAAAGGAAAATGAGCATCGAGAATGGTTTATTCACAAGTTTTAAGTGCCAGATGCAGGCCTAAGGGTTATATGAAGTGGAAAAATACTTGGGGCTTATAATCAAAGGGCTAATCGTAATCGGAGGTCTTACCATAAGAAATAAAATTGCACGCTCCGATTTCTCCGATGCGATAAGAACCGAAAGGGCTTAGTGCTTGGTTCTTGTGCTAGGGCATATGCTGGGAAAGTGGTTAGGACTTAGCCCAAAGGGGCTTAACCCTGTAATACAAAAAGTGTATTTTTATGAGTTTTTTCAGAGTCTTCTGATGGATTTGGGGGTTTCGACAGAGTTTAAAAAGGAGTTTTAAACTCTTTAAGGTGGATTTTATGAAGGGGGAAATGGAAAAAAGGGAAAATAGAGGAATTTTATGAGGAAAAGAGGAGGCAAAATGAAGGTTAGTTTTGAGATGGAGGGAAGGGAAAAATGGCTTTTGCAGTAGTCTTTTCTCTATTGAATCAATAGAATTTCAGAGTTTGAAATGGAAACAACAGTGAAGATTGAACCAAGGGCATGATGTCTCCATGAGTCTTCAAGAGATGACACTTTTAGCAATAAAACCTGTTTCTTGAAGGCTCCAAAATTTTTTAGCCACCATTTGATATGACAAATTTTATTGGTGGCTAACAGGGCTAATTAGGAATATTACAGTCCTCCCCTCCAAAATTGTTGCTTTTCCTCAAGAAACTACAAGGTGAGTGCTGCAAAATCTCCAATGGAATTGTATCCTCCCCGGAATGAACCATATAGCTATCATCATGAATAGTTGGGAGATACAAAGGAAGAATTACAAGCTATCCATTGGTCTTCTCAAAGCATGAGAGATTGTAAATATAGGGTACTTCAACCCCTTTAAGAGCCTTTACTCTCCATGCTATCATCCAAGTAAAAGGAGCAATTTTTGATAGCTCATAAAAACAATCATTAATCCCCATCATGTGCATTGAGTAGGGGATATAAGGCTGGATATGAGAGATAAATATATTCAACTCACGATGTCCCTCTTCCCATTGTTGATGGATGTGGAGTTGTTGATCCTGGGCTGCAAAAATGTAGTTCTTATGAAGCCAAGAGGAGCTTGGACCTTCATGATTCTCTTCATGAATTCTAGTGAGCCTTCTTTCCCAACCTCTTATGCATATAGTGAACAAATCATTTTTACCGTAGGTGCTCCAATAAAAATATGGATTAAGTGTCATTGGATGGTGATCCAAGTCCCTCCTTTGAGACCAGCTTTTTCCATCCTCTATCTGCCTCAAATCATGATACAATAAGTGGCCATCCCACCACCGTTTTGCTGCCATAAGCTTCTTCAAAGCTTGGTAATAATGGAGGATAATAGGTGTTGGTTGAACGTGATTCAAGAAACACATGTCTTGCTCCAAGTTATCCCTTGTGAGAGATCACTTCCCATGACATAAGCCCAATACATGACCTTTTGCACAAGAAAACACAATATATAATGCAACAGCCATATAAGGTTCTATCCTCTTCTTGAAATACAAATGAATTTGGGAGATTTCATTCCCAATGGATACATTCACCCATTACACCTTTCCTCCTGTCATGTTTATAATAAAGATTGGAGCATCATTAACATCATGATATAAACATGCTCCTTTATGCCATCTGTTTGGTCAATTTAGTGTGTCCTAAATTGCTGCATTTAATTGTCAATCCGGGAATCGTAAGCTGATGAAGTGCGGCGCACTATATGTGCAAGATAACCTCTTTCTTAACTTTTTGTCGTTTGTGGTCTTTCTAAGGTAAAATGAAAATTCTAAAGTGAAAAGCAAGCTTGGTTATATTTATTCAAGGAAGTGATATCCCCTATAATGATTTACCAATCTCGAAACTTTAAAAGCAAATTGAAATTACAATGACAAAAGAAAGTAAAAGTGTATTGCTGAAATGAAAAGTGCCGCTAATCTAATGAATCAAAACAAGAAACTAGTGAACATGAAAACTAAACTATTCCTGCTGCCAACTGAACACAAAAGAAACTACTCTTATGTAAATTCAAAATTGCAATGAAATAAATCTAAATCAGATTACATCAATTCATTTTCTGACCCTTCATCATTAGACCAGCTATGACTTGCGGAAGTAATCATAAACAACTTGTGTAACTGATTATTTAATTTGCAGAAAGTAAACTAATACTAAACCATATACACATAATTAAATCCCTCGCCATCAGTCCAGCTGTGGCTTTCGGAGGCAACTGAAGATGTCATACATGATTTAATATATCTAAATTTGCATAAAAGGAACTAATACTAAACTACACATTTCATCATGCAGCCCCTCACCATCAGTCCAGTTGTGGCTTTCGGAGGTAACTGAAGACGCTATGAGCAACTTAATATATCTAATTTTGCAGAAAGGAAACTAATACTAAACTACACATTTCATCATGCAGCCCCTCACCATCAGTCCAGCTGTGGCTTTCGGAGGTAACCGAAGACACTATGAGCAGCTTAATATATTTAAATTTAACTACTGAATCAGATAAACAAAACTGAAATGTACAAAGCAAGACTGAAGTTAAACAAATGCTATGAAAAGGAAACTAGCAGCAGAATAATGTCAGTCTCATATCATTAGCTAAAATACTATGAAAATGCCCCGGGTTGTCTACCTAAAACCTGCACAAGAAAGCTGATCAGTGATTTAATAATCATAAAAACATGAAAGACAAGAATGCAATGGAAATTAATGAACAGAAATGAAGCAACTATGAAATATGAACATGTAATGGGTTATGATACAATGATTGTTTAAAGAAATGAAATGAAAAATATAAACATTAATACAATGCACCTCGGCCGACGTTGGGGCCCTCTACGCAACTTTGGTAACGATCCTCAACACAAATTAAGTTGAAAACAGAGTTTTTCACATTAAAAAGCAGTTCATTACAGACTGGTAGTATTACGGCTCAAGGCAGCGTAATCACTACATAACAGAGAACGCACATCAACTCAACAACTATGATCAACTAACAACTATCAACTAACTCTACGTGCGTATGAAAACGCTCTATATAAAGCAATAAACTGTAACTGTCTCCTGAAGTTTATGATAGCAGCCAGCACGTAGACCACTAAGGCCACGGATCTAGGAGTATGGCCATGTTGGAAAACGGATCTATGGAAGGTGGGCGCTTAAATTCAACTCCAGAACTTTGCACAGATGTCAATTAACCTCCGCAAGCTTGGAAACGGCCGTATGGATGTTTATATGCCACGAAACAGAGTCCAGCCGACATAGAACTTCATAGTTGACTTCCACGTGGATGGCTTTGACCGCGGCTTTCTTTGACGAATTTACTTGAACCAATAGGACACGAACCATGTCCTCGTCATTCCTAGCCTGCCCATGTGGCTCGTTTCCTTCGTAGACACCTGTAGCATAGATTTCCACAAAATAGCTACGGAAAGTTGCAGCAGCTGCGGAAAGTGACAAGTTTCCGCAGCTGTATGAACAAAATCTAAATCAAATAGAAAACACACAAACATAATTAAAAACCATGTTAGATACCCTTTTGCACATGATATTGACAATTTTGGAGGTTTAGGTGAGTGAAAAAGATATGAAAAAGTGTATGGACAAGAGGCAAATTCGGGACTCAACATACCCCCACTGTGAAGGTGTTGCATGTCCTCATGCAACCAAAAATTTGATACTCTTTGTTCAATTCATGTGCCTTGAAACTTCAGCCAGCACATCTAACCCCCTTCTCTTCTTGTTTGGTACTGCCATCATTCTGGGTTTCTTCATGAGGCATCTGAATTTGATATTCACAAGTGCTCTGCTCAATTTTTGGCATTTCCTTTTTAGCTTCTTATTCTTCTTTTGCCAAATACCCAAATGTAACATAGTATTGTCATGGATAATCTTGTCCAGTTTGCCTTGCTCTTTGAGTGTTTCATTTTCATTTTTGATATGCCGGTTCAAAAGCTCAAGCTCAAAAATCTTCTGTTTTAATGACTGAACCAAGTCATCCTGCAATGTATGAGGCTGAGTAGAAGAGGTACTTGGACCTGTGGCTGCCTTCTCCAGGGATTCTATATAGTCATAGACCTCCTGCTGTTTGGGGTCTACTTCCGATGTCTTTTTCATTGGACTGTCCTCAAAATGCTGCAAGGGAGAATTATGTTCAAAATTTGGCCGAGGAGAACTTTCATCAATATTTTGCTGAGAATAAGATGGAGTACGCTCATTGTCTGATTGGGAGTGAAAGGAGTCAGGTTCACTAACTGACTGAAATGGACTATGGTCAGTTGGAGACTGTTCAGATGTCTCCTCACCCAAATCAATAAAATGAGGACCTTTAATTTGTGTTTTTCTCAGTTTTCCCTTAAGCCTGCTGCTTCTCCTCACAT
Organism: Pinus albicaulis; assembly: GCA_034641835.2. Taxonomy (NCBI): domain Eukaryota; kingdom Viridiplantae; phylum Streptophyta; class Pinopsida; order Pinales; family Pinaceae; genus Pinus; species Pinus albicaulis. The sequence goes on from MU968317.1 coordinate 29,119,079, forward strand.
GCTGTGGTACACTACCCTTTTGTTCTTGTTTTCCCGTTTTTGCCTTCTTGGATAGAGATGACTGTTTTTGAAGAAAAATTAATCTTTTAGACAGAATTTGGTGATCTCCTTCTTCAGAAGAAGAAGTTTTATGGACAGCCTCAATAATTTCTTTCCCTTTTGATATTATTGGCTTCTTAGTTTTGATTTCCTTCTTCTTCCTTTTTACCAATCTCTCTTCCCTATCATTTTTCTTCATAGTAATAGTAGAAGTATCTTGGATTTCATCTACTGCTCTTTTCCTTCTACTTCTTTTTGCTGTGCTAGCTGCGGGAATTTCCTGTGTAGGAGCAACTTGGGTTTCAACATCCATTTTCTTTCTTCTACTCCTTCTAATTGGATTACCTTCAGGAATTTCCTGAGGTTCTTCAAAGAAGTTTCTAACTAAGAATTGTTCCCATGTATCTTTTCTTTCTTTTAGCTCCTTTTCAATCAGAATTTTTATAAGCCCATGATGATATAAATGAGGCTCTACATCTCCTAGGTGTTTTTTCACAGTGACAGCCATTTTCTTCAAGCTATTATATAGGAAATAAGGAAGATTGAGAGTTTGGTTTTCAAAAAAATTCATCAATATCCTAGTATGATACATGTACATGGAGCCAAAACGGCCTTCACATGTGATAAATTTCTGAACAATGAGTAGTAAAGTGGCCCATTCATCTTTTATTGCATGCACAGGGATTCCTCTTTTGAAAACAGTGATATCCATACCTTGATTTCGGAGGATTGTTCTCCATGCCTCATCACCGATACTTTTGTTTTTGAACCAACGTTCTCCTTCCTGAAGAAGCTCTGTGGCTGCTGCTATTGATGCTTCATTGACTAAAAACTTGAGGTCTCCCACTTCTGCTTCTGAGCCATCAAATGATCTTGCAAACGCTGGTAACTTCTCTGTGGTAACCCTTGAATTTCTGAATAAAACGCAGCCATTTAGCTTTCCTCAACATCTCTTTTGCTTGCGGAAATCCCTCTATAAATTTCTGTCCTTCCGGCTCTGCCCTTAATAATTTTCCCATTTTCTTCTCTGTGCTTCACAGGCTTGCCTCTGTGAGAGTTTAAGCGGAAATGGAACGATGGAATACACAGAGTATAGCACAATATCGTGGGGATGTTATCACAAAAACGGAAATGAGCACCATAAACAAAATGGAATAAGACTGTGGGTGGATATACGGGAATGAGAGTGAGCAAAAGGAACGGAATGGAATGAAACAGAGAGTGAGAATGAGTAGAGTGGGGTTTTGTAAACACGATAGAGAAACGACAAAGAGGTTAACAAAGTATAATGCATTCGGCCGCATTTTGAATTTTTGGTGGCTGTGTCATAAATATGAACACGTTTCAATCAATGATTATGAAGTTATGCGGCTTGTAAGAGTCCTTTGTCAACTCAAATACGTATCATTATCTACGGTGGGCTATTTGAACATGAGTAAGAGTCGGAATTTCAATAATGAAAACCGTTTGTGAATAAATGCAAGAGGATAACATAGAGATCGTGGAAGGTTACGGACTGTCAATATAATCATTGCGCGTTATGGGTAGAGCTCATAGTTTAAAATTACATAAAAATGTGTTTTTTTATACTATTTGAAATAAACTTTATTCATACCTTTGGAATCCTTGCTTTTGCCCTTGGTCTTCAACTGATTGATCTTCATTAGTGTCTTGAATGTCCCATTGATCCTTTCTCCTGCATTTATTTCATAATTTATGAAAATAACAACTAACTGTACATTCTTTTTGAAAACAGAGTAGTAGCAGCTGCGGAATCTGCTTCTGGCTGCGGAAACTGGAGTCAGCTGCGGAAACAGATGTCAGCTGCGGAAACTGACACAACTATCACTTGGCTGAAATAGAAATGAACAAATGAAAAATGACCAGGTGAAAATGGTCATAAAAGGATTTTTATTGATGGAATGGATGAAATGAAGTGGAATGAAGTGTAATGAAGTGAAATGAAATGAAATGAAGTGGAATGAAATGGAGTGGGTGGTGAGATGAAATGAAATGAAAAACATATTTTTTTTGTTTGGAAAATATAGAGTGTCAGGTGTCCCTGATTTTCACCCCATATTTTCTGTATAAGACTGCCAATCAATGATTGGTTTTCAGGCTTATACCATTTTTTTTTTTTTTTAACTTGAAAACAAAAGCTAGCTTGGTAGAGAAGAAGGATTCTTCTGTACCAGCCTGATTGCAGAACTTTCTTGAAACAACTTGACAAAATCCTCTTTAGAGAGTGGCTTATGATAAACTTTCAATCTATGGCCATTCACTAAAAGAGGAGTTTGAAACTCATGAATGGTCTTGATTCTTACAGCTCCATTGTTAAAGATCTTGTCAATCTCATATGGCCCAAGCCAATGAGTCTGAAATTTCCCTTGAAAATCTTTAAACTTTGAGTCAAATAACAATGCCCAATCTCCTTCTTGAAACTTCTTCTCTTTGATATATTTGTCATGCCACTTAGTTCTTTGATATTGAACTAGATCAGTTCTTAGAATTGCTTCTTGTCTGATCTCATCTAGCTCATTCAATTGCTCCATTCTATGCTTTTGAGCTTTTGATAAGTCCATTCCCAACTGAACTGCTATCTTGAAGGTCTTGACTTGGAACTCAATGGGGAACAAGACTTCTTTCCCATAAACAAGTTCATAGGGAGAATGTCCCGTTGTATTCCTCCATGTAGTTCTGTAGGCCCACAAGGCTTCTGGAAGCCTATCTGCCCAATCTCTTCTATGTAGATGAACAGTTTTGGTGATGATACTTTCAAGAACTTTGTTTGTGGACTCCACCTGACCATTTGCTTGTGGATGGTAAGGAGTAGATTTTCTGTGCTTGATTTTGTATTCTTCCATCAACTTCTCCACCAAATTTGATGTGAATTGGCTCCCCTGATCTGTTACAATTTCTCTTGGAACACCAAAGCGAGTAAAAATATCCTCATAAAGAAAATGTACAACTGAATTTTCAGTAGCAGATACTAATGCTTTAGCTTCTACCCATTTAGTAACATAATCAGTGCAAACCAATATATACTTCTTTTGCTTCGATGGTGGATTAATTGGTCCAATGAAATCTAAAGCCCATTTTTCAAAGGGTTCAATGAGTACCTGTGTTTGCAATGGAATTTCATTTGAAAGGGTAGGTTTCCCTACTCTTTGGCAGCTATCACACCTTTTGACATACTGTTTTGCATCTTTGAAGAGAGAAGGCCAATAATATCCCAAGGAAAGGATTTTATAGGCCGTCCTTTTGTCCGCAAAGTGTCCGCCGCATGGTTCATCATGACATGCCTTAAGAATATCAGGCATTTCATCTTCCCTGACACATCTTCTGATCACAAGATCTGGCCCTGTTTTAAACAATTCGTTAGAAATCCATGAATATCTTGAACTCTCCTGAATAATTTTTCGTTTTTCTCTTTGAAATAAATGTGAAGGTAGTTTCCCTGTAACCAAATAGTTAGCAATATCTGCATACCAAGGGGTCTTAATAGTTACTGCAAACAAATATTCATCAGGAAACTTATCTTCTACAGGAGAATCTTCTTTAGTATTCTGAATCCTAGACAAGAAATCAGCTACTGTATTCTGTTTTCCTGGTCTATCCAACACAGTATTATTGAATTCTTGCAAAAGTAAAAGCCATCTTGTCACTCTGCCATTAGTAACAGGTTTGTTCATTAAATATCTAATTGCAGAATGGTCAGTATGAATAAAAGTTTCATAGCCCGTTATGTAATGTCTAAACTTATTAATTGCATGAACAACAGCTAAGAACTCTTTTTCAGTCACAGTATAGTTCAACTCTGTGGGAGTCAAATTTTTACTGGTGTAATAAATGGCATATGGAATTAAATCTTTTTGACCCAACACAGCTCCAAGAGCTGTATCTGAAGCATCTGTAGAAATATGGAAAGGAAGTTTCCAATTTGGTCCTCTCAAGATAGGTGCTTCTGATATTCTTGTTTTCAAAGTTTCAAAAGCTGATTGACAATCAGGATCCCATTTAAATTCACAGTCTTTTGTAAGCAACTTGAAGAGTGGAGATGCTATTTTAGTGAAGTTTTCTATAAATCTTCTATAGTAACCAATAAATCCTAGAAAACTTCTAACATCTCTTTGACAATTTGGAATAGGCAACTTGGAGATGACTTCAACTTTTGATCTATCAACCTTAATCCCATCTCCTTAAATATGATGTCCTAAAACAATCCCTTCAGTAAACATCATAAAGCATTTTTCATGGCTTAATGAAAGGTTTGTTTCTTTACATCTTATAAGAACTTTTTCCAAATTTTTTAATGCCTCTTCAAATGAATTACCATAAACTGTAAAATCATCCATATAAACCTCTACACAATCATGGATTAGATCAGAAAAAATTCCTAGTACTGCTCTTTGGAATGTTGCCGGTGCATTACATAACCCAAAAGGAAGCACTCGGTAGGCAAAAGTTCCCCATGGACAAGTAAATGTGGTCTTATCTTGATCTTCAGGTGCTACCTGAATTTGATTATAGCCACTAAAACCATCCAAAAATGAAAAGTACTTTTTACCTGCTAATGTATCTAATACCCGATCAATAAAAGGCAAAGGAAAGTGATCCTTCAAAGTTGCTTTGTTCAATTCCCTGTAATCAATGCATACTCTCCATTTACCATTCTTTTTAGGTACTATAACCAAAGGAGAAACCCATCTACTATCTGAAATTGGATAAATGAAGTTTACATTGAGAAGTTTTTGGAGCTCTTCTTTCACTATCTCCCTAAGATTTGGATTCATCCTTCTTTGAGGTTGTCTGATTGGTCTACTGTTTTTCTCAATATAGATATGATGGATGCAAGTCTTAGGATCAATACCCTTCATGTCAGTATACTCCCATGCAAATGCAGTAGAATGTTTTTGCAAGATTCTAGTTAGTTCTTCTTGTTGTGACTTCTCCAAATGTTTGTTGATATTCAATGTTTTTTCTGGAAAAATCTCAATAGCAGAATTACCAAATTCTTCCATAGAGTAAAGAGACATTTGTCTTGATGATAAATATTCTATGTCAGATTCCAACCGAAATTGTGTGGGGTCATATTCTGAAGTTATCTCAAAATTTTCTAATGTGTTCAGAATTTGACTATCCTCACTAATTTCAGAAATGGTAAAGACAGGTTGTATAGTGTTCTCATCATCGACCCATTCATCGTCTCCTATTTCTGTAATTGCTCTTGCTGGAGGATACAAATTGAATTTCTTTGTCGAATTACCATTAGAAATATACATGTCTCCAGATCTACAACTAATAAAAGCATCAGCTGTGGCCAGCCAAGGTCTTCCTAAGATAATTGGATGTCCTCCTAGATTACTTTTGGGAGTCAAAATCATAAAATCTACTGGATATTCCCAAGAATCTAAGGAGACCGAAATATCTTCTAATACACCATCTGGTTTAATAACCGATCGATCTGCAAGTTGCAATAAAGTAGGTGTAAAAAGAAGGTTAGGAAGTTTTAACTGCTCCATAGTCTGTCTACTCATAATGTTGATAGCAGCCCCTAAGTCAATCAATGTGTTTGGAATTTCTATCCCATTTATATGTGTCTTGACAATTGGACTTCCCGGATCTACATACTTCTGCATGGTAATTTTTCCCATCATAATGTCTGCAATCTTTCCTACCAGGTGGATTCTTCTTGTGTCCTTTAGCTTTCTTCCTGGTCTTTTGAAACTCAACTCCTTTATAGTTTTTGCTAGAATAGGAATTTCTCGAATGGCTTGTAGCAATGGACTCTTGATACAAACATTCTTCAATTCATCTAGAAAGTCATAGTTAGGCAACAAGATTTGTTTTTCCACCCCCTTATCAATTTGTAGTCTTTCCGGAAAGGAGGTGTAGATGAAGATACAGGTTGCTCAACTATAGGAGTTGTGGATGTTAGCTTTTCTTTTTCTTTTTGAATTTTTGAATTTTGAAGAGATTCTTCCTCAGAACCCTTATTGACTTGAAGAGAGTCCTCCTCAAAGGTATCTTGCTCTTGAATGTTTATAGAAGGTTTTTCTAAAACTCTACCAGATCTGAGTTGTACATCGTTGAGAGGAACAATCATATAGGTAGGAAATTGTTGTCCTTCTACCATATAAGTAGTTTGAGGATTCTTATTGTTAGGATTTGGCAATGGCTGAGATGGAAGTTGATTTGTCTTTTGTTGGTATGGGAGCATGAGTTGAGGATTTGTATTTTGTTGAGAAGGTTGTTGTTGTGGAAATGGCAATGAAAGTTGTTGTGGATTTTGGTTTGGAAATTGTAGAGCTTGTTGATTTTGAAAAGATGGAGGATATTGATAAAATTGAGCAAATATCCCATAAGGATTTTGCATCCCTTGTACCCATGGCTGATATGAATTTTGATGTTGGGGCCAAGATTGTTGCCAAGGAGTCCAATTTGGTGGGGTTTGAAGATTCATAGGGTTATTAAACCCTTGAGATTGTTGTCCCTGCTAAGGTCTCCTTGCGACAAAACAGAGAGATTCTACTGAATTTGGATCTTCTTGAAAAACAGCTTTGAGTCCAGGGATTGAAGGACAATCCTTGATCTCATGATTTTCTGAGTAAATCATACATGTTTCTACAACTTTTGCATCCAAGGGACATTCCCTTAAAGCATGTTTCTTTCTACATTTCGGACAAAAGATGGCTAAAGCATCTGTTTCTGCTTTCTGCTTGTTTTTGATTTTAAGGGTGTCTAGTTGTTCACTAAGACCCCCTAAGATATCAGTTTTAAACTCATCAAGCATATTACCAATCTCTTCCCTACTTACTGATCCAGTTGCAGATTTGTTAGCCCTAATAAGAGAAGAATCCCTAGGCCCTTTTCCAGTTTTAGATCTTCCCCTTGAGAATTGGATACCTAGTTCTGTTATATCATGAAATGGGAGTTGAGAAATGTCTCCTTTACCCATCATGTTTAAAATGTCTATCCATTCATCTCTAATGGCTTTTAATAGGAGGGTTTTCAAGGTTTCATTATCTAAGTTGCTCATCTTTGCTCTTTTCAAGTTGTATTGAAATCTTTCAATTAAGTCTTCCAAATTTTCATCTTCTTTTTGCATCATTTTGAATACCTCATCCTTGTGATTGGTGGGCATACAATAATCCAAGTATCTATCCAAAAATGTTTGTTTCATATCATTCCAAGTCCTAATAGATTGAGTGGCTAATCCCATGAACCATTTCAAAGCATCTCCCTTCAATGTTGAAGGAAACAGTTTGAGTTTTTGAGAGTCTTCCATATAGTCATAAGTTCGGCACACAACTTCAAACTCAAACAGAAATGTTTCAGGATCCTCACTTCGCAATCCATAAAAGTTAGGGAGAACAGATGGTGAGATATTTTTCATTGTTGCATGAGTTTCCTCATCAACTATAGGGAATCCAAGAAAATTGTCCCTATTTCTACCGTTATTTCCTTCACCATTGTTGTCTTCATTATCTCCTCCTCCTCTACCTCCACCTCTATTTATTACTTCCTCTGCCATGATAGTTTCTTTAGAGTCCTTATAGTCCTCTAGTTCTTCTACCAAGGAAGGATGAGAGAAAGTTTCTTTGTTTTCTAAGTGGGTTTTAGTAGATGGTATAGGAGAACCCTCTAATTCAGCTGTTCTTTGACTTCCAAAAATCTTAAGGCTAGGGGTAGATGGTGGTGAATTTGGTCTATGCCTTGAAGAAGATGGAGTTATGAAAATCGAACTCTTGGCTTTAGCTATAAACCTTCCCCTAGAATCTCTTGCTCTATGCATGTCATTTTTATTTTATTTTTTAAAAAGTTGTGCTAATAATTCTCTTTCTGATCTTCCAGATCACGCTAGGTGCAAGAAGAGAGCATACTTAAGAAATTACTAAACCAATAACTCTCTTTTCTGATCCTCCATATCACACTAGGTGCAAGAGGAGAGCATACTTCAAGAAGTTATCAAGTTTTCCCTTCTTTTATGATTTTATGTTTTTTTTTTAAGAAATTGGCTACCTAGTTACACTTCCCCGGCAACGGCGCCAAAATGTTTGGTAAATTTAGTGTGTCCTAAATTGCTGCATTTAATTGTCAATCCGGGAATCGTAAGCTGATGAAGTGCGGCGCACTATATGTGCAAGATAACCTCTTTCTTAAATTTTTGTCGTTTGTGGTCTTTCTAAGGTAAAATGGAAATTCTAAAGTGAAAAGCAAACTTGGTTATATTTGTTCAAGGAAGTGATTTCCCCTATAATGATTTACCAATCTTGAAACTTTAAAAGCAAATTGAAATTACAATGACAAGACTTGAAAGAAAGTAAAAGTGTACTGCTGAAATGAAAAGTGCTGCTAATCTAATGAGTCAAAACAAGAAACTAGTGAACATGAAAACTAAACTATTCTTGCTGCCAACTGAACACAAAAGAAACTACGCTTATGGAAATTCAAAATTGCAATGAAATAAATCTAAATCAGATTACATCAATTCATTTTCTGACCCTTCATCATTAGACCAGCTATGACTTGCGGAAGTAATCATAAACAACTTGTGTAACTGATTATTTAATTTGCAGAAAGTAAACTAATACTAAACCATAAACACATAATTCAATCCCTCGCCATCAGTCCAGCTGTGGCTTTCGGAGGCAACTGAAGATGTCATACATGATTTAATATATCTAAATTTGCAGAAAAGGAACTAATACTAAACTAGACATTTCATCATGCAGCCCCTCACCATCAGTCCAGCTGTGGCTTTCGGAGGTAACTGAAGACGCTATGAGCAGCTTAATATATCTAATTTTGCAGAAAGGAAACTAATACTAAACTACACATTTCATCAAGCAGCCCCTCACCATCAGTCCAGCTGTGGCTTTCGGAGGTAACCGAAGACACTATGAGTAGCTTAATATATTTAAATTTAACTACTGAATCAGATAAACAAAAATGAAACATACAAAACAAGACTGAAGTTAAACAAAAGCCGTGGAAAGAAAACTAGCAGCAGAATAATGTCAGTTTCATATCATTAGCCAAAATACTATGAAAATGCCCCGGGCTGTCTACCTAAAACCTGCACAAGAAAACTGATCAGTGATTTAACAATCATAAAAACATGAAAGACAAGAATGCAATGGAAATTAATGAACATAAATGAAGCAACTATGAAATATGAGCATGTAATGGGTTATGATACAATGACTGTTTAAAGAAATGAAATGAACAATATATACATTAATACACAGAACCTCGGCTGAGCAGGGGCCCTCTACGCAGCTTTGGTAACGATCCTCAACACAAATTAAGTTGAAAACAGAGTTTTTCACATTAAAAAGCAGTTCATTACAGACTGGTAGTATTACGGCTCAAGGCAGTGTAATCACTACATAACAGAGAACGCACATCAACTCAACAGCTATGATCAACTAACAACTATCAACTAACTCTACGTGTGTATGCAAACGCTCTATATAAAGCAATAAACTGTAACTGTCTCCTGAAGTTTATGATAGCAGCCAGCACGTAGACCACTAAGGCCACGGATATAGGAGTATGGCCATGTTGGAAAACGGATCTTTGGAAGGTGGGCGCTTGAATTCAACTCCAGAACTTTGCACAGATGTCAATTAACCTCCGCAAGCTTGGAAACGGCCGTATGGATGTTTATATGCCACGAAACAGAGTCCAGCCGACATAGAACTCCATAGTTGACTTCCACGTGGATGGATTTGACCGCGGCTTTCTTTGACGAATTTACTTGAACCAATAGGACACGAACCATGTCCTTGTCCTTCCTAGCCTGCCCATGTGGCTCGTTTTTTTCGTAGACACCTGTAACATCGATTTCCACAAAATAGCTGCGGAATGTTGCAGCAGCTGCGGAAAGTGACAAGTTTCCGCAGCTGTATGAACAAAATCTAAATCAAATAGAAAACACACAAACATAATTAAAAACCATGTTAGATACCCTTTTCCACATGATATTGACAATTTTGGAGGTTTAGGTGAGTGAAAAAGATATGGAAAAGTATATGGACAAGAGGCAAATTCGGGACTCAACACCATCCCATGAGAAGGTTACATCTTCTCCCAACCCAAAGTACATACATGATTATGATATTCATTCTAAACAAAAATACATGTACATACATCATGGATACAAGTAGATGTAGGGACATGGAATTCATCATGGGGTGTCCATCCTCTCTCCTCATCAACCAAAACAAACAGGCCTTCTTCTTATGCATTATTTTCTTGAAATACAAGGCATGAGACAAGAAATTCAAAAACCATGGGTGGTACCAAAACTCACCCAATAGGAACCAACGCATTTGATCTCCTCCCTACTTCAGATCTAGATATGGTAAGTGGTTTTCATGCCACTTAATTGCTGCCCTTATCATTTCACCATGGCTGAAAGTGAAATGCATATTTGGTGCCTTAGGGAAGCACCCTTCATGTTGTAACACCTCCCTTAGCCCATAAAGGGGGTGGCCATATTTGAAACTAATATTGGCCCATAGTTGGCCATGAAGCTTGTAAGGTAAAACACTCCCTTTGGGAGTTATGGCCTGCAAATGTAAAGTAAGAGAATACATGCAATCATGAGATAAGATGTGATTTACATAAGCATGCTTCTTACCCAAAGTATCCAATGTTGTGTTGGATTCCCTCTTAGAAAGAGATGACATTGATGCACAAGGTTGAGGGAACACTTTTCTCTTCTGCTCATCATGGGAAATCCTTGGTGGAATTCCTTCAAGTAAGGATACATCAAGGCATAGATCATGGAAGGATGTATGGACTGATGTGTCCTTGCTATTCTTGAATAGATCATATTTCCTTATTTTTGCATTATTATGCTGAAATAAAGAGGGACAAATTTTTCTTACCATGTGAAGTTGTCCCTCCTCTTTTCCTTCTACAATCTTCAGGGTCTCATCCTTTGATAGTGATGACACATGCTGCCCATGGATGGTGCCATAATCTTCACATAACTAGACCTCCTTAATGAGAGATGACTGATTAAATGAATGGAGAAGACCCTCCATGCTTCCACTACCAATCCAATCACCTTCCTAGGCGTTCCAACCTTTTGCAATGGATAGGAATGAGGCTATCCCTCTTCCCCATCTCCTCTTTGTGTCCTCATGGTTTTACACCTTCTGCATTTCAAGGGATTTTGAAATGCAATCCCTTTGAGATCTTCAAGAAAATACCTCTCATCTATGTCCTTCCAAAACTATTGAGGTTCTGGATCTCCTGCAGATATAAGTTTCTCTTTGAGCCGGGGAGTGCTCATTGAGAAAGAGGCATCTAGAAAGGAGAAAAGGTTTCTCACTTCAAGATGTCTACCATTGATCATTTCTTCCACCATTGCTTCGTGAATGAAGCTGCAATTTGAATGCCCCCATGAGGAATGGTGCCTCCTTTCTTCCTTAATTCTCTTGCACAGCACAATGCAACTTTGTTGCTCTAAATCAACAGCATACATAAATGTATAGCTCTTCACAAAATGTGCTGAAATGACAACAGATGGATTTTTACTTATACCTTGGTGGGATGTAGAAGCGAGAGCTTCTTCTGCAACTGTGTAGTCTTTATCCATTACTGAACATGAAGACTACTCCTCCAAGTTTGTTCCAGCGCTGGTACAAGTCTCCACCCTTTCAATCTTCTTGACATCTTCTTCAATACCCTTCATAGTCCGGAAAAGGAGCAGGGAGATCTCCTCTTCTGTCATTCTTCCAAGTGGTGGAGCCATGCTCTTTTTTTTTTCTGTAAAATTCATCTTCTTTGTGAGGGTAGGAAGTGCATGGGTCTTCCTCTCCTTCTTGAAACCTTTTTTAGGTCTCACTGCAATTTTCTTCTCCTTGAAACCCTCTAGGAGTTTCATCTCCTTCTTCTTTCTCCTTTGTCTGTCTACCCTCTTTGAAGAGGCTCTTCATGGATCTGGAATATGATGAGGTAAAACTCATATTATTCAGAATTCTAACCTTGATCCTTTCTTTACAACACTTTGTCTTGAAGCCATAGGTTGAGCCAAAGATCTTGCTTCGAAACCACTGTAATGTTCCAAATTTGGAATTTCTACAACAATGAGAATACCCTAAGGTATTCTAGAGTTGGAGATGCAGAAATATGCCTTATAATAGATTTCCAATGACATATCCTTCAGTTAATTGATTATGCAACAACTTATACCTCATTTTTGACTTAAAAGGGTGGGGAAAAGAGGTTAATTTGGCCCTAAAATGAGTTTATTCAGGTATATGCGTACAAATAAGGTGGGATTACAGTTGGATCTGATAGATTAGGTAATGAGGGACCTACTCTCCTAATTTAAGCTCTAAAAAATAATTTTAGCTAAGTTAAACAGTTCCTCCTTCCGCAACTAGGCTTAAAAACCTTAATTTCCCATGGCTTAGATTATGCAAAAAATTGCTGAAGCATGGATAGCATAATTTCTGAGGGTTTTAACTGACATAATGCTGAAAAATCAGTATGGAAACTTATAATATGACTCATATGATTTACATTATGAAAAACAGAGATTTACATAAAGAAAGGCCTCAAAATGAGGTGTTGCAACCATGAAATGAGATAGAAAAGCTGAACAGTGTGATTTACAGGGGAATGAAGAAGTGTTTAATTATATTTTAGATCTAAAACAGATCTGAATACAAAATCAAAGATCAGAATGGGATCTATAAGAAAATTTAGTTTTTTAGTACATTCCCCTTGGGGATCTCAGCAGAAAAGGAACAACAATGAATAGATCTGAGATCTACACCATAGATATGCAGTAATCTTCAGAAAATTCTAAATAATATGATACAAAGAATATTAGATCTGAAATAGAACATATATTGGTTGGCCAATCTACGGATCACCGCAGTGAAGGGAAGGATCCCTTTCACCAGAGATCTATCCTCTAATCTGATGAAAAACCCACACTACAACTCTGCCTGTAAAAGCATACAGTTTCCTCAATGGACTGTGCTGAAGAAGTGGAGAACACTTTGGCCTGATGCCAAGGTATGGATCTGAAGCACAATCAGGAGAGGCACTCTTCCAGGAGGTTAAAGGAGACACTCCGTGTTAGTATGAATCTTTCGTTGTAAAAGATCACTTTAGCTATGCATAAAAAATAGCCCTAACATCGATTATGGCTACCAAATATCTTTAAATCTGCAATTAGGTGATCCAAATAATGCTGCACAAATCCAGATCTAAGCATAAAATACATTAAGCAGATAAAGTAAAATGTGGCTCCATGCATCCAATAGACAAGACAAGAACAGTGTGTTTGAAAGAATGTTTATATTATATTAAAAGGGGGCACCTGAGAGGAAAACAAGAAAGGTGTTTTCCATTTCTCCTCAATGGGATGGGTTCTTGAAATTCCTCAGCATTTCAGATCTAAAATTCCTCTCTCTTGTTGTTGTAGAAAACCCAAACAAACATAGAACTCAATGGGAGCTCACAAGGAAAAAATGGAGAATGTGACCTAGTATAGATCCAAAGTGATCTAATGCAATGGAGGTGACTAATGAATGGGGAAAAACCTTCTATTTATAAAAAAATATTGGGGTTATCTAGAACTTGGTGCATGAATAAAATATTATTAATCAAATTCTAGAACCACCCTTTAGGAATATTTTATTATATTTTTTGGAGGGAAAAGGTCTTTTGACTTGGGTCAATTCCTTTATTTATAAACAATAAATAACTAAATGATTTATTATTTTAGGGAGATGGTGGGAATATAATTAAATAAATAACGATTTATTTAATTAATTTCCTTGTTTTGGGTTAAATATGACCAGGAAATATAAACAAATGTTATTTCACATGGTGAAAGCAATTTTACTTAGGGTAAAATTGGTCTTACATGGTGTACTTAGGTTCATCTAATGATAATAGGTTATATGACCAAAAAAATGGTGTAACAGATTGCCCCTCAACGTACGAGTGTTAGGAGCAAATCGTATGACCGAAGTACGTTGTAAGAACTCAATCACTAGACATCAAGAGGGAAGTGAGAGAGAGAAATGTAAGGTACTCTAATGTGCTAAAGGAATAGACCCTAAGGAGACGAGACTTACAGGTGCAACAAGTCTCTAGTTTATGAAGTGATTCCTGTGTGAAAGGCAGTGGGGGAGGCATACCTATGCCCGCCGAGACAAATTACAAAGAATAAGAAGTCCAGTAAAAAAGGAACCGAACCATGAAGAATATGATGGCATAAATAAGAGCCAGAAAAATAGAATGATGTATCCCACATACATGTTATGCCTGGAATAACCGTCAGGACTTATGCAATAAGATTTTAGTACATGAGATACAAATTCGCCCAAATTCCCCCTACACATGGGGAAGGGCTTGAAAAATCTAACTAATACATGCAAATCGAAGAGGCGCTGCAAGAGGCTGAGCCCAATATCATCAAATGGGAGCAGTTGCATCAAGGGCTGAAATGAAGAAGTCATCCAGGCATGTGGGGGGCTACATGTAGGGCCACCCCCTCATGAGGGTTGAGACATCTCACACACACCCGGGAATCACCAAGAGCTACTGTTGCATCACTGGACTATCAAGTGTATAGATCATGATCATGCTGAAAAGAGCTCGAACCAAGGTACACTGCCCCTTAGACCAGGCTTCTAGAATAAATGAGCTGATGTCGATAGAAGTAGGTCCACCACAAGTGAGGTAAGAAGGAATCTCAACTGAGGCACGGGAGAAAATAGTAGAGCGGCTAACAAACAGACATTGATGATGATAATGAAATGAGGGATACTGAGTAGCGGATGGATGACTTCCCTTGTTAGAGCATAAGGGGCATGAATGGCTTGGCAGCAACTGACACAAGATCAGGGAGGATGGGTGACAATGATACAGAAGGCCATAATGTGCAACATGAGAGAGGGAACAAGCGATGAAGGATGGAGGGCTATATTGGGAGATAAAAGGGCTCGATATAGACTCCATGAGGGATGATGACTCAACTCGGATGCTCTAAACAAGGGTGACTCGATGGTGCTGCCACACAGAGAAGGTCTAATGGGGGGCCATAAAAACATGAGTACAATATGGTATCTCATGAAGAAAATCTACATGAAAAAAGCCAAGTAAAGAGGTAAAGTGGTGCCCCAAGTACAAGCATTGTAAGTGAATAATTCCGATTGGAAGGAGGGATGAAGGGACCCTTCGTGGAACAAATTCGTCCTAGTGAAGTATCAAAACATGAAAAACTAACAAATACCCATTTGAGTGCTCGGTGAGAGCTTTCCAACGGTGCAGACAGTGTGTCAAACGGGGCTACGGTTTGGTCGCAACGAGCGAAAGAAAAAATAGGGGTTTTTCTTCTAATAATGCATTTTCCCTCCAAAATCATTCATTTGCTTGTGTAGCTGTGGTGAATGTGGAGAGGAGAGAAGGCCCTAAATTTTGCGACGATCGTAGCGAAAAAACCGACTGTTGGAATCGCGATCCGTCAGTTGCAGGTAAGAGGCCTAATCCTACTCTTTGTTTTTGATGGATTCAAAGTTCAGATTAGGGTTTTAAATCTTAGTAACTACTCCTACTTCATCATTACAGTCGGGTCGCACTTTTTGGGGCAAAAACTGCGACCTGGGACATAGGTTTTGGCCTGAAAAGTGCGACCTAGCCCAGGATTGGGCCAAAAAGTGCGACCTGTTAGATGGGTGTGGTTTCAGTGCTGTTATGGGCTAAGATTCAGTTTTGGTGGAAGGAAATGCAATTTTTTTTATCTGTAGACTGAAAAAGATGATGGTTTTGTGTAGATATGGCAGATATATAGATCAAGTGGAGAGAGAGAGAGACCTAGGTACATTATGGACGGAGATCCAAGCGGATCAGGGTGTCCATCATGCATTGGCTAGGTTTGGGGTTCTGAAATTTTTGGAGAACCCTTTGATGAGGGCTGGTGAGCCTTTATTGGCTCGGATTATCAGTTATTGGGATCCAGACCATGAGGTGTTTATAGTGCAGGGGCATAGGATTGAGTTGAAAGTCCAGGATCTGTATTTCCTGACTGGTCTCCCGCCATTAGGGATGGTGGGAAATACACAGCCAGTGTTACCACGAGGGCGTAACATCATGGATTTTGTTGAGCGACGTTGTCGACTAGGTGTCTGAGTCAAAGGGACTCAGATATCGATTGTGGATCTAGAGAGGTTGGAGACCTGGGCAGTGGCAGCAGCAGTGTTGCAGATCTTGGGCAGCCAGGCATTCCATCACATCACTGGGGGGCAGATGATGATTGTAGAGAGTATGTTGGGTGGGACCTACTATGGGTGGGCCCAAATGATGTTGGTGTCGGTGAAACGACATCTGTCACTATGTAGGTGACAAGTGAATCATGATTGTGCCTATGGGACGATATTGTGCTCTTTCTTCTTTGAGAAGATCCCGACCTTACGAACTCATATATAGTTACCTGATGGGGGTCCAAGAGAGCCTCGGATGCATCGGTGGGGACGACTACTGTGTTTAATAGGTGGAGGGGCAGTCAGACGAGTGTTTCGACTAGAGTTCTTCACCCAATGGGATCAGATGCCATTGTACATAGACGACTATCCCTATAGTGGGATGAGCTATTGGGGAGATCCAGACTTTCCGCTTCCGCCTGGTCGAGTATGGGGGCCCGATGGTAAGTGACAAGAAACTAATCTGTTATGTGCATTGTAGAGTTTGTGACTAGTATTCATGGTACTAATCTTTATATTTTTTGGAATGCAGATATAGCTCCGGTAAAACCGACCGGATATATGGGACGACCTGTAGCAGTAGGAGCTACAGGTTCAAGTGGATCAAGGATGGCACAGAATGAGGATATGGCCGCTCTGTTGGAGGACATCCATCGTAGATGCGAGGGGCTGTTGACTGGTGTGTTGGAGCGTGGTTGGCAGGATTTAGATGACCAGTACATAGAGTTATGTATTGGGCTACCCTCAGAATGGCGAGGTATCGTGCGACGCATGGCGATGGCCGGTTAGACTGTGTGTGATCTATGAGCTGCAGGAGCAAAGCCGTTGGCTCGGGATCCTCCAGAGAGTGATTAGATATAGGGCAGGTAGTGCCCCCTAGTGTCGATGTAGGGGCAAGTGGTGCCCCCCATTTTTGTAGTTTTGTTTTGTGTAACATGCTATGGGCATGTCATATGTTTTAAAGTAGATGGACTCTAAAAACAAATTTTATATGATATATATGATTTATATGCATTTTGTTGATGGTGTTAAATTTTATTGTCTTGTGTGTGATAAATTCCAGTCTAGAACATGATTTTGATTTCATCTACATAGTGATTTTGACTTCTAGGTATATGGTTGAAAGTAATAAATATAAATTCACGTATCAAAAGTTTCACTCGTAAATATTGTCTAAACAGGATAGGGTTATGCACATGATAGACACCATTAAGTTGTAAGACAAGAAGCAGGGAATCTAAATGCACATGCAGATGGAGGATGAGATGAGAGAGGGCATCAACTAAGAGACCACGTACCGCATCATATTCGGCCTAATTATTGGTGGCATTACCAATGCAGACCCCATTTTCAAGAACTAGGGTATGCAAGGGGGTAAAAATGGCCCATGCGGCCGAGGTGAGATTCCGGGAATAGCGACTTGCCCCATCGGGATAGCCAAGATAATGTGTGGATGAGAGGGCCGGTGGAATAGTGTCACAAGACAAGAAATGGGGGGGAGGAGAATAAGGATGGAAGCATGAGTAGAGGGTAGACATCCACTGACAACTACGGGAGGGAGCAGTCCTGGTGGGAAGTCTAGGATGCATAGATCGACTAGAGAGAGATGAATGAGAAATATGGAATGAAGAGCGGGAACTCATGTTGCGAAGAACATCATAGATATGGATGGTATGATCTGGATTATGGAAGGAAATGGAAAGGTCAAGGAAACCACATGACGCTTCAAAGCTACCTAAATCATCAGTATGGTAAGAGAGGCGCATATACAGGTCATTGCGGGGAATGACAGAAGAATAGTTTAAAAGATGGCCAAAGCATGAAGAGCCCAAGAATGTTGCTGAAGGAGAATCAAGTAACACAGATGGAGCGGATTCAAAGGGAATGTACTCCGAGGGTCGTGCGGATGATGATAGGTATAGGAGTGGGGCAGCGGGTTCTGAAATCTCAACATCAGGGGGAGGAATTTCAATGGTAGTAGGGGGATCATCGAGTAGACTTGACGCATATTGAGCAAGGATGGGAGAAGCGGATTGATTTTTTTCAACTTCGTACTCGCAAATGACCTTTAAAGAGGCTCGATAATGCATGAGGTGAGGACAATGATGAGAATAATGGCCATGGACACCACACAAAGCACAGGGTTTGTTGGTGCGAAGAGTATTTGGGTTCTTGGCTATGGATGAGGAAGAAACAGAGGTTTCAGGGACCGTAGATTCAGGGAACGTGACTTTAACCATGGGTTGGATGTGGGGCAACTCAGGACAAGTATGGGTGGCATGACCGGTACCATCACACAAAGCACAAGGCTTGGCGGGTGGGGGAGGGGTAGGGTCGGGTGCGGTGGCCTTGTCCTTGGATGCCCCCATGCGAGTTTTTATTTTATTGCCTGTAGCTGTTGCAGCATGAGGAGGGTCCTGCGGAGGGGCTAGGGGCACTGTAGCGGTGGAAGGAGTGAAGGGAATCGGTTGCACGGGTGTCACAGCAATGTATGGTTTGGGGTGGCCCGATGGGGTCTCAGCTAGAGGAGTAGGATACCATACTGGTATTCCCAAGGTTAAATTAAGGAGGGAAAGGGTGGCCATGACGGGAACTGAATAGACTCCGGGGGGGGACCAAGGAAAGGTATCTGACCGGCGGGGTAATGGCCAGGAGGGACTGTTGTGTATATTAATCCGTCTTGCGGACAAGACCGATCTCTCTAGTACTAAAAGTAACTAGCAACAAACAGCCAATTATACTAATCTCTCTCTAAGTATATAATATTCATAAAAATGCTATATAGGTGTAAGGCCTACCTTATGTCCAGCGCTTGTTTGATCTCGTTGAAGTCCTTCCCATGCGCTTGAAAGAACGTTCCTCGTGAATCTGCAGTCACAACGAAGCAAAAAGATTACATAGCACCTGTATAGACATTATTATAAACCATACTCATCATAATGATCAAGGAATTTATGAAATAAACCATAAATAGACAGTTTAATGAGAGAAATGAGTATATTTGTATTAACTTCAAATAAAGAAAACCTTTACAACCTGTGCCTTGATGTCGTGCAGGTCCTCCCGGGGTTCGAAGTAGGAATCTCTTCTAATTTGACAAGCATTGCACTCTTTGAACCAAGACAGATAGAGATGAGTGATTTAACCTCATAGAGAGTCTTAGTTAACTGAGTCTGAATCTCAACAGCATTTAACCTCAAATATCTTAAAGCTTGAACTCCCTTTGAGGCTACCCAAGGCCTCTTTTTATAGTGGAAAAGAGGAGGTTTTCTGTTCCAAATATGAAGGGATAGAATCCTCCTTCAAAGGGATTAGCTCCTTACATCAAGGGGTTAGCTCCATCAAGTGAGGGATTCATGAACCTTCTCAAAGCGTATCCATTCCCGAAAATTCCCATCTAGAATCTTCTAGAATTCATCTGAAATTCACTTTTTATCTTTACTTTCTCGCCTTTTTGAGTTTTACAGAGGTCTGCACCCATGACACAAGGAATGTGCGGTATGGTTCCGCAGGCAAGCTGAACTTTAGGTGCGGGACCGCAGGAAATGAATAGAGAAAGTGCGATACCAATGTTTAGGGGATTTTTAGGAACTTTTCTCTGATTTTGAAAGCTTGACATGAGGAGCTGATATGTTAGACTTGAAAAAGGAGTAAGTATGAGTAATAATGAGCTCATACTCATAGTAAAATGTCAGGATGACAGTATTTAGTGTAACAAATTGCCCCCTAAAGTGCAAAGTCTGGAATAGATGAAGCTGAAGTCTGTCATATATGAAGAGTGCAGTACTTTATCATTTCAAAGATCATCCTGTGGACACCCCAGTCAGAAACTGTAAAAACATTCAATGCAAAATATATACATATATATGTCATCACTGAGGTAGGCATTCCCATACTCAGATTAAAACTAACTAGAAACTAACTCAAATCGTTCTGATACAGGAGTGATTTTGAATACATCATAGTACAGATATATGTAGACACAGTATGGACGCAGCCATCTGTTATAAATAGTCTACTGTATAGATGATAACAAAATTCCTCACAGCCTAGATGGTAGAAACTAGATCCAGGGTCTTGATTTCCGCATCTCGAACTAGTACGATTCTATCCATGTGAATAAATGTGTTGAAGTCGAACATGGTAGAAACCACTTGATTACCAGTCAATGATGTGAACTGTTAACAAGTGTAAGAGAAACCACCAATAATTTCAATGGCTCTCAAAGTACTCAGTACAATCCATGAAATGTGAATGAATGAGCTGAAGTCGAGCACGTCACGGAATCATTCTATCGAAGGTCAATGATGTAACCTATCGTTGAAGGCAAGAAACCTGCCATTGAGGCATGCAGATTTCAAGGTACTGACGATTTCTGGATCAACTTCCTAGATAATGTGCTGATGTCGATAGAAAGTGATCTGTCGTAGGCAAGCCCACAACATGAAATCATAGAGAAAGTTTTGAAAATATATTGGCAAGGACTGACTCAGGGATGGTCAATAATGGATGACAGATATTTTGCAGATGAATGGTTTATTTGAACTGTTCTCTTGAACACATAACGACACTGCAGATGGCTTGGTGACAATTGACCCAAAGCTAATACCCAGAAACCGGTTGAAGACTTTCAATGTGGTTTGATTAACTGTTAGGAAAATGACTTCCCAACCCAGGTGAATGAAAGTGTCGTGTTCAAGAGTGGTTGACTGAATTTTCGAAAAATTTAAAATACAACAAACACGCCCATTTTTCTCTCTTTTTCCCCCACCATTTCTGGCAAGTACCTCTTTATTTTTGACAAGCTTTAGGAGGATAACATTTGCTTGGTTATAAGCTCATCCTTCAGATGAGTCCAACTTATTTTGATATTCGAACCCTAAGAAGGAGTGGTTCGTTCCTGTTGAAAATTAAATAGGTCCTTTACTGTTAAGTTTTAACGAGTCCAGTATAGGAGAAACTCGGTGTTTTTCAGTTTTAGGGAGTCAGAAGAAAAACTTAAGAAAACTCTGTGGGTGTACTTTTTCATAAATTTAGTCTCTCGAGCCCGAAAAAGGATAAAATAATGCGGGAGATAACTCTATTGACCGTAATTATTCAACGTATACCTTTTTCGTAAATAGTCCATTTCAATCCGTAAAAGGGGTAAACTTATACTGAAAGGACGATCATTCATTTACTTTAACGAGTTTGAATAATCAAGTACTCGGCAATCTTTTCATATTTAGAGAGTCTAAAAAGGGCTTAAAAGATGACTCCAAGGTTTCGCTTTTTCGTAAATTTTTTGAAAGAGTCCGAAAAAGTGATAAAAGTATGCTCTTTGTTGAAAAACGATCAGTTCACCTGAAAAATCCAGTTTTTGCACAAAAACTTGAAAAATTACACATACCTGTTTAAGATAAGTAAAAATGCTTTCAAAAATACCCTTTTTAAAGTGAAAAATAAATAAATTAAAAATTCATCCATTCGAAAAAACTTATAAAAAGGACTTTTTCAACTTCATTTTTATCGTTCAGTTTCAGAGTGAAAAGTAAAAAGCTTTTGGGTAAGAAAGTTCCTGTGAAGATTCTGGAAAATTCGTCCGTTGGAATCGAGAACCGTCAGTCCCAGGTAATCCACAACCTCTCAATCTTGTTTTTCATCCGTTTCAAATTTGTTTTTAGGCTTTAGTTTGCATTTTTGGGGCAAAAAATGGTTTAAAAGTTCGCCCGCGGGATCCGCAGGTGGGACACACGTTACCTGCGGACCTCGACTTTTTCCTATAAGGAAAAAGTCGTGGGTTCCACACCCGGCACACATTACGTGTGCGGATCTACGCTCTGTGTATAAAGCGTGGGTGTGGTACCTGCGCGGTTGATTTTAAAACATCCATTTCTCATTTGTTTGCCAAAAAATTTCAAAGAAGACTGTTCTAACTTGCCTTTTTATGTATTGTAGGATTGACAAGATGCTGATCTGGCGAGAACGTGAGCACGAGGAAGTGGATGAATCTGTAATACTTCATTTTCCCACACAACAGGCATTAAAAGCATGTGGCTTATACAAATTTTGGGCCATCTCAGGCATGAGGGCACAAGTAGAACTCTTGACATGGTTGGTGAACAGATGGAATGTGCAGGACCAGTGCTTCTTCATTGGTGGCCACCGGCTCAAAATTGAGCTGGAGGATATATATTTCTTGACTGGTTTGTCCAAGAGGGGCGAACAAGTTTCTTTGTTTGGGACTAGGCCAGGTGGCCAATCTGTTGCTAGTCTCCAACTAGAATTATGCAATGACCAGGAAAATCCTCGGGACAAACGGATTGACATAAAACACATCATCCATCCTGAATTGAAAGTTATTGCTTTTAATATTACCAAAATGTGTGGGAGTGTTGCGCTTCATGTAGCTACTGGTTCCCAAATGTGTATTGTCGTGGACTGTTTTCGCGGCACCATATTTAACTGGTGTGAAGCTGTGTTGGCTAATGTAAAAGGCCAACTAACCAGAGCAAAAAATGGGAAACTAAATAACTTTGGATACGGATCCATTGTTGTTTCTTTTGCTCTGGAGAGGATCCCCATGTTAGCTCCACAGAGTATTGTCGTTGATGCCGGTCGACCTCGAGAACCGAGAATGGTTCGTTGGTCCGCGTTGATGGCTCGTCATGCTATTGAGGGTACTGAGATTGTGCGATTTCCTTCTTCATATTTTCGTTGGCTGGATCGCCAACTTTTTGTGATAGAGGATTTTCCATATGCCGGGATAGATTTCCTCGATGACAGAGAGATGACTCTCCCAGCAGGGGAACAGTGGGATGAGTCAGGTACAATCATTTTTCAACATTTGCTAAATTCTAATTTTTTTAAATTTTTTATCGTCTTTGAAAACTAATAACCAAATTTTTTTTGAAAATAGATGTGGGTCCACAAAGACCAGCGCATCTCCAACCTTACGAGAGAAGACAACCAGTTGCGTCCGCACCAGCCCCAGTAGGCCAATCAGCGGAGATTTTGACTGATTTAGAGCATCATCTAGAGCATTTGACTCTAGATATTCCAGAGACGAGCATAGATGACATTCCTCTCAGGTTGCAGAGATATGTGATTGGAGTTTCAGGACCTTTTAGGAGGTTCCTATGCAGGGTAGCCCGAGCAGTGGTTTCTTATCGTGATCACCATCAATGATGGGATGATCGTGTAGACTCATATTTTTGACTTTTGTATTATCATTTTTGCCGATCATAAGGTGTTTCCAACATATGATCGAAGACGATGTATATTTTTTGAAAACACTCCGATACCATGATATATCACTATTTGCCGGCTATCTGTGTACATATGTGAATGTTGTTTGTTTTACTGTTTTTTATTATTGAAAATGTCTATTTATCATACTAGAAGCAATTGAATCTGCTAATGTATTTAAATGTCTTGGAATATGCTGATATTCAATGTAATCAAATTCACGTTCCAAGAGACGAACTCTCAAAAAAAACCGTAATAACACTGGATTCCTAATGGTATAAACCCTGTTAAGCTGTAATACAACAAGTTCATAATCCAACCTTACAATCAAACTCCGAATTCCAAATGATATGGATTCAGACAATAACTCAATCACTGCACTATACTCGGCAATGTTATTTGTTGTTTGACCAAGGCTTACCCCATGAATGGATACTAACTTGTCAGAGGGTGAATAGATAACCCAAGCTATGGAAGAAATGTTCCGTGTACTACGACAAGCACCATCAGCAAAACCAATGTAGGTTTGAAGAGACGTCGACATCTGCAATATCAAGAGTAAAACTCAGATAAGCAGGAATAGTGACAAAACACACTCTCTAAACTAGGCACACTTTTCTAATCTAAAACACACCAGCAGTAAAGAAATCTAAACTAACAAAAATCTCCACACCTCATTTAAGCATAATATCGCTTTAGATAGAGCCCATTTCTGGGTTTATCCAAAGGAACACCGTCAAAATCTATCAACTCATAGGCCCCTTTTGCTAACTTTCGTTTAACAATATAAGGACCATGCCACATAGGCACAAATTTCCCAGCTCCTAGCTTGTCGTTAGCTTGATCATAAAGTAAAACTAGGTCTCCTTCTGAAAAATTTCGAGGGGTCACACTTCTATCATACTGAGCTTTTATCCTTTTAACATGAGCCTAGTTTTCTATTGCAGCATTTCGTCGATTCTCATCTAATTGGGCTAAGTACAAGAAATGTTTCTCCTCTTGAGACGTAGCTGGAAGTAATTCTACGGCTAATTTTAGTGACGGTATTTCGCATTCAATCGGCAACACAGCTTCCAAACCGTAAACCAGTTGAAAAGGAGTGAAACTCGTTGATGTTTTGACTGAGGTTCGATATGCCCAAAGTGCTGAAAATAACATAGAATGCCAATTCGTCTTGTGAATACCAATGATTCGTTTAATCATGGTGACTAAAAATTTGTTAATGGCTTCAACCAGACCATTGGCTTGTGGATAATATGGAGTGGAACTATCGTGGCGCAAGCCAAGCTGGTCTGTTAGTTCAGTCATCATGACATTTCGAAAATGACTTCCATGATCCGTAATAATAGCTTGATGAACACCGAACCTAGCAATTATGTGATTAAATACGAATGTTGCAGCAGTCTTGCCGTCAGCTGAAAATGTAGGCATCTCCTCGGCCCATTTTGTAAAATAATATACTGCTAAGATAATATAGGCATGCCCCCCGGCCGAGTGAGGGTTACATGTAATAAAATTGATACCCCATTTTGCGAAAGGACCAACAGCAATTATAGGGTGAAGAGGAGCGGGTGGCGCGCGCATTTTCTGATAAAAAATTTGACAGTTGTGGCATTTTCAAACCGCATAAATGCAATCTTTGAACAACGTTGGCCAGAAATAACCTGCACGTAATATCTTTTGGGCTGTGGCATACCCATACATATGACCGCCACATGCTCCAGAATGGTAGTCATTTAACACCTTTTTATCTTCTTCATGAGTTAGACAACGTCAGAAAAAAGAATCCGCTCCACGTCGATAAAGTGTATCACCAATGATATTATACTGTTGGGATTGGAAGCGTATTTTCCGTCGCTGAGTTCGTGAGATGTCAGGCCAAAAATATTGGGTTTGGAGATAAACAATAATATCTCCATACCAAGGATCAAGTGTACTGATGAGAAACAAAGATTCGTCCGCAATGGACTCTTTTGCCACTGTTTCAGTATCAGTAGAGGGGAAATCGCACATCAGTTCCGCAAATACCAAAGATTTCTTTGCCTTGGATTTTTCAAATTCCAAGTCAAATTCCTGCAAGATAACTATCCATTTGGAATATTTGCCCCCTAGCAATTGTTTGGTCAAAATATACATCATAGGGTTGCAATTAGAAATTACCGTGGTTTTACGTAACAAGATGTAATGTCTAAAACGTTGGACAGCTTGAACAGCTGCCAAGGCCAATTTCTCCACATGTGTGTATTTGATTTTAGTTGGATGCAGATTTCGACTAAGATAATAAATCACATGTTCATTGTGAGATTCATCTTCCTGAACTAGTACCATCCCAATGGTGGAATGAGAAGCAACGAGGTACAAAATGTAATCTTGGTTGTAGTTGGGAGGATGCAATAACGGTGCATGGGTCAACGCATGTTTAAGTGCATCAAAAGATCGATCAACGATCTCGTCCCAAAAGAATGGAATGTTCTGTTTCAACAACTGGGTAAAACCCTTTGTGAGCTCGGCATAGTTTGGAATAAATCTACGTAAAAATTTTTCTTTCCCCTGCAAACTTTGGAGTTGGCGTAAAGTCGAAGGAGGAGGTAGTTTAACGATGGCTTCAACCTTCGATGGATCGACGCGAATACCTGCTTTCGAGACAAAAAATCCCAGTAATCGACCCGATTCTACGCAGAAAACACATTTATACTGATTCAGCCTTATTCGATAATGCCTACATCTCATAAAAATTGCTCGTAAATGAGAGGGATGGTCGGCCCTACGTAATGAATGAGCAGGTAAATCATCGAGATATGGCTGGACAATGTGTTTAATGTCATGAAACGCATAAGACATAGCCCGTTGAAAAGTTTCTCCAACGTTCTTTAATCCAAAAGGTAGTTTACAATAAGCAAACGCTCCCCATGGACAAATAAAAGTTGTTTTCAGTTGATCAGCAGGGAGTATGTTTATTTGATTATAACCGGAAAAGCCATCCATGAAGGAAAACAATTCACTGCTGGTACAATCATCAATTATTTGATCGATATAGGGAGTTGGATAATTATCTTTTGGACACGCTGGATTAATATCCCTATAATCGATACATACTCTTATTGTTCCTTATTTTTTAGTCACAGGAACAATATTCGATACCCAATCCGTTAAAGGAATTGGATAAATGAATCCTGCTCGAAATAATTTTTCAACTTCTGCTTTTATAGCAGCAGCTTTTCTAGGATGAATTTGATGTAATCGTTGACGAACAGGTTTAGCATCTGGGTAAGTCTTAATCTCATGAACGACGATCGATGGATCAATTCCCGGCATTTCTTCATAAGACCAGGAAAACACGTCACAAAATTCTTGAAATAGGGCTTTATAAGTACGAATTTCTTCATCTGTACAACAAGCACCTATATTAATGTTTTCAATTATTCCTGGTTTTACTGAAATGTCAATTGGAATCGTTCTAGATATATTTTCCAAATTTAACTTAGAATCAGGATTTTGCAATGGATTCTGAGGTTCCTTGGCATATTCAGCAGTAAAAATTAAAGAGAAATCATCTTAAAAATGATCTAATTCAGGTAAAAATGAAGATCGGTGATGTAGATCTTCCCATGGTAATTCATCAACAGACAAAAACTCACGAATTTCTCATCTGTATGAACAAGTTCAGGAAATGTTGTTGTAACTGAACTAGATATAGATAGTGATTCCTCTTGGATCCCATTCAATATTGGATCAGTTTCGGTTGAAGAGGAGTTGGAAAATGACTGTACAACCTGATACACAATTTCAAATGGACTCAAGGGCATCACGCCATCAAATGAATCTATCTCGGATTCGGAAGGTACGATCCAAGGATCATCAAACATAACAGTGTTTGACGAAATCATGTGAATATTTGCAGTAGAAGGCGATACGTTAGGAGGAGGAAAGGAAAAAGTTCCTAGTAAACCAGAATCTTTAATCAAACCCACTCCAACATCCTTATAAGGGATAGTCGTTTTACCAACATGCTGGATTGTTTCTGTAGAGGCTGGGTCGGACGAGAAATAAGTTAACTGATCTATTGTCATGATCTTTCCTTGATATGGAAATTTTATGAGTCGAAAGACCGAAGAAACAACAGCAGTCATAGCATAGGACCAACTATGACCCAGAAGAAGGTTGTAATCTAGAGGGGCATCAACCACTTCCACATCTAGATTAACGATTTTACCTTCGACCCCTATGGGTAAATCCTGCAAAATACCAAAAGGTTGAAAACGTCGACCATCAAAAGCCTTTAGAATTGTCGGGGATTGGTTAAGTATAGGAGAACCAAGCGATTTCCAACACTGAATCAACATAATACATGTTGAAGCTCCTTCATCAATCACAGTCCGAAAAATAGGTCTGTTTTTTACTAACACTGGAATCTGGAAAGCCATTTGGTGAGGAAGATGTGGTGTACTATTTTCTAAATCAAAGATTATAAGGTTAGAATCCTGAACATCGACAGCTCGTATGGCAGACAATAATAATTTACGCTATGTTGGACACGTTTGCAGCACTTCCAAAGCCGACATTGCTGAAGGAGAAACAGCTAAGTCTTCAACAATGTTGTAATTCTGAGCAGCTCTCGCATGTGGATTGAAAGCTGATTTACGAAGAACACCTTTAGCAGGCGGTTTGATTATTAAGTCTGGATTTTGTTTCTCGATCTGTAGCGGACCAGAAATAGGAGGAGGTGTAGTTCATGTGTTTGCATTAGAATATTCTGCTTCTTTACCATCAACATGATTCTTAGTACCGTAATCTTGTGATCGCGTCACAACCCTTACATGAGACATCATCATAATAGGCTCTTCTAAAGTAGTCGAGGAAGAACCAATCATCTTACTATCTTGAATTGGAAAAGGATCCTTCAAGACAGCAGGTTGTTGCTATCCTTTAACGAATTTCGTAACTTCGTCTCGATATGGACATTATTTCATGAAATGATCTTGTTCACAAATGAAACAAAGATAACGAGGTTTACGTTTTTCGTCATTGGATTCATCTTTATCAGTTTTCTCTTTCGAATTCTTTTTGTTTTTATTTCTCCCCTTCTTTTTACCACCGGATTTTGATTTTGTCGTAGATGTTTCAAGAACATGAATGTCGGCAGAAACTTCGGGAGAAGACTCTCCTTTCGGGGAATCAGGTAAAGTTATAATTGGAGAAGAATTTTTTGACGATTTCTTCTTATTTTTAGAATTAACTGTACCAATCATACCGTCAGCGGCATGAGACCCTGAAGGAGCAGCAACTACTTGACCTTGTTTTGGAAGGTCTGGGACTTTTTCATGTAGAGTGCTTGACTGCATATAAACGAGGTCAAGGTACTGAGCTTGAGCAATTACTTGCTCTTCAGTAACAACACCAGCCTTAGCTACATCTTCAATGATCTTGGGTAACAATGATTTAACAAACCATTCTGCCAAAATTTGATCCGGAATATAAACTTTCACCAAACGTCTTCTACATCGCCATTCATGAATATGATCAGAAATATACGTGGACGTAGATTGTTTTAGCGAAGTTAATAATTCTGTGCCATTGTCGTATCTGACAGGCAACTGAAAATGAGTCAAGAAAGCTGTTGCTAACTGACTGAAATTATGAAACGAGCCGCGTGGTAACTCAATGTACCATTTGGCAGCAAGACCTATAAGGGTTCTTTGGAAAAGACGTAAACGAATCGAATCATCAATGATTGAATTAGATGCACACCAAAGGTGATAAGTCATAACATGATTCGATGGATCCTCTCCTGACTTACCTTCGAATTTTGGTATATCACTGGGCAACTTATGAGGCATTAGCGGCCAGTTTTGATAATAAAAAATGGGATCATTCGTAAGGCGTGTCAAATCAGGTAGGTCCAAAGTTGCGATAAATGGTATTTGACGGTTAGGGTCACGAAAACCTTGAGAAGCCAAAGCAGATCCAGGAGGTGGATACCCAGGATAACTAGGAATCGGATTTGCATTAGGTATTATGTAACCTCCTGGAAAACTAGGATGAACTGGACCATACTGAGGTTATTGATAAGTATAACCAGGGTACGGTTGATACTGATAGTTTGGATTCTATACATAGGGACCAAATTGCGGTTGTCCCTAGTACGGTTGATACGTAAATTGAGGTTGACTTGTAACAACTGTACTTGTACCAGCTTGTCCTGTAGGCACTCCTGACTGTGTCCACAGGAATGGAAGGTGGCCAGGTATAGGGCTTGAGGGATTTGCACGGATACGGGGATAAAGAATTCGGTGCTACGAGATACTCCCGAGAAACGGGTGTGAGTTGAACCGAGACATTGCAGCGATTCTGGCGGTTTGAGAGGCGAGTAAAGCAGTCTTAGGCCCGGTCTCTGTTGGCAAAACTAGGTGCGGGGGTTTGAATAGGCATTTGGTGACAGTTCTTTGGGGTTGGACCAGAAACCAAAAGGGAGTTGTCTAAGGTTGATAAGGCAACTGCACATTAGGCTGCAAAGGCTATTGATATTGGGACGGATCCAACACCATAGTTCCGGGGTATTGTCCCATAGAAGGTTGAACGTAAGGACCAAAACCTGGTTGAACGTAGGGTTGATTAGTAAGTGGTAAATTTCCGGCTCCTTGAAAAGATGGTTGACGAGAAGGTTGTTGGAAACCTTGAATTGGGTACTGACCTTGAGGTGGATAACCCTGAGGCGCGTACTGAGGCTGGGGTTGATAAGGACCCTGAGGAGCATATTGTGCTTGGGGTTGAACTTGAGGAATGTACTATCCTTGAGGTTGATACCCTTGAGGTATGTAATGTCCTTGGGGTTGCCCCCCAAAATAATATGATTCCACAGTTTGTCCTGGGAAAAAGCTACCTTGAGGTTGTGCCCCGGGTGGTAACTGACTACCTTGAGGTTGCCCCCCAGGCGGTAACTGACTACCCTGAGGTTGCCCCCCAGGCGGTAATTGAGTTCACTGAGGTTGCCCCCCAGAAGGAAACTGACTGCCTTGAGTTTGAGGATTTGGAATATTACTAGACATCATAAAAATTTGCTCTGCGTTCGACGTTTCAATTTTAAGTCCATCAAGACCAGATGATAACACGTTTTCGATGGGTTGAGGAGTTGCTCCCGAGAAAGTACCAGACAAAGACTGATATCTCGAAGGAACAGAAGGACCACCATGTAAAAATGATTCCGGCGTTTGAGAAAACATGGATGACTCTCCGGCCATAAAAGATGACGGATAATAACCTCTGGGTGTAGGATGAAATGGAATTCGAGGTGGATAAAAAGCAAGACCCGGATTCTCTAAAAAGTTCGTTAAAGAGAGATACCAAGGATTAGTTCAAATGGGGCTGTAGAAAATAGATTCACGCTCCCTAAGATTTAACGATTGAGGGGAGTCGGGAAGAGATATGTCTTCGTCTGGATTAGTAAGTTCTTCAATAGAAATAAGTCCAGAGGGAAGATTTTCTGTAATGATATTTCTTACCCTAGGTGAACCTGGATCGCTAGAAGTTGGTGTGATAAATCCTGAGGATTTTTCTAACATAGAAGATTCAGTTTCAGGTTCAGAGATTTCAGGTTCGTCAGATAATTCACCAGAAGGAGAAATACTTTCAGTAACTTCAGAAACTGAAATCGGTTCTTGAATGTATTCTATTGTAGGTATTTGATGATCAGGATGTATAACTATAGATGAACTTCCAATTTCTGTTGATCTAATTCTACTACTACTGGATGATACCAGAGCACGAAGCCCTTCAAGTTGAATTGGTGAATATTCAGGGGGTTTCCCTTGTATTCTCTGGGATTGTCTCGGCAATTCCGCCACGATTAAAAATTATCTAATCACACGCAAAAAAAGAAAATTTTCAATAAAAACACCTAAAGTCTCTAAGAAACAAACAATTGAATCATTCGCTTAAAAATCTAAGAGTTCAAACCACACACAAATAGGTAACTTTCCGTACTAAAAACACTATTTGGTGATGAAATCCAACTTGGTAGAATTTTAACATGAAAAGGGCAGTTTGGAACAGTTACCCCGACAACCTGCTTAATGAAACAGACCGGTGCAAGTTTCTCCACTATACCATCTCGAGTGAAGATAACCTTCCGGAGAGTCCAAGTGAGTCTAGCCGGCGTCTGTTCCAGGTGCAGTGGGATCTTCCCTCCACCGTCACCTTAGGAAAGAATCCTAAAGATTATGGCCTCTAAGGTTACCAAGCGAACGAATATACAGGGGAACAATCTACGTCAGGCACACACGCGAGAGAAATAGAAGCTCAATCCCCTTGAAGGCTCCTTGAAATAATCCAAGGTTTACCGACAAGTGACCCCAGGCTCCTCGACAATGGTCTATCCGAGGTTTACCATTTTTAGTACGTGTATATCTTCTATCGTTCCCAATGAGGAAGGATTGATTACCCCACTGATTCAGACATGATCTCGTGCTTAACTCCTTTAAGAGGAGCTTCCCAGAGCATACATGCAACAATTGGAATTCTTCCTACCGCAAGATTCGTCTACTTGTTTGTTTTAGCTATCTTGGAGAGTTAATTACTCCCTACTCCATGATACTAGCCTAAGCTATGTTGGTGATAAGAGCCCTAGAAATAAAAATATTACTAGATGAATTTTAATTAAGTGTTACTTTTAGGAGATGTTTCTTAAGTCAATGGGTGCGAAAATGAAACTTTGGATGATGTGAAGACTCGACTTCCAAAAAACACTAAAATGCACCTAGAATGATAATCAATTCTTTTTCTTTCAATGAACTTTCTATCTAAAGAAAGAGTTGGAGAATGCAATTATTTTAATAAACAATTCCTTCTTTAAACATGAAGAATGATTGAAAGAAAATACTTTGCCTTTTCTATAATTAGCATCATGATCAAAGCCTGGCAAGAGCTCTCAATTTCCTTCCAAACTAGAAGCTACAAAACAATTTTCCTTTGAAAGAAAGCTACAAAAACTAAAACTACTCAAAACTACAAAATTTAATGTCTGAGATCTAAAATCTAAATTGAGTAAAAGATTTTAAATTTTTTTTTTATGAATGTTTTCCTTAGTTGTTCAGCAAACTAAAAATCTATTCATTCAGAGTAACAAACAGATCAAAAACACTCAAAATATGTTTTTATAAAAAATGAAATTCAAAACTTTCAACCAAGTTTTTTTGAAGATTTGCAAAGAAACAAAAGGCTTAATTTCTCAATATAGGATGTTTTCACAATCAGGTCAGATTCAAAAGAAAAAAAGAGATCAACGTAATCTGAGATACTGCAAATTGTCAAAAGTTCGAATCGCTACAAAGACCAAGTGGAAAAACAATCCAATCAACAAAATCTTCTAGAAAATCATCAAAACATTAAGACTGTTGGAGTTCATTCACAAAAAATTCTTGATAGAAACAATGATCAGTCTGGGTAGACACCAAAAAACTAAAAATAAACTAGAAAAAGAAATCTAGAGATTTTCTAAAATTTTAACAGGGTCCGCAGGTAACCAGTATTGACAGGTGCGGTCCCGCATTGTATTTTTTACAGAAAGTGCGAACCTGCCCGCACTGTCAAAGTAAGCTAAAGTGCGGTCCTAGGAAAAATTATAGAAAAACATAAAATACTTCTAAATTTTCAAAAATATGGAAAATCTAAATTACCCAGATAGATATGTATCAATCAAAAACCAGGAAAAAATGTTTCCTCAAATCAAAAATAAAAGAGAACAAAAAACAACAAGTTCAGTTCCCCAGCGGAGTCGCCATTTTGTTGTGTAGATTAATCCGTCTTGCGGACAAGATCGATCTTTCTAGTACTAAAAATAACTAGCAACAAACAGCCAATTATACTGATCTCTCTCTAAGCATATAAGATTCATAAAAACACTATATAGGTGTAAGGCCTACCTTATTTAATGTTGTTATGTTGTTTTGATCTTGCAGTCCTTCTGCACTTGAAAGAACGTTCTCGTGAATCTGGCAAATACAAACAAGAAAAAAGATTACATAGCACCTGGATAGACATTATTATAAACCATACTCATCATAATGATCAAGGAATTTATGAAATAAACAATGAATAGACAATTTAATGAGAGAAATGAGTATATTTGTATTAACTTCAAATAAAGAAACCTTTACAACTCAGGCTCTCGATGTCGTGTGTCCTCCGAGGTCCCAAGGTGAATATCTTCTCATTTGACAAGCATTGCACTCTTTTTGAACCAAGACATATAGAGATGAGTATTTAACCTCACAAAAAGTCTTAGTTAACCGAGTCCTAATCTCAACAAACATTTAACCCCAAACATCTTAAACTTGAACTCCCTCGAGGCTACCCAAGGCTCCTCTTTTATAGTGGAAAAGAGGAGGTTTTCCTGCTCAAATATGAAGGGATAGAATCCTCCTTCAAAGGGATTAGCTCCTTACATCAAGGGGTTAGCTCCATCAAGTGAGGGATGCATGAACCTTTTCAAAGCGTATCCATTCCCGAAAATTCCCGTCTAGAATCTTCTAGAATTCACCTGGAATTCACTTTTTATCTTCATTTTCTCGCCTTTTTATGTTTTACAGAGGTCCGCACCCATTACACAAGGAACGTGCGGTATGGTTCCGCATGCAGGCTGAGATTTAGGTGCGGGACCGCAGGGAATGCATAGAGAAAGTGCGATACTCATTCTAAGGGGATTTTAGGGATTTTCTTCTGATTTTGAAGCTTGATATGAGGAGCTGGTATATTAGACTTGCAAAAGGAGGAAGTATGAGTAATAATGAGCTCATACTATAGTCAATACAGATGATGTTTGGAATATCAGGATGGTCTTCATATGGTGGAGACCTAAGGAAACTACTCAAGGGTAGGAGGTTCCAGTGTGAGGGTGATGGGAAGGTCTGTGGAGAGGCTGGTTTGCAAGTCAAGGACTAGGAGCAGGTGGCGGTGGGCAAGATTGAGGTTGCTGACTAGTCGAAGCAGGCTATGGAAGGTCAACCTGAGACAAGTGCTTCATGCAAACATTCGCTAAGCTGGGGTCAGAGACAGGAGGAGGGGGAGGACCTGGAAAAGTGCCAATGAAGGAGGAATCTTTGTAGACACTAGGGGAAACACTGGTCAAAGAATCAATAGTTTGCTTATTGGTGATAGTAAATATGGTGGACTCAGGGGAGGTCTGAGATTTTGGTTCATGGTAAGTCAACTGTTCAATGGAGACAATCTTTCCATTACGAGGGAAAAAAATCTTGCGGTGGACTGTGGATGGGACGGTAGACATGGCGTAGGTGTAACTATGCCCCAAAATAATGTTGTAGTCAAGATGGGCATCGATAACTTCAACGTCGACACAAACAGTCTTACCCGCAAGGGTCATAGGACAGTTACGAAATAGGCCAATGGGCTGGGAGCCATGGCCATCCCACGCACGGAGGGTGATTGTGGAAGGGGCCAGCTTAGGAGATCCAAGTTGTTTCCAAACCGATGTGGACATCACAGAGGTAGATGCCCCCTCACCAATGATACACCGAGCAACGTTGGAATTTCGGATTTTGACTGGCATTTGGAAAGAAACAGAAGCAGGTAGGGGGGATGGTCTAACTGATGGGCATCGAAAAAAATAAATTGGTCATCGGCAAGATCTATAGTGCCCATGGAAGATAGTAGAGCCTTATTTTTGGAAGGACACGATTGGAGGAGTTCTAGTGTTGAAATGGCAGCAGGAGATTGCGCCAGATCATCTACTATGCTATATGAATGGGCAGCCTAACCAGAGGCAGCATTTCGGTGTAATGGGCCCTTAGGAATCTTGGTATGAACCTCAGCTTTGGGCGGAGGGATTTTCAAGGGACCATTGTGTGTCGACAGAGGCTCTGTAGGACCTAAAGATGGGGACTCGGAGACAAACAGAACGAGAGGCGTGGAATACTGACGGGGCCAAGTTTGAAGGTTGAGACCGATGGTGAGAGGTTGGTTAGAGGCCATCATGAGGATCTGGTAATTGGAGGAACCAGAAGGGGAAGGTTGAGTGGTTACCGAAGCATGAGGTGGTTGAGTGGCCACGAATCCTTGTTGAGGGAAAGGATCGGTAAACAAAGCGGGTTGAGAAGTAGCCAGATTGGGAGGGACAGTAGGGGAGGAGTGTTGTCCTCGCACGGTGGCCTGAGACTCCCACATCTTCCGCATTTGTGGTAATAAGGGACAATCGTGAGTGTAATGACCATAAACACTACAACATGAATAGGGCTTATTGGTGCGAAGTGGCCTGTCCAGCTTGGGCTGAGAGCCCTGTGGCTGGTTGGCAGTGGTAGAGTCAATACTTGAAGGATTGGATCCACGATTACCAGAAGTGGGTGGATTTCCTTTCTTCTTTCTTTGAGAAGGAAGAAGATTAGTTTCCTCCTGCTGTGCAAATACTTTCCCTGGAGGGGGTAGTAAGTACGGTTGCGGGGGTGGAGAAGGCAAGGGAGTGGAAGGTCCAAATGCTGGAGGAGCTGGGACACTAGGCTTTGGGTAATTATAAGGGTTAGGATGGGCAACATTGAGGTAGGCAGGAGTGGGGGCAAAAGGAGGAGGCATGCTGTATCCTGGATACATGCTACCTGGAGGGGGAAAAGTGTCAGAGGTGTTGGCCCCTCCTGGAGGGAAACCATAGCCCAGAAGAGGTTGAGCAGAGGTATGTGATAGAGCTCCAACGATATCGTCGGTAGAGTGAGATGCCCCCGAGGCATTAGGGCCACCGGGCTTGGGGAGGTCAGGAAGGAAGGTATAAACATAACTAGATTGAGCATAGATAAGGTCATATTTCAGGGCTATTTGGAGGGCTGCTTCTTCGGTTTTAGGGAAATGGGATGCGACATATTTTCCAATGGGAGGTAAAAGAGAGCAAAGGAACCAGTCCATATAAACCCGATCTTCAAAGGGGGGAGCACGACATAAGCTCCGTCTTCATCGCCATTCCTGGACATGAGCGGAAAGGCTGGTCGAAGAGGATTGATGAAAATAAGTCAAGATTTCAGTACCCATGTCGTATCAGAGAGGGAGATGGAAATAAGATAAAAAGGCTTGGGCAATGGTCACAAAGGTGGTATGGGAAGAGGTGGCTTGATCAACATACCATTTAGAAGCTTCGCCGGTAAGCGTGCGTTGGAAAAATCGAAGACAGATGGAGTCATCGGTGATGGAATTGAAGGAACACCACATGTGGAAAGATCGGATATGGTTGGATGGATCTTCACTGGCAAGGCCTTCAAACTTGGGAATGTCGGAGGGGAGCTTGGTTGGCATAGCATGCCAACTGACATCGTGGTGAATATGATCATTGATCAGCTGATTGAAGTCAGGGAGACTGAAGCCGGCCATATAAGGGAGCAATGGGGCAGTCGAGGTAGGTCCCGTAGTGGTTCCACTGGAAACGGACCCAGCAGTAGAACTGGGGTTAGTGCTAGGTCCTGAACTAGACATGGTGAAGGTAACAGGAGGAGAACCAGGAGTAGGGGGAGAACCTGAACAATCAGAGGAAGAGTCGGAGTGCGGACTCTGGGGAGGACTTACTCGATGACTACGGGAAGGAGGAAATCGACCAACCGGAAACTGAGAGTGAAGGCCAAGAAGTCTCCGGGAGAAGCGCCTGGGGGGCTCAATGATGACAGGAAGAAGAAAAATCGACAAGGGCAGGGAGGGACAAAATCAAGTGAGGTCAAGGGCAGAGAGGTGCAGTGACAATTGATTTTAAAGTCTTTGCCAAGTGGTGATAACCAGGCTCTTCTTCGCTTAGGGTCAGTGTGAGGCATGCGTTAATTTTAATTTTTTTAAACCTAGACATTTGGGAGTAAAAGAAAAAGTGTGCTACGTAACTGAAAATAAATCTGCAGTAAATAAGACTGAAAGAACAAAAAATTAACAGCGAACAATGCATAAATCTAACCCAAGAAGGCGAGTCTCTCAAAACTAGTCTATAAGAGGAAAAAAACTAAGCAAAGCATGCGAAAAAGAGGCCAATAGATCTAAGGTCAAGAGGGACGGGGATTTAAACGAGAAATTTGCTGAAAAGAGGTGCAGAGAACAACAAAGATGCAGAGGCAAGGTTGCTGCTAAAAAGGAGGGGATCAGCTAAAAATAGAAGGGACAAGGAGACGGCCCTAGAAATGAACCCAAACAAAACTATATGAGGTGATTTTAAAGGGAGAAGAGCTGATCTAAAGGGATCTGAAAAGGAGGTATCAGATCTGAAAGAAATAAGGCTGAAACTCTGGAAATTCAGACTTCTGAAATAGCAAAAATTGTCCCACAAAAAGTGGAGGGTACTAGAGCCTGAAGGGGCAAGATTCCCACTTAGTTGAGTAAAACAGATCAGAAACAGGTCAAAACGGGCGGAGACAGAGGCTGGAAAACCCTGACAGAAGCTTCAGACAAACCCAGAAAAAGTGTTGGAAAATTGCAGAAAAAAATTGCAGGTCCCAGGTTCTGACCTATTTTCAGTCCAGGTCGCAGGTTTGGGGCAGAAAAGTTTGACCTCAAGGCCAGGTCGCAGTTTTTGGGCCGATAAGTGCGACCTGCAGATCTGGGTCTCTCGGCGGCAGATTTCAGAAAAAGATGTTGTCTCAGCTGCAGCTGATGTCTGTCACCTGCGCAATAGGGCCAGAAACACACGGAAGTTAAAAATTTTAATGTTTAAGGGTTTTAGAGGTGAAAAGCACCATAAAAATAGGAAAAACAGAAAATGGAAGAGAAACCCTAGGGTCTGAAACAGCTGGATATGCAGGAATATATAAAACGACAGCGGTCGCAAAAGAAAACCCGTGTGGAGTCGCCAATTGTTAGTATGAATCTTTCATCGTAAAAGATCACTTTAGCTACGTATAACAAATAGCCCTAACATCGATTATGGCAGCCAAATATCTTTAAATCTGCAATTAGGTGATCCAAATAATGCTGCACAAATCCAGATCTAAGCATAAAAGGCATTAAGCATATAAAATAAAATGTGGCTCCATGCATCCAATAGACAAGACAAGAACAATGTATTTGAAAGAATTTTTATATTATATTAAAAGGGGGCACCTGAAAGGAAAACAAGAAAGGTGTTTTCCAGTTCTCCTCAATGCGATGGGTTCTTGAAAGTCCTCAACGTTTCAGATCTAAAATTCCTCTCTCTTGTTGTTGTAGAAAACCCAAACAAACATAGAACTCAATGGGAGCTCACAAGGCAAAAATGGAGAATGTGACCTAGTATAGATCCAGAGTGATCTAATGCAATGGAGGTGACTAATGAATGGGGAAAACCCTTCTATTTATAACAAAATATTGGGGTTATCTAGAACTTGGTGCATGAATAAAATATTATTAATCAAATTCTAGAACCACCCTTTAGGAATATTTTATTATATTTGTTGGAGGGAAAAGGTCTTTTGACTTGGGTCAATTCCTTTATTTATAAACAATAAATAAATAAATGATTTATTTATTATTTTAGGGAGATGGTAGGAATATAATTAAATAAATAATTATTTATTTAATTATTTAAAAATGATTTAGTCAAATTTAACTAGGAATATTATTTAAATAATGATTTAAATAACTTATTCCTAGGAAATAATCAAATAAATAATGATTTATTTAATTAATTTCCTTGTTTTGGGTTAAATATGACTGGAAAATATAAGCAAATGTTATTTCACATGGTGAAAGAAATTTTACTTAGGGTAAAATTGGTCTTACATGGTGTACTTGGGTTCATCTAATGATAATAGGTTAGATGACCAAAAAAATGGTGTAACACTCTGTGAGAAGAGGCTCCCAAAACCAACTAGATCTCTACAGATCTAGATTCCCACTTGCTGTAGCTCACTAAAACAAGTAAATCCTGACTATATTTACGCTAACTAAGAGAAATGGAGCTTGGCCTCAAAGCCTAATAGTGAACAAAGAAAAACAAGCTCCTCCAAGAGCTGCTCAATGGAAGGAGAGAGAGGATTCCTAAACAGGAAAATCCTCTTGAGCTATGCAGCACAATTCTCAGGCTAAACAGCCTAGAGAATTTGAATTAGTCTAGGTAGACTAATTTTTGAATATCTTCAACAACCTTTTCCTTGAGCCTTATCCTTCCTTTTATAAGATGAGGATGTGCAAAGCCCTAAACCACTTACAAAACTTTAGCTCCTTTCACATGAAGCCCTTCCCTCTAAAACTGTGCTGAGTCTCTAGATGGTTCAATGAATCTAGACAAAATTGAGATTTGGTTGACCCAGTCAATTGTCTCAATACTATTTCACACACAAGTGGATTTTATTACAAAGGCCCAGATTTATCCCTTTTCACATTGGGCATGTATTTATTCTTTGATTTAAGTTGTTTTTCATGTCCTCCTTTACATTCTATTCATCAAATAATAAAAAGGAAACAAAATGAAATATTCCTATTAGCTTGGATTAATTAGGAATATTACAATATCCAAGCCCTCGCGCTTGGTGTTAGAGTAGTTGCACTCCGCACCAGAGAGTTTCGTACTAGCGAACGCAACCGGATGATCAATGTCTTCGTCTCTAGGCCACGTAAGGACCGCTCTTAGGGCGATTCTGGATGCATCTACATGAACATGGAATACCTTTGCCCAGTCAGGAAATATGAGAATAGGTGCAGAGACCATCTTCTCCTTGAGTATATTGAAGCTTTTCTAACATTCGTCATCCCAAAAAAATGAAAAATCCTTCTTAAGCAGTTTTTCCATAGGCATTGTGATCAGTGCGTAACCTTGAATAAAATTCCTGTAGTAGCCTGTATGTCTGAGGATTGAACGCATTTGTTTCTCAGTTGTTGGTACTGCCAGATTGATGATAACTTCGACTTTCATAGGGTCAACCATCAACTCCTGTCAGAAAACTATATGTTCGAGCAAGATTTCGAAGGGTACGCAAAATATGCACTTCTTGATATTAAGGGAAATTTGGTGTTTTGTACAGGCATCCAACATCAGGCGTAGGTTCGAGACGTGTTTCTTCACTAAGTTTAAGATAGTCCAA
Source organism: Pinus albicaulis (assembly GCA_034641835.2). Lineage (NCBI taxonomy): Eukaryota > Viridiplantae > Streptophyta > Pinopsida > Pinales > Pinaceae > Pinus > Pinus albicaulis. The sequence continues at coordinate 29,159,604 of MU968317.1, forward strand.
TCATCAAAAAAAGCTTCCAAAAATGTGTATATGAACTCTTTGAACACTATGACTAATACTCGTGAAAAGATAGCAGGGGAATTCTTAAGTCCAAATGACATGACGATATACTGAAAGGATCCCCATTCAGTAGCAAATGTAGTTTTGCTACGATCTTTAGATGTGATTATGATATGATGGTAGCCTGAGAGTCCGTCAGTAAATGAGTACGCTTCCTGCCCTCCTATGCTATCAAGGATTTCATTGGAGAACGATGTGGGAAAACGATCATGTACACAGGCATCATTAAATTTGCACAAGTCCACACAGATTTGTATTTCCCCTTTCATATTTTTCTCCTGAAACACCATCAGACTTACCCAGTCCGATTGTTTGACCGATTCGATGATACCTACGATGAGAATTTTATCAATTTCTTCCTTAACCTTTTTCTTATACTTAGGATTCAGCCGATAAGGTCGCTGCTTCACAAGGCGTGCATCTGGTTTTAACGTGATTTGCATGACCCCAGGTCCCCTGTGATCCCCTCGAGCTCCGAAAACTTCATCGGGAATAAGTCTTGATATTCTGTGAGTAGTTCTACAATTTTGCCTACTATATCATCATCCTAGCAATCCCCAATTTTAGCCAACCTAGGTTGTTCTTCCGTGCCAATGTTGACTTCTCGTAGCTTAAGAGGCTTCGTAACATCAAAAATTTGTCGTGGGGGTCCTGCAACTGCGCACTGTCCCTCCGACTCTAGGATAGAGATATTGTGTAGATTGTTGGAAATATGATGCAGGATGTTGTCCTTGATGGCAACCCACTGAATAAAGATGAAGACATGCGACTGTTGACATGTGTTGTCCTTGATGGCAATCCACCTGATGAAGTTATGCTTGACTTGATGGACTTAGTAAATGATGTAAATCTGATGTGATATAATGTTTGTTGACAATATGATGCTGAGTGTTGTCCTTGAAAGGCAACCCATCTGATGAAGATGATGACAAATTACTTGATGAAGTTGTGCTTGATAGAATATGTTCTTGATGAAGGAAATCTGATGTATCTACAGTGAGTACAGAAGGCAATGAAGAAAGGATTTCAGCATGTGCTAAATTCTATGATGAATAAGAGTATGTATCTAGGTATACGCAGATTGGCCTAGGGGAAGTCGCGTATGCACGCGGAAAAGAACGTGCCAAGTAGCGTATGGGCAAAAGCGCTTAAAAAGTGCAAAACCAAGGGTAACCACCATGGTATTGACCCATTGTATTGGGTAATGATCCGCCTAATTGACCCCGTCCAGGTAGTTTTGGGCTCATGGTATGGTTTTGGCCCATGGTATTGAAAAAGGGGCTCATGGTATTGAAAAAGGATAAACCTATATAAAGAGATAAAATTCATTATGCAAATCATGAGTGTGGGTGCAAGATGTCTGAGCTTGAATGAATACTTCTCTCTGAAGTAGATCTGAATTGAAAGGGTTACACTTGAATGATAAATCTGAATGTATGATGCACCAATGATGAAGGAGGGGATCTAGATCTGAAATGTACTTGTATCTATTAGATCTGCTTATGGAAGGATTAGATCTGTGATGAGGCGAACTTCTAGGCGAACATATGTCTGAAGTAAAAGGGTAAATCTGAACTGAATATCTGATCTGAAGAAGTATGGTGCTCTGTAATGATTGAAGATCTATACGCTACTTAGCCGCAGAGGAAGCGCGTATATACGCGGCTTCACAGAAGAGAAAGCGCGTATGCGCAATGAAATATACACAGAGGTATACGCTGGTTGATGAGGACGAAAGCGCGTATATACGCGACATCAGTGAAAGTAAAGCACGTATGCAAACTAGGGTTTGCTGAAGACTGTGGTAAGAAATGTCTGATCTGTTCTGCTGGTTTACTGATATCTGTCAGTGAGTTATATGTATCTGTTTCATGGTTGACTGTGCTTAAAAGTATGGAAAGGGTCCATTCTGAAAGTATGATGAAACGTGGCCTGCAAGTGGTGTCCTAAAGGAAGCTTTGGATCCAGTGTGAAAATTGATGAAACGTGGTCCATAGAGGTGCTGAGGGTTGTAACCTTCAGTCAGGGGGTTGTAGCTCCCTTCCAGGAGAGGCTGGTAAACGAGATCAGGGGGTCGTAGCTCCCTTCCAGGAGAGGCTGGTAAACGAGTCAGGGGGTTGGAGCTCCCTTCCAGGAGAGGTCGGTAAACGAGCGCAGGTGGGTGCCTGCGTGCTGGTAGGAGTCTGCACCAGCACATATGTTGTAAGATGTTTTCTCTATAATAAAATATTGAAGGCTGAGCAACTGCAGCGGTGGTTTTCTCCCGACTTGGGTTTCCACCTAAAAAATCCTGGTGTTCATGTATGATGCTTTGTGTGATGGTTTATTCTGTTCTTACTGCACATGTTTACTATTTATAGAACATCTAATGAATGAATGATGGAATGATATAAGTGAAGAACTAATGGCATAATTAGATCTCTGGGTATACGCGAGTTTTATGAAGGATATCCGCGTGTATACGCTACTTGGCTTCAGCAAAATAGCGTATGGGTTTTAAGGAATGAAAAAGTAAAAAGTTTTGAATATGCAGTAAATACTGATTCACCCCCCCTCTCAGTATTTTTCCCAACAATTATTCATCACACTCTTCGATGGCTATATTACGGAAATTAACAATATTTTGCATCTGTGTTTCGCACGTTGGTGCACCAAATTCTGCGTAAGGGTATGAATCATTAAATACAAAGGTATCTATATCTTACAGAGCTTCGTCAAGTGCCTCTGTCCCTCCTACTAACCCAAATGTCCCTATAAATTCATCCTTTAATGTCTCTTAGTGGTGGGTGTGCTAACATAGATCCGCATCGAAGTACCATGCGGTGGGAATTTTTCCCAAGGCATGAATAAACAGGTGAAACCATTCTTCTGTAGTTTGATCACACCATTTCTCCATCCATGTGAAAAAATGCTCGTGCAGGTCTCTAGGGCCGAGGAATGTATTTACGCGCAAGTGAACCGAATGTTGAAATCACAAGATTAACATATCCCAGCATTCTTCCCAATCCTGGAACGCCCCCCTTATGCGCGTCCCACCACCTCGCAGGTGTTGTGCGCATGGCTAGATTAAGGGCCCATAGCCTTCGCTCTCTTGAAACCTTAGCTTAAAATTCTTGAAAAAACTCCTTAATACTACCAGAACCATCAAAGTAGGGCAGTTCTCTTAACTCTAAAGATATGCATCGAAAGTTCTTTGTGATTCTCAGACATCATAGCACAGAGACCTCATGTAACCGATTTTTGCAATTTTCCATTTCTCCGTCAGAGTCAGAGAAAAATTTGTTATCCTTCTCCTAGCAAAGTGCACCATCAGCCGTGGGATTGATCTAGTCTTCATCTCATGCAATTAACTTATAGATGTGATCCACATCCTCTTCCTCATGCACTGGCTCTGTATATCTTTCTCCTTCCACTGGGTCTAATGGTACTATCACCCGCGTACCTTTATTTTCAAACACCATACTTCTTTTCTTGAGGTTGATGATACCTCCCATATCTATGGCCCAGTCCAATCCTATGAGCACAATATTGGGGTCCACATCTTCTACAATCTGAATGACCTCAAAGTCAGCCCAGACCTTAACCCTTGCGATATTTACCATGATCTTTGACAGTCTTCCCAACAGTATGATCTTCTGCTGATTGGCCATGCACAGCTGGATAGTGGACTATTCCAACTTAGGTTCTTCCATCCAATGCCAAGGTTTCTTGGGCAGTATGTTCGCATCTGATCTTAGGTCCAAAATAACCTGATCCATTTCATAATCACTAATCTGTACTATCAACTGCATTTCCCTATCAATGCATTTCTTATGCTTGTATAGTTTGTGCACATCCTTAACCTCCAGGGGGGTGGATTAGTGTTTTCTGTGTAGCTGTCTATTAAGGCTTGGAGGTTTTCTACAGCCCATTGGTTGCACAACAGCTTCATACATGCCTGCAAAAATGGTTTCTGCCTTAACCCTCTTCGAGGTTCTGCCTTAACCCTTTGGACGTTCTGCATACGTGTCTGTTGCTTTTCCTTCATTTTTTCTATCAGAATTGGGAAATATTCAATCACATGGTCTAGTTGTGTACAATATCTACAGGATTTTCTTGTAGGGTTCGGGCTGTCTCTCGCAAAGTGCCCTACCTCTCCGCAGTTATCGCAGATCAGTTTTCCTCTTCCCCAACCTGCGCTTCCACCTCGGCCCCCTCCCCTGCCCCTAGCTGGGGAGATACCTATGCCTGAGGGGGATCTCAGTGAAGAAGGGTCGGATTATACATTATATAGGTTTCGTCGGTCTATCATCAAATCATAATTTCTTCAGTTCTACTCATCATGTCCTGTGGATCTGCAAAAACTACACCATTGTTGCTTCAGTTCTAGGACATATGCACCCAGACGGGGGAAATGGTTAGTATCATGTAGGCCAGATACACAACAATCATCACACCATAATGATGGTCTGTTCGGTCCTGAGCACAATGGAATGGGTCCCCCCGCCTATAGGTAGTCTGCCAGCAGTGGGCATTGATCCTTGGTATGCCAAAATACCCTCCATCGTATGCACCATATGTCTAGGCTAGCTTCTTTCCCTCGGTCCTTTCGCAGGTTCTAGATCTCCATGTGCCTCACCTCCAGCTGCCCTTGGAGTTGTTGTACTCCCAACTGGGTATCATCTCTTGGCGCAGCTTCCAACTTCATAGCAATATCCAAGGCTTTTTCCCGAGATTCAATGGCTTGATGACCCATAGGTACATGCAGGTGAGGCAGTGACATAGCAATGAACCATTCCTTGTGCTTCCTGTAATCATATTGAAATTCCCTTTCTCAAATTACCTTCTTTAGCCGTTGGTTAGATTCCCATACAGAATTAAAGGGTATTTTCTTTAAGTCTTTCAGATCATTCACTATCTGAGAGTAGGACTTAGGCTTCTTAAAATGTTGTTTTAGGGAATCTTTAATATTGTGAACGGTTGCATTCACATGCTGAGCTATATATCCCAGTCCTCTTCCTTCAAAGGTAAGGGATAGCTACTCCCTTTTCACAACATCATTGGTCACATTCTGCGTAGTCCATACCGACTCTGCAACAAACCATAACCGATCTATATCTTCATCCCCTATGCCTTTGAAGGCATGTAGCTTCATGTGCGAGGCCATTTCGTCTTCTAATGGAGGTGGAGGTACAGGTGAGTTTTTACCCCTATGATTGCTTGAAGGTGGTGTAGTTGGAGGGCTATGCATAGCCGAGTCCCTTACTGGACTGTAGACATATCTATCTCCTTCTTGATTAGTTTTGTAATATTTACCACTTTGTGTTGTACCCTCACTTTGGTCGGAGCTCATTCACTCTATATGGCTGCACAGAATGTTTTTTTTGCACAGAAAAATTTTGATTAATAAGGGAAGTTTTTTCACGAAATTACCTTAGAACCCTTTGAAGAACCTTTGCTCTGCTTTTGAATAGGACATGAACTGATCAACTGCGAATTCTGTCACAAATCCTCCCAACACACTATCCACCCAGTGATCTACCATATGGGTGATGGTATTATCAGTTCTTTCTAACTGTTGGATCAACTCTGGATTCCACTACATAACCTGATCGTCCTACCAACACGTCTAGAAATCTACGAGCCTTGCTAGCCACCCCTGAATCTCGTTCACAAATGATACAAAGAAGATTTTGTAGACTTCGATGGAGATGTACTTATTATTCCACTTCTCTACTGTCAACTTTGTGTTGCAATTATATTTTATCACAAATTCTTGAACTTGTTTTCAAATCATTCTTTAATTTCTTTCTTCTCAAGTCTCCAATGTTTTCTTGGCATTACCCAATCGCTTTCTCAAAATTCTCCTGGTCCGAGAAATGGAACCATTTTTTAGCTTGAGGGGTCTTGACCTAGGTTCAGAGGTTAAGGTTTGCCAACAAACCCCTATACTACTGGCCCTTTCGGCAGTGACCTACTTGCATAGGCCAAAGTCTCACCGGAAGCAGTATGGGAGGGTGCTGGAACCAATTTTCCCCACCCTGAGAGAGAGAGTAGGTAGGTCAAGTAGATCCTCGTTCATAGCTTATTGGGTTTGCATAAGATAGATCTGTTTGCAGGTTTATTAACAGTACAATCCACAGTATAATAGAACTATTATCATGCACATATATAGTTAATACCTTCGCATCCACGTGTGTATCGACAATTATCAATAGAAAATATCTTAATGCATCATTAATAAGTTACAGATATACCATAACACAGATGGATTCACATCATAAACAGATAACGTAGCTTTATTCGTAGCTACAACAGATCGCAAAGGTTCGCATCAACGGTAACACATCAGATCTAGACAACATAAGATACTTCAACAATACTATGCATATATTAATATCATAATATACTTACAATCCCAAAATACTGACAGTGAACACAGCTAGTAGGGTCAGCACACAGCCCGCAGGAGTCCTTACCCAAACAACCCAAAACAGATCTAACAATTTACACTTAGCATTAGACGTAATTATTTTCTACCTTAAGACTCAAAATGTTCATCTATATATAACGACTTAGCCTATTCTTTCCTATGGTCCGAAAACCATGGTTTGCGGACTCTAGCTCTACCCTTGACCCATTACAATGCATTCGAGGCTTTCACCCTCCCCAAAACCACTGCACTAGACTACAAAATTGTAAAAAATTAGCAGCTTTTAGGGGACCGTGTTCCAACAAATCCAAAGAGTATTTATCCCCTACAATGCAGTTTCAATCTAGATATGCGTTATTTTAGGAGGAGTTGCAGAGGTGGTTGCAGTGGGTGTTTTGGGAGGAAGTTTCTTCAGTGGAGGAGCCATTCTTTCATCCGGAGGATCTATTGGAGAATATTTGTAGGTTTCTACATCAGCTTCAACCATATCTTCTCATTTTTGTTGTTGCAACATACCTTCAGCCCTAGGGCTACAACTTACATTGGCACATTGTGTGCATTTTCTAGAAACCCTCTTGGGTTGTCTTGGAAAGCTGATCTAGTGCCTAGGATTTTATGTGTAGCATATATTGTTGCATATATCAGTATTTTTATATCATTGTATGATCTCCATCTGTAGTTATTATTAGTATGACTGTGCTGTAGCAACTCTTCGGTATTTTGTATTGTAGCAGCAAATCATATTTGGGAGTGATTGTTTATGGGAGGCTTGTTTCCTTATTTCATATGATTTATGCCTCACTATTTTGTACTGGTTTTTTGTTCTTATACATAATGTTATGGATCCATATTGGTCTCCAATATTGATGTGTTGATTTATCTTGCTATTTCCTTGTTTATGGAATATATTCCTACTTTTCCCATTTGGGAATATTATAATATGATATATGGAGTGGTTTTATGTAATGTTCCCAAATTTTAGCCTCAAGCTAAAAGGAACATTATAGTTAGCATTATCTCTAGGTAGATGAATAAAATGGGTAGAGAGGCCCATTAACCTCTTTAGAAGAAAGAATAACATTACTCATGTGAAAATAGGAAGAATAAGTAGCTGGATGGAGCACTTTTAGGTGTGAACAAGGAGGGAATCATGTTGATTCAATCATCTTTGACCAAATCAACATACACTGTCTAGATACATTGTATCTCCTTGATGAATTGCGTAGTTTTGGTGGAGGACAACTTGCATGAGCTTGGAGGAAAATGTGGATGGGACCCCATGTGAAGAGGTTCACTTGCTATATATGGAGAGGATGGAAGCCTTTTCCATTCATGTTTTAGATTATCATTTTGATATTGGTCTGTTTAGACTTTGCTCCTTTTGTTGTTTAACAAGGTTGCAGTGCTGTTTAGCACTGGGTGTTCCCAAGCGGGAATCCCACCTCTTTCCTTGAGAGGCCTCTTGGAAGAGTATTGTATTCATTTCCACATCAGGTTTTTAGGCCAAGCTTCAGATTTCTTCATCAGCGTAGTTTCTTCAGGTTATTGTGCTGTGTTGCTGGGTGCAACAGTGGAGGGGATTGGAATCCCACTTTCTGAGCTAGCTTCTCATAGGAGGAAGGTTTCCTTCTCTTGGGAGATATGTTTGGAGAGATATTGAACTCATTTAAGATCTGTGGCATTAGGCCATACATTTCCCATCATTCCTAGTGTTTTTCCAGCTAGGGAATGCATTATTTTTGGAGGCAGCCTCAACAGGAGGTCTTGGGGTTTCTTTGCAATGTTTCCTTGTGATTGAGGGGGTTCATCCTTTCATGGGAGGAGACCTATGAGGAGATATATATCAAATATATTATTATTCAGCCTTCTACACTCTTGTATCTCATTTTTCAGTGATTATTCAGTTTATTTATGAAGTTCACCTTTCTATTTTGAGTGTATGACAAGAAACCCTTGCTGGGTTCTCTTGTATTTTGTATAAGGAGACTAGATCTCAGCTCTTAAGAATTATTGATTAATATATGAGTATATCTACTTTTTCTCCTAATTTATAAGTTGAAACCCCCATAATACTGTGCAGTCTCTTTCATGTAATATTTCTGTGTATAAGTGTATTGGGATTTTAGTGATTTTCAGCTACACTAGGTGTGGGAGGTCTATTTACCTCACCTAGTTTCTTTTGTTTCTGATCTCCTCTTGGATTTAGATGATAGATTGATAGATATAATGTATCCAAGTGATGGTTTATATTTGTATGGAATACATTTTTGGAAATGCATTTTTTAGTGCATGCATTACTGAGAAGTCCATTTTTGGAATATTATAAGATATTCCCATTACTGCTTATTTTAACCATTTTGGGATATTGCAGTGGAATCAAAGCACCTTTATTGGCACAGCTTGTGAATCTTAGCCATTATTCTATCAAAATAAGGGGAGATGTACAGAAAAGAGAAGACTCCCTTATGTGGAGGAAGAAATGAGGAGAGGCTTTCAAAGCTTCTTCCAAGATCTATACAGAGCATTCAAGGAGATCTGAAGAAAATAAGAATGGAGATGGAATATCCAGAAGAGTTTGGATGTAGAGCTAGATCTAGATTTGCACATGGTAAGTGTGAGCATGCAGCTACACACCATGATGCACAGCACAGTCAAATGCCCAGATCTATCATGAGACGGATGAAAGGAGGGAGAATGCCTAAGAGGAAAAATCTTAGTGATTTGTTGCAAGAGTATGAATCTCAAACTGAGAGGTTTAGAGATCATACCACTTTCCAAGATTTTTGCAAGACCCAGGTAAAGAAAAGCAAGGAACAGAATATGGATAGATTTCTTATATCTACTTTTGATGATTCACCTACATGTTCAACTAGAGCTTGGGTGAAGGAGCTAGACTACTATTCGCAGCAACACCATATTTCTAAATATGAAGCCATCAGAATTGCAGCACTGCATTTCAAAGGTAAGGCCTATGCATGGTGGATTTTTGAATCTTATTCTTTTAAAAATGCAAATACTTCCTCTTATGCAAGATTCATTAAAACATTGGTGAGAAGGTTTGATGGGAAACTTCCTAAGGCACATGTATTGGAGCAAGACAAAACTAAGAAATAAAAAAAATTCCATGTGATGGAGGAAACTATGAACTTAAATCCACTTCAGAAAACCATGGGAGAAGCTGACATCTTGCATCATACCTTGTTAGAGGCAAGACCTCTATCTCATATTCCTAAACAAGAGGGCATGGAGATCTCTTTTTCACAAGGAGATCCAATTATTGGAGGGTTGCCCATACACATTGATGAAGATAAGGGAAACAACGTCGTCACATCTAGAGCACATCTAGTACCTCATGCATAGGAAGGAGGAGCACATGCTCCAATAGGAGGAATTTGTGTATCCTTGCAAGAATTTCCTTGCGATCTCCTACATGGAGGTCAAAGCACAATCAATGAGCAGCATGATTGTGAAGCATTGCAGATGGAAGGAGAAGGTAGGAAGGAAGGGTAGCATCACTTGATGAGGAGCACACACCCTTCTCTATTTTAGAGAGCTAATGAAAAAGGGAAGTAGAATGATCTGTGCTATGAAGGCAAGGGAAAGATTGACCACCTATATGTACACTCTACTCTTGACACTGATGTCTCACTACATGGAGGTATTCCACTTGGGAGGCCACCAGATCTAGAGTTGATGAGATACATCTTGCCTCTTGGTTCACCACTCTTGGATTCCGGAGGGGTGAAGATTTTGGAGGATGAATTTGGCATGAAGGATTTCAAAGTAGTAGGTAGCAGCATGAGGATAGCTTCATATGCTAGATCACCAGTGCTGTCTCTTACGAGTATTGATCCATATTGGATGTCTCAACTTTTGGTAGAGTACTCCAAGGATCTTGGTGCTTACATGATTCTTGATGACCCAGATGGAGATGATAGATATATGGTGGATGATGTGGTCATATTTTCTTATGGAAAAGTCTTCTTGAGTATAGATTCTAGTCTTAAGGAGAAGCTGCTACATGCAGCACATGAGGACTTCCTTTCTATGCACTTTGATGCATACCTTTCTTTGATAGAGGAGTTCACTTGGGAGGGAATCCAGCATTATATATTTCAGCATATGGAGAGATGCATAGCCCGGATGGTGATGGAGAGGATGTCACAGCCACTTCCCTATTCATTTGAGATGAGGGAGAAATTCTAGTTGAGCCATTTGAGCTAGTTGAAATTCTAGTTGAGCCAGTTGAGCCATTTGAGGGATGTCACATGATTCTTGGTGTGCACCATTGACACCACATTGTACTTTCATGTTCCTATCTTATAGAATGATTGTGGCAGAAAAAAAGTGGCTGGAATAGTACTTGTTAGTATTTTTTTTTTTTGCAGGAAAAGGATACATTGCGCTGGTTCCATGTGTGGAACTATGAACCACTCTTCGGTTGTCATTGGGTAGCTTGTTTTCATTGCATTTTTCTTCCATATATTGCTGATATTTTTAAGTTCATGGGAAGTATTGTTTGGAGATTGTAGGATGAGTGGGAGAAGCCCATTAGGAGTATGATTCTCCATACTTTACATGCTATATGTTTCAGGGGAAACCATGGGCATACCATGAATGCCACATCACATCTATTTCCTTCATGTGGAAGGAGCCATTTGGAGAACTTGAGTTTTGGGAGGAGGCACTTCATGGTTGATTGTTTTTGTGGGGTAGCTTGGGCCACTCTTGGAGGCCATGGAATTTCAGCTCAATATATGAAATCCCCTCATACTTACCATAAATGGAGAGAGAAACAACTTGCATGGGAAAATCTAATCTCTCCATTTAGCCCAACACATTGCATAAAACCGGGGTTGATGATTCTTTTCATGAGCTACCAAGGATGGCTCATTTCATTTGGATGATAACATGGGCATGGGATTCTCTCATTTTTAGGTAGATCCCATATGTTATTCATCACTCCTACCTTGAGGAGGCCATGGAAAAACAAGAAGGTTTCCACTTACACCTTCCACCTTTTCATGATATGAACCATTTGGTTATGCATCTTTGTGAGGAGACATTGGAGGACAGATTTATTGCATACTATGTTAGGCAGTGGTGGGAACTATTGATGATGAGGCCAGAAGAGGATGAGGGGAGGAATTTTGTTCTCCTTATACAGTTGCTTGAGGACAAGCAACATTTTGGAGGGTAGGACTGTAATGTTCCCAAATTTTAGCCTCAAGCTAAAAGGAACATTATAGTTATCATTATCTCTAGCTAGATCAATAAAATGGGTAGGGAGGCCCATTAACGTCTTTAGAAGAAAGAATAAAATTCCTCATGTGAAAAGAGGAAGAATAAATAGCTGAATGGAGCACATTTAGGTGTGAAAAAGGAGGGAATCATGTTGATTCAGTCATCTTTGACCAAATCAACATACACTGTCTAGATACATTGAATCTCCTTGATGAACTGCACAATTTTGGCGGAGGAAAAATTGCATGAGCTTGGAGGAAAATGTGGATGGGACCCCATTTGAAGAGGTTAAATTTCTATATATGGAGAGGATGGAAGCCTTTTCCATTCATGTTTTAGATTATCATTTTGATATTGATATGTTTAGACTTTGCTCCTTTTGTTGTTTAGCAAGGTTGCAGTGATGTTTAGCACTGGGTGTTCTCGAGTTGGAATCCCACCTCTTTCTTTGAGAGGCCTCTTGGAAGAGTATTGTATTCATTTCCACATTATGTTTTTAGGCCAGGCTTCAAATTTCTTCATTAGCGTATTTTCTACAGGTTATTGTGCTGTGTTGCTCGGTGCAGCACTGGAGGGGATTGGAATCCCACTTTTTGAGCTAGTTTCTCATATGAGGAAGGTTTCCTTCTCTTGGGAGATCTATTTGGAGAGATATTGAGCTATTTTAAGATCTGTAGCATCATGCCATACATTTCCCATCATTCCTAGTATTTTTCCAGCTAGGGAATGCGTTATTTTTGGAGGCATCTTCAGCAAGAGGTCTTGGGGTTTCTTTGCAGTGTTTCATTGTGATTGAGGGGGTTCATGATTTCATGGGAGGAGACCTATGAGGAGATATATATCATATATATTATTATTCAGCCTTATACACTCTTGTATCTCATGTTGCAGTGATTATTCAGTTTATTTCTGAAGTTCACCATTCTATTTTGAGTGTGTGACAAGAAACTCTTGCCGGGTTCTTTTGTATTTTGTATAAGGAGAGTAGATCTTAGATCTTAAGAATTATTGATTAATATATGAGTAGATATACTTTTTCTCCTAATTTATAAGTTTAAACCCTCATAAGACTACACAGTCTCTTTCATGTAATATTTCTGTGTAGCAGTGTATTGGGGTTTTAGTGATTTTCAGCTACACTAGGTGTGGGAGGTCTGTTTACCTAACCTAGTTTCTTTTCTTTCTGGTATCCTCTTAGATTTAGATTATATATTGATATATATAACGGATTCAAGTGATGGTTTATATTTTTATGGCATAAATATTTGGAAATTCATTTTTTTGTGCATGCATTGCTTAGCAGTCCATTTTTGGAATATTATAAGATATTCCCATTACTACTTATTTTCCCTATTTTTGGATATTACATTATAGGATATAGAATATATGTTATATTTATAAATTCTATATATTTTAATCCCATGGGAAATAAAAATAGAGTAAGTGTGAGGAAATGAAATAATGGAAAAACAAATGTAAACTTAGGTCATCGACATGAAGGAGAGGTTCTAAGTAGATGTATGTAAAAATTATGTTAATGAAATGAAAATTTCATTATATGATTGTATTTTCATGATTATGTAATTATAATTTGAATGTATGAGTTCAAAATGAATGGTCGAGAGTGGATATCTATTATATGAAGGAAGAAATCCAAGTTATGTGATTTTAGTCAATTGAATAAGGGAAGAATTCGGTACATGCATAAATAATTTTATGTTTGTTTCATTGCGGGATAAAATAACCATATCAAGAAGTGCTTAAAGGTGTATGAGAACTTTGATTTTAGTAATGCATAGACATCCCCGAATTAGAGAAGTTGAACACATAGGAAGAGTGGAGTTTTACTGCATTAAGTGGTATTAGAGCATGTTTGTTCGAACGGGGTTCCCTAACCTGTGTTTTTGGTACAATTTTGTAAAAATAGGTCTTGCGTAGGGGTTTTGGGGGTGGGTCAAAGCCCCTAATGTGTTGTAATGGGTTAAAGGGTAGCTCTAGGGTCTGCAAACCATAGTTTGCGGACCATAGGATAACTAAGGCTACGATATTATAAATAGATAGATAGTTGGGTCTAGTACGTAAGTAATAAGATTGATGCTACGTGTGAATTGTTAATATCTATTTGGGTTGATTTGGGTAAGGACTCCTGTTGGCTGTGTGCGTGGAGATCCTCAGTCTTGCTGTGTGTGGACCCCGCTAGGCTGTATGTGTGGGCTGTTTTTAGGTTGTAAGTGGATATTGATGTTAATGAATGCGAAGTATAGTTGAAGTATCTGTGTGTTATCTGAATTGATTATGTTTACTGTTGAAGCGCATCTGTGATATTTATTTAAGCTGCGAATGTATCTATGATTGGCGCATTTATATCTGTGATCTGAAAGTGGCTGCAATTAGAACACTCTGTAATGTTATTTGGCAATGCACACGTGGATGCAAATGCATTGATTAGATATGTTGATGATAATAATTGTTTTCTGGTTATATGCTGCTTACACTATTAAAAGAGTTGCGAATAGACTCACTCTGTGCGAACCTAGTAAGCTATAATACATATCTACCTAAAATTACCTACTCTCTCCCAAGGTGTGGAAACCTAGTTCCAACACACTCCCATACTACTTCGTGTGAGACCTTGGCCTGCGTAAGTAGGTCATTGCCGAATGGGCCAGTAGTATAGGGGTTTGTTGGAAAACCTTAACCTTTGAACCTAGGTTAGGACCCCTCAAGCCAACAAATGGTTCCATTGCCATAACCTGAAGCATTTTCATAGAGAGATCGGGTAATGCCATGAGGTCATTAGAGACCTGAGAGGGTGGAAATTGAAGACTGGTTTGAAAGGAAGATTCAAGAATTTTCTGTAAAGGAGAATCGCAGCATGAAATTGACAACTGAGAAGTGGAAGAACAATTACATATTTACCGAAGTCTATGAAATTTTCTTTGTAACCTTTGCGCACAAGCTTCAGGTGTGGATGGCAAGGCTCGTAGACTTCTAGATGTGTTGGAAAGATGATCAGGTTACGTAGTGGACACCAAAATTGATTCAACAGTTGGAGAGGAATAACAATACAATCAACCGAATGGTAGATCACTGGGTGGATGGCGTGCTGGGAGGATTTGTGACATAATTCACAGTCAAATAGTTCATATCCTATTTTGAAGTGGAGAAAAGGTCCTTCAAAGGTTTCCAGGGTAAGTTCCTGAAAACATTTCCATTGTTAATCAAAATAATACTGTGCGAAAATGGTGTTATGTGTAGCCACACCGAATGAATGACCTTTGATCAGAGCGAGAGTAACACACGAAGTGTTAAGTATTACCGAATGAATCGAGAAGGGGATAGATCCATCTACAGTCTGCTAAGGGAGTCAGATGCACACGTAGGAGATAGTCCTCCAGCTACACCACCTTCAAGTCAGCATAAAGGTAAGAACTCACCCACACCTTCGCCACCACCAGAAGAATATATGGCTACACACATGAAGCTACCCACCTTCAAGGGTGTAGGGGATGAAGGTATGGACAAATTTTGGTTTGTAGCAGAAGTATGGACTACGCAGAATGTGGCTACCCACGTTGTAAATTGAGCACAACTATCACTCACCTTTGAAGGAAGGGCCTTGGACCGGTATATGGGGTACATAGGACAACACATGGATCCATATATTCATGAGATTAAGACAGCTTTAAAGCAACATTTTCGGAAGCCTAAATCCTACTCTCAAATAGTGGTTGACTTGAAAGACTTTAAACAGTGACTCACTGAATCGGTATGGGAAGATGATCAACGGTTAAAGAAGGTTATCAGAGATGGGGAATTTTAGTATGATGATAGGTAGCATAAGGAATGGTTTAACACTATATTTTTTCCTCACCTGTGTGAACCTATGTGTCAGCAGGCGATTGAAACGAAAGAGAAAGTCTTGGAGATTGCTATGAAACTAGAAGTTGTGCCATGAGACAATGCCCAGTTTGGGGTGTTGCAGATCTAGGGATAGTTGGAGGAAATGCACCTTGAAATATAGAATTTGCGAAAATAATGGGGGAAAGAGGCTAGCCCAGACATATGGTGCATAAGATGCAGGGTGTTCAGCCATACCAAGGATCAGTGTCCTCTACTGACATATTACATGCAAGCTGGGGGACCCAGCCCATTGCACCCTAAGGAGTCTGCGGGGCCAAGTGGTCTGAAGTTATGGTGCACTTATTGTCATTTTTTCGGGCTGCACGAGAATAACCACTGTCCCCATCTTCGTGCTTATGTTCCAGAAATGAAGAAGAAATGGTGTTGATTTTGATCCTCTATGGGACATGACAAGCATAATTGTCAGACCTATGACTTGATGATAGATCTAGGAAACCTATACAGGGTACATGCTGACCCTTCTTCACCACTATCTCCCTCAATCAGAGGATGCTCCCCAGTGAGGGGCAGGGGAGGGGGAAGGGGTGGAGGCATAGGTCGAGGAAGAGGAAAATTGATATGTTACAACTGTGGAGAAATAGGGAACTTTTCAAGGGACTGTGTGAACCCTACGAGAAAATCTTGCTGATATTGTAGACAATTGAACCATGTGATTGAAGACTGTCCAATCCTGATAGCAAAAATGTAGGGAAAAAAATAGACACCTACGCAGAATGTGCAGAGGGTTAAGGAGGAACCACGTGATGGAGGACCCAGTATTAATCTCATAACGTGAAGTCGCATGGCTACTGGGGGAGCTGAGGAGAAAGTTGCAACTGAATATATTATCCAAAAAGCTGATGTCAAGAAAGAAAGCTTGGACCTATAGAAGGAGAAGGAAACCTTCATCACCACTCGCAAATACTTTACTATGGATGAGGCATCTACTTCCAAGGCTCCAACAAACCCAAGAATGGACAATGAAGTTAAAAAATTTCTACAGGCATATATGAAGTTGCTACGCAACCAGAAGGAAGTAGAAAATCTTTAAGCACTAATATATAGCTATGCAGAAAGAACTAACCCTCTCACGGAAGTTAAGGATGTGCACAAACTTTACTAGCATAAGAAATGCATTGGTCGGGAAATGCAGCTAACAGCACAAATTGGCGACAATGAAATGGATCAGGTTATCTTGGACTTGGGGTCAAATGTGAATGTACTACCCAAGAAAACTTGGAAGGGTATGGGAGAACCTAAGCTGGAGTGGTCTACTATATAGTTGCACATGGCTAACCAATAGAAGATCATACCATTTGGGAGCCTATCAAATATTATGGTCGATATCGCAGGACTTAAGGTACGCACCGAATTTGAGGTAATTCAGATTATGGAAGATGTGGACCCCTATCCTGTGCTCGTAGGAATGGATTGGGCAATATACATGGGAGGAATTATCAACCTAAAGAAAATGACCATGGTGTTTGAGAATGAGGGTACGAGGGTGATAGTCACACTAGACCCTACGGAAGGAGAATGGTATACAAAACTGGTACGCAAAGAAGAAGATGTGGATCACATCTATAGACTAACTGCTTGGGATGAGGATTGGATCAATCCTACGGCTGATGGTGTGCTTTGCTGGGACAAGGACAGCAAATGCTTCTCTGACTCCGATGGGGAGATAGAAAATTGGCATAATCAGTTATATCATGTATCTACGCTATGATGTCTTAGAATCACAAAGAGCTTCTAGTGTATCTCCTCAGAGGTAAGAGAAATTCCCTACTTTGATGGTTATGGTAGTATTAGGGAGTTTTTGTGGATATTTGAAGCTAAAGTCCCAAGGGAGTGAAGGATGTGGGCCTTTAATATAGCCATGCGCGCAACCCCTGGGAGGTGGTGGGACATGCATAAGGGAACATTCCAGGATTGGGAAGAGTGTCATGAGATGATGGTCCTACAGTTTGAACCCCCGGTTCACCTACGCGGAAAGACTTTCCTTGCCCTAGGAGACCCGCGCAAGCACTTGTCTGCATGGATGGAGGAATGGTGCGGAAGAACTATAGACAAATGGGTCCACCTATTCATTCATGCCTTGGGGTCAATCCCCACCGCATGGTATTTAGATGCAGAACTACACCAGTGCACACACCACTGGGAAACCCTGAAGGATGCATTTGTAGGGAAATTCTATTTGGTAGGTGGAACGGAGGCACTCGACGAAGCTTAGAAATACTCAAGGAAAATATTGTCTCTATGCCTATCATCATATTTCATGACTAGGAAAAGGTGTTCCATGTTCACGTAGATGCATCAGGAATCGCCTTGGGAGCTATCCTTAAACAACCTAGAGATGGAGACATTAACCACCCGGTTGCATTTGCTAGAGGAAAATCTCTGGTGCAGAGTGCAACTACTCCACTACTGAGCGCAAGGCGTTGGCCATGGTATATTCCCTACAAAAATACCATCATTATCTATTAGGAGGGCAGTTCACGATGTTTACAGATCACTCATATTTGAAGTACCTAGTGAATAAGCCTGTTTCGGGGGGGAATATTTGCCGATGGTTGCTGCTATTTCAAGAATACGACTTTGAGATTATTGTAAAGCTAGGGAAACTGAATGTCAGGACAGACCACTTATCCTGAATCAAAAGAGGCGAAGAGCCGACCAACCTAGAAGAAGGATTTCCTAATGCACAGCTGCTTGCTATTAAGGTAGTTGATGCGCACTTTTTCAGCATCATTCACTTCTTAACTACAGGGATGGAACCTGTGAAATACTCAGTGAAACAAAAAAAAGAGTTGGTAACTTGCACAGCGGACTTCACCATCATAGCGGGCCACTTATATAATTTGGGAGCTGATGAGGTACTTTGAGGTTATGTTCTGGAGCAGGAACGGCAGGCCATCCTGGCAGAAGCCCATGGATGCGTACCAGGATGTCTCTATGCAAGAATGGAAATGACGCAGAAGATCCAAAGAGCTAGGCTATGGTGGCCCACGCTGCATAGTGACTCTCACGACCATTTCAGAGCCTGCAATACATGCCAGAGGATAGGAAGAACATTGCACAGAGATGAGATTACCTTGCAGCAGCAGATGTCCCTACAAGCGTTTAACAAATGGGACATAGATTTCGTTGGGTCCATCAACCCGCCAAGGAAGAAGATAGGTGCATGCTATATCATCACTGTTGTGGACAATTTTGTCACCCCTTAGAGACAGTCTAGAGTTTCCATAGACCAGTGCCTAGGACATCTTAATATAGTAAGGAGCTCTTCGTATAGCTTGGGTTGTCAATCCAAAAGCTCACTTACTATCTCTTGTAAAACAAGGAAATAAGTTTTGAATGGGACCAAACTCTTTCAGAAGCTGACACAAAGATAAGAATAATGTAGGAACATCATGTAAAACTCCAATACAAAGGCATCAGATAGTTAAGAGACAGCTTACTGTAAAGCGGGCCAGTTCAAGTAATATATCACAGAAATCAAATATCAGGAAGTGAGTGTAGTGAGGAAACATAAAGAAGATATTAGTTAACATGAGACTGATACCCAGATACACAATAGAATCGCATAAGTGCATATTAATTTATGAATCCTTATATGACAATGGCGTTTTAAAAGCACCCTCCTCATTTTTCTGCAATAATACTCCGACAATTGTATGGGGTGAAGCAAATGAGAATATCATAAATGGATTTTTGTAATCGGGTCCAGCTAGCACAGGAGCTTCAACGAACGCCTGTTTTATCCTTGTGAATGCATCTCTAGACTCCTGGGACCATTTTTCTTCATTCTCCTTTTTCAACATATTAGTTATATGCCTAACTATCTCGGCATAGTTTGGAATAAACCTTCTTAGAAAATTAATTCGGCCTAAAAATACCTGTACTTCCTTCTTATTCCTAGGCAGAGGAATGTTGTTTATTACTTCCACTCTCTTAGGGTCAATTTTCACACCATATTTTGTTACAATGTTCCCTAAGAGTTTTCCCTCATCTAATGCAAATAAGGACTTTTGAGGGTTGAGGGATAGGCCATACCTTCTACATTTTTCAAAAGTTCTTCTTAAATGCTCAATATGTTCATCATCATTCTTTGAAAACACTGTGATATCATCGAGATAAACCACCAAAAAATTGTCTTGTTCTCCCACGAAGGCTATGTCCATTGCCCTCTGAAAAGTAGCTCCTGTGTTAATTAATCCGAATGGCATCCTGGCATACATAAAGGTTCCCCATGGTGTAGTAAATGCAGTTTTCTTTTGGTCTTCTGGGAAAACAACCACCTGATTATAACTAGAAAAACCATCCATCATTGACATTATAGATGCCCCCACTACTTTCTCGAGGATGTGGTCCATCTTAGGCAGTGGATAATTATCTTTGAGAGATGCTCTATTCAAATTCCTGAAATCTACACACAGCCTTATTTCTTCGTTTTTCTTTCGAACAGGGATAAGGTTTTCTATCCATTCTGAATATCTCAATGGCACAATTATCTTGGCCTTCAGTAATTTCTTGATTTCTTTTTCAATAGAGGGAAGCAGCAGAGGGTTGATCCGTCTGAGCTTCTGTTTATAAGGCTTTTCATCTTCCCTCAAAGGAATTTTATGTTGCATTATAATAACATCAAAAGTTTTTAGGTCCTGATAGGACCAAGCAAATACATCTTTGTAAGATTGAAACAACTTCAAATACTTTTCTTTATATTCTTCTGGGACTCTTTTAGATAATTTTACAATCTTGGGATCAACATAAGTACCCAGATTCAAATCTCCCACTTGATCTTCTTCTGTCACTTTGTTTGGCTGCAACGGAATGTCATCTTTGTTAAATAACCTTTCTAGAGGCACCAACCCTCTAGGTATAACGTTTCCTTTCAGCTGCAACACTCTTTCCCCTGCTATCTTCTCTTCCCATCTATTTTCTGCAATATCTTCAACTTCATATTCCTCGTTATCATCAATTTCTATATTTGTGAATTCTCCCACTGTCTCCATGAATCTCTTCATCTGTTCATCATCTTCGAATACCTGCCAGTGCTTTACATTATCTGGAATTGATGGTCTGTAACGTACCTCCACTTCGTATCTTAAAAGTGGATTCTGAGGAGGACGAAATGTACTGGCAGCTACAGCAAGAGAATCTGCTATTTTGTTTTGCTCCCGGGGCATGAACTGTATATTAAATGCTGAGAAGAAATTTTCTATCATGTCCCATACTTCATTTCTATATGCTCTTAACCGTGGGTGTTTAGTTTGACATTCGTTTTTGATCTGTCTTACCACTAACTCAGAGTCTCCCAAGACTTTTAAATATTGGATGCCCATGTTCTTAGCTGTCTGCAGTCCCATTAATAGTGCCTCATATTCGGCTACATTGTTTGTAGCCTCATACTCCAATTTAAAGGACAGTGGCACCCATTTTCCTGTAGGGGAGATTAGTAGCACCCCAGCTCCATTGCCTTCTCTTGAATTTGCTCCATCAAAATGCAAAGTCCAAATTTCTGATTCCTGATCTCCTTTAGGCTGCTCAGCTTGAATTTGACCAAACAGGGGCTCATGAGCATAATTTTGATTTTATTCTAACATCAAACATGAGAAGTCTCCCTCTTTGTTATAAACTGGAGAGTTCTCTGAGCAGTCAGCCTTAGTTACCATTTTAACAAATCTAGTCTACCTGTATAACCTCCTTTCTTGACCCCCGAAGACTGAGACAGTAGCATATGTTAAATCCAATTTAATTGATCCCCCAATCTTTGTACCCCAGGACCTTGACAACAGCATGCCAAAGTGGGCTGGGATATCAGCGACCACAATGTCCATGACCACACTCTTTGCTGGAATTTGGGCCAAATTGACCACTAAATCTTTAATCATTCCCAAGCATTTAACTCTTTTGCAATAAAATGAATATAAATCTTTATATGGTCTTGTAATCTGCAGCCCTAGTTGCTCCATGACAGACACAGGCATAAGATTATGAGAAGCCCCAGAATCTAACATACAATTGTGTAGTAGCAGGTCATGAATAACCAAGGACACGTAAAAGGGAGGAGTAGAGGGGTCTACCTCCTCGATATGTGGACCAAAGACTACCATGGGTCTTTCTTCTTGAAGGTTTAGACTATCAGGTGCAATTGGTGTTTCAGGAGGAAGTATAAAGGAAGTAACTTGAGACTGATATACAGGTTGTTTCAATAATTCAGTCAGTGGGACAGGAATCTTAATTTTCTCAAGTTCTTTTTGCAAATTGAATGCAGATGAGGGTTTTTCTAACATAACTTCCTTAAATTCCTTACTTTCGGCTGAAGGCTTAATTTCTTTCGACACTGACTCAACATTAAGAGGACTGGCTATTTTTGAAGAAGAAGGAATCTGAATATTAGACTACGGGGGAACATTTAGAGGGTTCTTACCTTTTTCCATGCTTTTCTTTGTGGCTGATTCCTTCTGAGCAGATGCTTCTTCCTGAGGTGGTTCTTCTTCTTGCTCTTGAGTTCGGGTCCTCTTTCTTGAAGATCTGAGATCATATTTTACATTGAATTGAGCTTCCATGAAATCAACAAATTGCTTACAATAATGGTCAATCTCTGCTTCTTCTTCTTCTTCTTGCAGGGGGCAATATATATCATCATTGTTTGAAAAAGCCAGATTGGAGTCCTCTAATCCATAAGCTGCATCTCCAGTGGAGTCATCTGCTAGCCCTTCCAGGTATAAGGGATGAGGTACCTAGTCTTGTTGTTCCTTCGTCTCTCTTGGCAATATCTGGAGAGGTGGCCTTCTATACTGGGGATTATATCCTCTGTTTGGAGCATTGTAGAAATTCTTGGGAGCTGCATTTTTAGCTTCCAGTTCAAGCTTGACCATCTTCTTTATCATTTTACTTATTTCATCCAATTTTTCTGAGTCTTTTTCTTGATTAGAAGTAGAAATCTCTTCTTTGCCTCTCCTCCTAGTATCTTGTTCAATTTTTCCCTTCAGTTTTCCAGTGGAGGCAAAGTTTGCTTCTAATTCCAGAGCATATGATTGTGCATCATCCAACGTGGCAGGTTTTCTTTCTCTCAATGAGAACCCGAAGTTGCAATCAAAGGCTGCTATGAAAATTATTTTGGAAGCAGCTTCATGGGGTTTCATTTCAGGAAGCAGGCTCAAATATAACTTGTTGAATCTTTTAATGAATTCTGACACTCCTTCATTTTGTTTCTTCTTCATGGTATTAAATTCAGTGAGACGCTGACCATGATCTTTCTTTTCTCCCCACTTTCTAAGAAAAGTATTCTCCATTTGGTCCCAGGTGGTCACAGAATTATTTCCCAATGTCTTAAACCATTTTTTGGCTTCACCCTCCAAAGACTGCACAAATAATCTCAAGACCACATCCAAATGTTCAACATTTAAGTTTTCTGCAAAAGAGCAGAAGGTATCGAGATGTTTCTGAGCATCAACTTCATTTTCACCATTAAATCTCAGCAGAATCTTTAGATAATCCTGTGGCATATCATTTAGCACTTGGGGCAAGGCCAAAGGAGCGTATTTGTTCAATAGAAAAGCAGGAACATTAGCCATTGGGAGAGGTGGGGGCTGAGCAACAGTCTGAGAAACAAATGAAGGGAGAGGAGTAGGAGGAAGTGGAGTATGAATAACAATGAGAATATATTGCACAGAAGCCTGAGGTGTGGATGGGAATAGTTCATGGTTAACCGCAACTACTTCTGTGACTTCTTTAATTTCTTCAGCCTCAAAAGTAGGATGAGAATCTTCTTCAATCCAGGCACTTCCCCTACGTGGAGTTCCTGAAAGAAACTCAGGATTTTCTGTTCTAACTTCTTGAGAAGAAGAGGGCGGATAATCTTCAACAGAATATTCAGGGTTTTCAGCACGAACTGACTTCCTCTCCTTCCAAACTCTTTTATGAATGATCTTCTCTGGGTCAGACACGTAGGGTGTTTTCAGCTGAGCTGTATCTGACCTCAAATGCGGCCTATGAGGAGCCAATAATAGTAATAAATTTATCAAATACAGACCAGTGGAGTCGCCAAGGTGAGTGATATGCAACTCTTCAACTCTCTGTGCTCACCTGATTAGAGAGTGAAAAAAATTTGTCGAGACCCAGGGAAACTGATATTCTTTGAATTTGATCCCCGGCAACGGTGCCAGAAAGATGTTGTGGACAATTTTTTTACCCCTTAGAGACAGTCTAGAGTTTCCATAGACCAGTGCCTGGGACATCTTAATATAGTAAGGAGCTCTTCGTATAGCTTGGGTTTTCAATCTAAAAGCTCACTTACTATCTCTTGTAAAACAAGGAAATAAGTTTTGAATGGGACCAAACTCTCTCAGAAGCTGACACAAAGATAAGAATAATGTAGGAACATCATGTAAAACTACAATATAAAGGCATCAGACAGTTAAGAGACAGCTTACTGTAAAGAGGGCCAGTTCAAGTAATATATCACATAAATCAAATATCAGGAAGTGAGTGTAGTGAGGAAACATAAAGAAGATATTAGTTAACATGAGACTGATACCCAGATACACAACAGAATCGCATAAGGGCATATTAATTTATGAATCCTTATATGACAATGGCATTTTAAAAGCACCCTCCTCAAGTAACTAATATAGCAGAAAATATGGAAAAGATGAACATGGAACAATATATCATGACTAGGCCTATTTAAAGCGCTTGACTAATTCCAGAAAGGGCACCAACAAGGATGAATCCTTACTGCAAACTAGTGAGCCACTCGCATTCTAGAACATGATACAAGAAGATAAATAGCATGAAATGAGATATTGTATTAACACATAAAATAAATTACATACTGTGAGATACCAAAGACCAGAATCCTCAGTACAGTCATAACTCCTCCTCACTGAGACCCTATGGGCTCTGAACCTTCATACAGAAATATTACAAAATGTATACAAAAGCCTTTTCACTGCACAGTTTGCTGATAGAAATCTGGAACCCTTACAATGTCTTTCCTTCTAGCTTTTATAGAATAGATAGAGAATTCTAGAGGAGGAGTTAGATGGAAAACATTTAACGACTTATTTTGAATCAGATGGCAGAAAAAAATCGCGCCCATGCTATGAATGACTGATCATAAATGACTGTACTTTACAATTTATTTCTGGAAATGAAAGCTGGAAATGAAAATCTGCGTATATACAAGACATAAATAATAAAATATGTAAACATTCGGCTCTTTTCTGGATGAGGAAGATCTGCGGCAATAAAACCTTGAGGCGCCTGCTTCTGTACATGGTACTTTCGATCTTCGGGTTTTGAATTTAAACTTGAAATCTTTTCCAAGCTGGACTCTGAATTCATTGCTTCTTCATTAATAATCTGTTGCTGCATTAATGTTCTCATCAGCCCAAATGTGCCCTTTTTATTTTCTCTGGAGATTTCTATAGATCGAAGTACCGTTCTTTAATGGAGGTCACATCATAGTGACTCCCGGATCCTTTCCGCCAATTTTGTTCCCCCCACAAGATCCTGCAAAAACAAAAGCTTGTTGAATAAAACTAATCACAGAGATAGTGGACATAGTGAGATTAACGGAAGCGGTGGCATAGATTTGAGAGGATGATGGAATGACGCAGGGCGGAGATTTAAAACAAAACACTGAGACACGACACATAACCGAAATGTGTGAACAATGGAGGAAAAGTGGATGACACGTAGGCAAATGACGAAAAATGGCGGAAGAACGCTGACGGTACAAAGACCTTGAAGATTAACTTTTGGGGAAGTTACAAAGGAAATACATAACAAAACAACGGAGCAAAGGCTTTGGAGGTGGGACCTGGAGCATATATCGCAAAATCGCAAGAGGAGAAAATGCGATGGAGGGGAATGATGAAATAACAAGATTCTGCGCTCTGCGCTGTGCGATGGGCGTGGCCGGTCGGGCACAGATCGCAAAAACGAAAAGTGCGATGACGGAGGATAGCGTGAACGAGAAAATGCGCTTTTGCAATGGGGCAGACATGCGATGAGGGTGAGGTGCGATGGCGCGATCATGCGACTTGCGTTAAACGCTCTAAGGGGCGGCGCTTGGTTATGTGTAAGAAAGGAGGCGCCGAGCTAGGAGAAAAAGGGGCCATGCCTTATATAACCCTTTAAAGCGGAATTTAGCCCTTTTTCAATGTATTTCTGATGCGGGAATGGGCAGCGGTAAAGGGAAAAGAGGAGACTTTGGCCGAATTTTGAATGGAGGGGCTGATTTGTACAACAATCACTACGACTGATTATGTAACTAGATGGGCTGAAGCGCAAGCTGTGAAGGATTACAGTGTCGATATTGCTGCGCACTTCATTTTTGAACATATTCTAACCAGGTTTGGTTGTACAAAGATCTTGATGAGTGATAGAGGTATGAATTTTGTTAATGAAACAATATAGGCCTTGACGGAATAATTTCAGATCCACCACATGAAAATCACCCCGTATCATCCACAGGAAAATGGAGTTGTGGAAGATTTTAATAAAATCTTGGATGCACTGACCAAGGTTTGTAGTGCTTATGACACTGACTGGGATGTGCGCATCCCGTCAGTCCTATGGGCATATCAAACCAATTACAAGAAACTGACTAGGAAAACATCGTTTCAGATGGTTTATGGAGAGGAGGCCATTATGCCCATGGAGTATATTGTTCCTAGCCTACGCATTGCAGCCTTTACAAACATGATGTAGCTTGATATCATGGAAGAATGGTTAGTGCAACTCTTGACCTTGGAGGAAGATCGTTTCATTGCTAACTTCCATCAGCAAGTTCAGAAGGCCCGGGATAAGGCATGGCATGACCGACATATTCGGAAAAATACATTTACGGAAGGAGAATTGGTCCTGCTATACGATAGATAGTTTGTGAAACACCCAGGAAAGTTCTGTCAGCACTGGCTAGGTCCCTATATGGTAAAAGAAATTACTGATGGAGGAGCGATTGGGTTAGCCACACTACACAGAGATACGGTACCGAGATATGTCAATGGTTGTTGGCTGAAACCATAGCCGATAAAATGACTATATGACCAGAGTAGCTGTATGGGGTAGAATAAGCGCCGGCAGGAGGACAAATGAAGGTTGGACCGTGGTCCACACAGGTATCGATCGTAGCTCGGGAGACATGGAGAGGTGTGATGGGAGCATAGGGGTTCACTCAGAGCATAGGAGATACGCTAGAAGCACAAGAGTAATCTACAACTATGAATACTAGCTGTTGGAACAATAAAATTGGGTAAAAATAAAATTTTACTGTTGAAAGGAGTGGGCATCTAGAAATTAATGAGGCGATTTCCAAATATTTTTTACTATTTTCTTGATGGTAAGTTTTAGATAAGCCTCACCCAACCGTTGGTTGATATCCAAGGCTATAAAAGCAGAAGGATAGCCTAGAAGAGGGTTTCGTGTATCTTGAGTAGTTTTTTCTTTACGAAATTCTATGCCTATTATGCTTTGTTAATGTCTGGGCATGATACCCTCTCTGATAGTAGCAATCCTAAGTTCATTTTATGCTCAATAATGACTGCAACTAATCCCGCTGAATCTTTCTAGATGGTGGCCTCGACGGTGAAAGAATCTGAGGAAGTCTTGGAAGTCACCCCTAAATCTGAGGAGGTTATGTCCACATTGTGCAAGGGAAGGTAGAAGGGAAAGGGAAAAGGCTACGAGCAAGGGCTGGGGAAACCTGCGAAGTGGGCAAGGGTGAAGCCACGCACCTCCCCTCGAAATGTGAAATCCCCGTGGATGACGCCCCAGGCATGTTTGCCTAACCCATTAAGAAGACCTTTATTTCCTCAGGAGAAGGCCATTCTTACTGAACTAATAAGCTGGCTACCACCCTATGTGTGGCCTCGCAAACCCTCAGTGTGAAATCCCAAGAATATTTATGGGATGCGTGCTTATCTACATATTCCTGTGATCCCAAGTGACATCCCCATTATTGGAGACTCCTTCGACAAGCTCCGCATAGTCAAATTCAATGATCATGACCTAGAAAACTTGGAGGCCTTCCTCGAGCTGGCACTATAATTCTATTTGGAGAGGGTGTTAGAGAATGACATACTGAAGGTCATCCCTATACCATGGGCAAGTGGATTGGCTGGGTCCGGGCTATTAAATTTGTTGTGGATGCCTCATTTTGGCCATACATTATCATTGACAGGATTGTGCGACAACTGCTCGCTCTAGTCAACGACGACTTCTTATGGGTTCAGGACCACATCCCCATAGATGCAGCGCTCATTCACCATATCACTGGTATGCCCATTAAAGGGTTGAATCCCATGGAGTGTGTCGGGAAGAAATATGAACAACAAATCTTTTATAAGGTGCGTGATGATTATCATGTTGAACATAACACTAGGGGGTTCATGATCAACATTATCAGCAACCTTGGTGCATGTATGGGCACCTTGCTATAAGCATTCAAGATGATGCGCAAGTGCTAGGTTTCCACGATCCTCGCATATGTAATCCAGCTAGTTGGCCACTGTGAAAAATGGGTCGGCTTCAACTGGTCCCAGTTGTTGTGCACTGAATTTCTAGAGAACATGTGAAAGCCCAAGATTAGGGAAGGGCATTAGGCTAATCCTGGTTGTTGCTCCTCATCACACTGGTCACATGGGAATCCTTGGAAGATTCGGTCCTCCCCGGCCTAGAGCCAGATATGTTCGAAGGGGAACAATATGAGAATCTATGGGATTCGAAGGATGAAAAGCGAATTGAGGATAATAAGGTCTTCTAGGTCCTATTCCAGAGTAGGCTCGTAGTTTCCATTCACTCCTAGCCACGCTTGTCACCAGTAATTTATGACGAAGACAAGAGCATCGTAGTGTTTCAAGTAACAATTCACAATGTACAGATCAGGAGCTGCAAGGATTCAGCGTGGGTATCACTCCTGTACATGGTCGCTGATGTGGAGATTTACCGCCTTATTGCTACTTGGCCTTCGCATTGGAAATTAGGCTTCAAATCAGGTATGAAGGACATTGCAAGTACGAGCACCACAAAGGTCACTCTGCCCAAAACCAACAAAGAGACTGGAGGACAGGGCAAGGATGCTGAGAAGGGAGTAGAGCCAGAATCACAAAAGGATTCATAGCAGGATCTAGGCACCAAAGGTCTGGATGCGGGGGGTGTTGATTCCCCTCGAGGTACGAAATGAAATGGTGACCCTATTAAAGGCCCAAGGAAGAGACAACGAGCTACAAGACGAGATCAGGATACTGGTGTTAGCCTCCCATGATTTAGCAAATTGGCAGACCAAATGCACAGGGTAACATCAGAACAATCTTTGGAGTCCTAGGACCTAGCATTTTTGGACCCAGAGAGGGCTCTCTCTATTATGTGTGAGGGATGTAAACTTTTTCGATTTAGATGGGTGATTTTAGGCTAGTTGTTAAGTGTAGGGTTTGTTGTTTCTTTGGTTGGGTAAGATGATCAAGTAGAATAGGTGGAGTGAGAGGTAATCAAATTAATTGGGCTATGGAGTCTATGAAGTCATTTCTATCTCAATGATGAATTGGGGTACATCATAGGACAAATCTAGTGTATTAAATGGATCTTTAAAGTTTATGTGTGAGGTGAAATGGACATTAATTTTGTGAAACAAGGTAGGGAAAAGGGAAGTGAAGTATCCTTTTTCAAATACCTATTAAAAAGAAGGTATTAAATAATGATAAGAAAAATATACTAATCATGATATAGGGCACACCATTAACTCAATGAAAATACTTAAACAAATAAACATCCAAGATAAACAATTCAGTGGAACAAAGGAAGCAAGAAAACTTATATAACTTCAATGATTATACTTTCAAGATTTGAAAACGTATAAGTTGAAAAATATATTTAATAAATGAATAGGGAACTCCTAAACATCATTTATCAAACTATAAATAACTTTAAGGCAAACTGATAAGCATGTACAAAGAGCAAGGTCGAAATGAGACCTCTTTGGCTTAACCTAACAATCAATACATCAAAGAGAGGTCCCAAGATAGAGTTTAGATAGCATCAAATAAGCAGGGCTTACCATAAATCAT
Source organism: Pinus albicaulis (assembly GCA_034641835.2). Taxonomy (NCBI): domain Eukaryota; kingdom Viridiplantae; phylum Streptophyta; class Pinopsida; order Pinales; family Pinaceae; genus Pinus; species Pinus albicaulis. The sequence goes on from MU968317.1 coordinate 29,189,301, forward strand.
ATTTGGAATCTAGCATATTAATCCATTAATGAAACAAACAAGCTTAGGTGGGCCTAAGGAGAAACTAAGAATTCCTTAAACTAACCTGGAAGAGGAAAACTTAAAGACAATATCAAACAGGAGGACAAAGGTGCCTCAAACAACATTTCTTAACCTATAATTTTCTGAGCTATTGGAACATAGAAGGATGGACACAATGATAAAAAATAAAACATGAAAAAATTAGAGACACATCACCATTAACTAAACTCAGGGATCCTGGAAGCAAGCCTTCATCATCATCAATGAAGGCAAATCATCCACAAGCTCCACAACACCAAATTTCTCTTCAACCTCAAAGAACCATGTATTGCTCTCAAAAATCATCAAAAGCCAAAATTTACAATGAATCGTCATGCTCTATATAACAAACAAGGAGGAGAAAAACCTATTAGAGACTCTATAATTCTATTGGCTAATCAAGAGTGCCTCTATTTTCCTTGAGGCCTTGCAAGGCCCAAGGCACAAAATATCTAAAATAATTATATTTTCGTCCATTTTTAGCAAAGAAATTGACCTGTAGGCTCTAAAAAGCCTCCTAAAACTTTACAAATGTACAATTTTGACTTTTCAACCTCAGGAGCGTAGCACTGTGTTTTAAGATGAATTTTCTTGCCAAGGGCGTAGCAGAGGAGAAAGAAAAATGGGTCATCTTGCTGCAGTGTTTTGAAGGCCTTCTTGATGTCAAAAAAGGCTCCATAATGGCTTGTTCGAAATCCCTTGAAGTCTAATTTCCAAATCTACACTTCGTTCTATGATCTGACCTCTATAACCTATTAAAAAACAAAAAATTCCAAGGCTGGTAAAGGAGCAGCACATGTCATGAAAAGAAGGCAGAATGGTGAAAATTTGGGTGTTTTTGACCCTTTTGGAGGACCAAAACAACTCCAATTAATCTGAAACTTTGTGATCATGATATAATAGTGATGAAGATCCCAAAAATATAAGCCTTTCCTCTTGAATATTCATTGAAAAAGAGCGTAGCACCATGTGTGCTACCCACTCGGCCCTCAAAATAGCAAAAAACCAAAACTTGTCAAAATTCTCCCAAATTTGGTGGAAGTGTGGCTCATGGGTCTTGAGAGACCTATAGAGAAGCATGTGCCAAAATAACAAGGTTAGCTTGGCCCTTTTTCTCCTTTTGTGCTTGGATCTTGGTTTGGGCCTTTTTCAGTTTAGCCCTTGCAAATTGGTTTCTCCGGGCATAATGCTTGGTCATCCTTCTTTGGAGCCCAAGATCTAGATTTTATTTCTTAAATTCACCCTCTAAGTGTATGTTGGCTCTTTCCAACCAAGGCTCCTAATCATGTGAAATCTCCATGGCCAAAAGCTCATCAAGAGGGATTTTTTCTACTAGAGTTGATTCTTAATCTCTTTCTCTTGCTAAGGCCTTCTTTAGACCCATAGTTCTATGTCTCCTAGTTTGACCTTCCTCGTCCTCACTTTCCTCATAAGTGCCTATGAACTCTTCCAACTTCACCCGTTCCTTTTGAGTCTCTTTCGGGTACGTGAGTGCTCTTGCTTCATAGATGGCCTGTTGGGAACTCATTTTCTCGTTTTCCATCTGATAGAAGTGAATGACTTCTTTTTCCCTTTCTAATTCAGCTTCCAAGTCCTTGATTTATGCATTCTTGTCTTGGAGGATGGAGTTTTAAATCCTTGCTTCGTTCTCCTCATCACTATCTACCTGGATGATTTCAAATTCCCTTTCTATTTCATGATCTTCCTCTTCTTCTTTCACCTTTTGTTTCCCTTTATCAATCTTCAGAGCTTAGGAGGATGGCATTGTCCCTTGCCTTTTGGAGGTAGCAAACACATGCCTTGACCCTTTTTGATATGTGAGAGGAAAAAGTTTAACATATTTGATTTGAATATCTTCATCATGGGTGACCTTAAGACTACTTTTCCTCTCATCTATGATATCTTCATTTATGTCCTCTTCATTTTTTTCTTGACTTCCTTCTTGAGAGGCACTTTCATTTTCTCCCATGCTATCACCGCTGTCATGATCTTCATGATTTTCATCCTCTTTGTTTGCAACATTAGAGGTGTCTGTATCACTGTTTTGTGCATCTTTATCTTCATGGCTGACCTCTTCTTCACTGTTTGGCCCGCTGTCTTCATTTTTTGGCCCACTGTCTTCACTTTCAAACTCTGCCTCTGTCTCTGTATATTCATTGTTTTCTTCATCATTTCTACGCTCACTGTCTTTGTCTTCAGAATTTGTCTCTCTATTATCACTGCTTTCAGCTTCCCTTTCTTCACTATTTTCATGTTCCTCACTGTCATGTGTACTGCCCTCCTCTTCTAATTTTTCCTCTATCTCTTAACTATCATTTGTTTCTTCATTGTGACTGTCATTTTATTCTTTGTGACTATCACTTTCTGCCTCATCATTTGCTTCTTCTTCCCCACCGTCTTTTGTTTCTTCTTCCCCACTATCTTTTGTTTCTTCTCCATCATTATCACTTTCTTCATTTTCATTTTCCTCTCCCTCATCACTTGTTTCTTCCTCTTGACTGACATTTTCTTCTTGAATTCCATGTTCCTCTTTGTCACTTCTTTCTTCATGTCCTTCAACATTTTCTTCTTGTTCTAAGGCTTTAGGAGAAGGTGAAAGAGGGACACCTATTTGGGGAGAGGATTCATGTGGAGAGGATGAATCATGGTCAGTGGGGGGTAATGGAGGAGTGGAGGAAGGTGGATGAGATGATGAGGGTAAACTTTGAAGAGGAAGAGGCTGTGGATTAGTGAAAACATCATGGGCGATGAAAAATTCCCATGTGATACCCTGTTGCTCCAATTGATGCAACACAATCATTTTGATAAGAGAATGGTGGAAAGTACTTCACATTTGCTGTGAAGGATGTCACTTTTTCACAATGTATGACATCTTATCAATACTTCTATAAAGATAGTAGGGAAAATGTAGCAACTTGGCCTTAGTGTAGTGCATGAGTAGTATTATATGGTAGGAATAGAGCCTAGAAAACCTACCCTCATAGGTGAAGTACTTCATGATTACATTCATTAAGGGCGCATACCTCTCCAATAGATCTGAAAATGGAAAAATTGTTTTGCAATCAGCTTGGTATATTGGCTTCAAGAAAGAGTGATAATGGCTCAAGTCCAAATTCACCTGTTTGAACCATTTTTCTCCCATGCAAGGTATCCCAGTGGCCATGGAAATTGTATTGGTGGACAGTTCAAAATTCACTCCAGCTAGATGCACTTGATGGTTATGGAGGTTTAGGATGAAAAGTCTAGTCAACTCAGGGTGAATTTTGACTCTTTGTACTTTTTCATGGAAATCAAAACATCCTACCTCTTCGAAGTATGCAACTGTGGTAGGGGAGGCTATCAACTCCTTAGTGTTTATAGGCTCAAATCTATTCACTCTCCCACCTTTTCCCTATTGTTCTCTAGGCCTTTGGCCTCGCTCGCCACTATCAATACTGCCTTCTCTAGGCATTTTTTCCTTTTCTCTTGCTTTGAAATCAAAACCCTGATCTATTTGTCAAATGATATGGAGAGGGAAAGTGAGATGATAATGAGATAGGCAGTGATTTGAAAGTGAAGGGGAAGGATGAGTGAAGAAAACCAATTTGGGCCTCAGTGTGATTTCAATATGCAGATGGATGGGTTCTCTTTGAACAAGAGAGTTTTTAGCATGAGATTAGGTGTTTTTCTCCTTCCTTAGGGCTTTTCATATTTTATTTTAAGTTTTACCTTTCAAAAAAATATGAGAGGGACGCAAGGATATAAATACATGTTATGAAAACCCTGCGAAGGTGCCAAGCAATAATTTGCAAGGGTTTTTTAGAAACTTGGAGGCTTGAAACATCTTGAGAGACTTCCTGGTTGAACGTGCAGCACAGGAGCACAACGATCAGGTGAGTCGGGTAGACACTACACGGGATGTTGGGTCAAACATAAACACAGCACATGAGTGTAGCACAGGCCAATTTTCTTCATGAAACACATGAACGGGTAGGCGTGCAGTGAAACAGGGCCTGCACGGTGTCGGGGGAGTCTTGAACAACCCAGCACATAGCGCGAGGAGAGTTTGCAAGTGGTCGGGCGAGGCCTGAATGGAGGTTCGGCATTAAGTGTCTCTTGCACGTGGTAAACACGTAGCACGCTACTATAGGAGCATAGCGCCCAGTTGTAAACTACACAGAGAGAACCCACAGGTGTGTAGTGCGGCTTTACAGGAGCATAGTGCAAGTCTTCTCTTGCCCAAAACTTTTCTAGCAACCCTGATTTTTTACTTGAAAGCTTTTCTCTCCTTTTTGCATATGAAAAATGAGTTGGAATGATAGCCATAGGATTTTTATACCCTTGGAAAAAATAATTAATACGAAAACCCACTTTTGCTAATGTTTACTTTTGATCCTTTTTATCCTTTTACTGCAATTTCTTTCACCTTTTTGGAGGAGGTGTTTTAAGCATAAAAATGATCTTTTTGTGGGTGATCTTGAAAATATGATTTTATTCTCCTTTCAATGATTTTCGAGAGGCATGATGAGTGTGTCCTGAACAGTGACCTTAGTTTCTTTGATCAAGTCTGTCATTACCTCCCTTTGGCCACTTTTGCTTGTTGGTGGTGCCATAACACAATGTTTTGATCTTCTTAAACTTCCTTTGGAGTTTGACACCTTAATCACTCAACAGTAGAACTTATGCTTAATTTGATTTCTTATTTTACATTTAACCTCATGCTTTCCTTCTTTTGATTATTTTGAATACCGTTGACTGTACTTTGAAATTTTAGGCTCCTTCATACTAATACTCTTTAGAATTTATCCTTTTGGTGCAGTGAAATAGTGTAGTCTTGAAAAACCAAGTAAGTCACCTTCTAACATCATTTTTCAAACCTCTTCTTTGTGTCATCATGGAGATATTTCATCTTCATTCCTTGTTTCAAAAAATCTTCAATTTATGCTCAGTGGCGTTGATGTACCTCTTTCCTTGTGATTTTGGCTCTACTCCTTGCTGGGCAATACCTGTTTTTCCAATCAGTTATAAAAACCCTGATACTCTTTGTTTCATAGGCATGTTGTTTCCGTTTTTCTTTGGTTTCTCTTAGGGATTATTTGACCTTATTACCTTACCTCTCTTTTCTGCTAATGGCCATCTCTTTCATTCCTGCAGAAATGTCTAAGATGGGCATCTATTCTCTGCAGAAGTTGTGCTTTGATCAGAAGAGGTTTCTCTTGAAGGTTTTTTGATACCTTTTGGACAATCATGAGCTAACCCTCCCTTTCATTTGATTTCATCTTTGGGCACATACAAAATAGCGAGTTTAGAAAACCAGAACAATGAATAACCTAGGAGACCCCACATGAAATATTGGGATGCCTTTTGGACTTGGTCTTTGGCTGAAAACTTGAATCAGGGTTTGGAGGTGTAAAACAGAGTTTTGACCAACCTTTATGCATTGTGTACCCAAAAACTGATGACATTGATTTTTCTAAAGATTTTAGAAAGGTAGTTTAAAACCACCACTACTTGAGGCACTTTGTGAATAGGGGAAAAGGTTAGGCTACTTGGCAATTAAAGGTGTAAGTAGAAAGGTTAGGAAAAATAGAAATAGAGAGGTAAGGTAAGAGATGGAAAACATAGTGAGAATGAATGACATAAGTCCATGATTTGGTCTTCTGGGAGTGATAGGATGGCTATGCCTTGATAGAGTAGTAGAACAGTGAAAAATGTGTCTTAAGGATAATGAAGGCAGTGATATTTCTAGAACTCACAATATTCATGAATTTTGTTTCTAGAAATATGAGATAAATATTTAGTAATCTATAGAAAGCAAAAAAATAATGATGACTAACAACTGGGACTACTCTGACTGAGGAATACATGGAGTAGATCACAGACGCAGTCACCCTTGTCTCGAAGGATAAATGGCTCTCTCTGGAAGAGCAACAGAAGGCTACGGTCGCCACGCTCCAATCTGAGTTCCAAGCTTTGCAACTCAAAATTGACACCCTGTAGATGAGTATGGTTCAGGCAAGGCCACCCCCAACATTGAACAAAAAATTTGTCATCACAATAGAAACCCACCTATACCCCCTACTAGGAACAACGTTCTTCTGGAGCCCACCTGCCTTAAGAGTGCAAGTCTAGGCCTACACAGAGGTACAATTGGATCTAGCCTGAATTCCACATGAACCACTGCAGGTCCTCCACGCATCCCTGTTCGAAGATATTCAACACAGATACTGTTGAGTGCACTAGCATCTCAATAAAAATGAGCAGACGATTGTGGAAAAAACTGCTAAGGTGTCCCAGGGATAGGCTGCATTTACCCTCACCATCGCGTAGTAGACATAGTTGGAACGCCTAATCAATAGGCTCTATGCATATGTCACTGAAGATATCTTGACTTCTACCACCCCCTAGGCCAATATTGAGGGGCTTGTTTTAGCACTAAAGGCTTCAAGGACCAAGATCTAGGCGGTCAAGATAGAGATGGAGCAGCAAATTGCGGCCTTGCAGGCCAAATTATAGTCGGAAATGCCACCCGAGGTAAGGACCCAATGAGCTGCACTGGTCACAGAGGCCACCAATGTCATCATAGATAAAATTTCTCAGAAAAATATCTAGTTGTGGTCTAAGGTAAAACGTGATCATCTCCTGTGCGAACTTACTCAAGAGCTGTGCCAGAAGGAAGAAGAGTTTGAGCAGTTGGAAGCCACTATGCCTACTCTCATCCCCGCTCAACACCTGGCACGACTGCGTACCAGCCACACACTTAGAGATGAAATTGAAGATCTCTACCAAAAAAATAAGGTTCTCAGAGACCATATTAAGCCTTGGGCTGATGAAGCCCTCAAGCTCTCTCAAGACGTCGATATCGTAGTTAAGAAACTTAACAAGACTTTGGAGAGTGTCACTGCTGCTACAGAAGGTGCAACTTGGCGGAAGTTGGTGGATCTTTCTTAGAACGCTACTACGTAGAGTGAAGGAGTGTTGCCCCCCCTGGTTGATGCGATCTGACTGTTGTAGGTGAAGACGAAAACCCCACGGCCTCAGTGACTCAGGACGAGTCACAAGATTGTGTTTGGGACCTGTTGGAACAGGGTTCTCTAACCTACATTTTTGGTACAATTTTGTAAAATTCGGTCCTGCGTAGGGGTTTTGGGGTGTTTCAAACTCCCTAATGTGTTGTAATGAGTTAAAGGGTAGCTCTAGGGTCCGCCGCAAACCAAGGTTTGTCGACCATAGGATAGCGAAGGCTGCGATATTATAAATAGATAGATAGTCGGGTCTAGTAACTAAGCAAGTAATAAAATTGATGCTACGTGTGAATTTTTAAGATCTGTTTGGGTTTTTTTGGGTAAGTACTCCTGCTAGCTATGTGTGCAAAGATCCTCAGTCCTGTTTTGTGTGGACCCTGCTAGGCTGTGTGCACGGGCTGTGTTTGGGTTGTAAGTGGATCTTGATGTTAATGAATGCGAAGTATAGTTGAAGTATCTATGTGTTATATGAATTGATTATGTTTAATGCTGAAGCACATATGTGATATTTATTTAAGCTATGAATTTTTTTGTGATTGGCACATTTCTATCTGTGATCTGAAAGTAGCTGCGATTAGAACACTCTGTAATGGTATTTGGTAATGTGCATGTGGATGCGAATGCATTGATTAGATCTATTGATGATAATAGCTTTTTTCTGGTTATATGATGCTTACACTATTAAAAGAGATGCGAATAGACTCACTCTGTGCAAACCTACTAAGCTATAATACAGATCTGCCTCAAATTCCCTACTCTCTAGCAGGGTGCGGAAACCTGGTTCCAGTACCCTCCCATACTACATCGGCTGAGACCTTGGCCTACGCATGTAGGTCATTGCCGAAAGGGCCAGTAGTATAGGGGTTTGGTGGCAAACCATAACCTCCAAACCTAGGTCAGGACCCGTAAAGCCAACAAGGTTGATACTTTGTGGAGTGAAATTGGTTGTTGGGTTATTTTGTTTTCAAAGATTTCATCAGTTCAAGGTTAAATTTTTTTGAGGTAAAATGTTCTTACATTTTTATTTGATTTGAACAAGAAATTAATATTTTCATGTTAATCTCTTAGAGAAGGAACACTTAAGTTCTTTGAAAATAAATCCACTTTTGGGAGGAAAGTATAATAGATTTTACTTGAGAAGCAAATTTGAAGGAGAAGAATGTTATTTATATGAGGAGGAACAAAGGAAGAGTGCAACATTATAATGAGCAGGAGGATTGGATAAAATTGCAATATTAGTATGCATGTTTAAAAGAGCTCGAATAAGAGGTAATTTAGTGTTTTTATTTTTCAGCTACTTTTTGAAAGAGATTGGTTGATTACATGTACAAATGGTGGAAATGATTATAAAAAGGGGATTGTAACAGAGAAAAATAAATGTTCTTAGAGACTATAGTAAAAGACCTAGCCCAAGTAAAAATTACAATAGATAGGATAACAAATGTCCTCAAAGAAGTGAGGTAGATAATTGAATAATCCAAAAGAGCAAGGAGTGTTCAAGAGGAGGAGGTTTTGGTGGAGAGAACCTAAGAATACCAAAAGGCTAAGCTAAGGATAAATATTAGTGAGGTATTGCATAACAAGTAATGGATAATACTTGTTATAAAGGATTGACTATAGCTCACAGTGACAAAAAACGAAAGGATAATTATGACTATCGATGGTTATAATAAATGTTTAAGAGGAAGCCATACGAAATAAAATCATGATAAATTTGGAAGAAAAATGGCTTCCAAGAAAGCACAACTAGATGTGATGATGGAACAACTTCAACAAGGTGACGAATACCAAATGTATAGGTTCACTCTACAAAAGAGAGTTAAGTAGAATTTATTGCAGGTGAAAATGTGGCAAACGATGAATGTGGTTAAGGAATGAGAATTTCATACAATTTGAAATTAAGTAGAGGGTCATGATAGAAGGAGGAGTTCACTTTTGTGAACCAGAGCATGGGTCATTTGTTGGAGATGATTCTCATAGGAGGCCTATTGAGAGTCTCATTAACTATGTGTGAACTGCATAGCACTATGAGGAAGATTTGATGGCACGAGCATCAAGTGATGCTTGAAGGCATTGTGTTTTTGGAACTTCCAACTTGTGTATGATTGCAAGTTTCTTACAATAAATAAAATCATTTAAATTTTTCATAAAGATGAAAAAGGATGAGACCACATTGTCTCATAAGGGTAAAAAAACAGAGACCAATACACAATTGTGTAATGAAATTACTAAAGGACAATTGCAAGAACCTTTTTGTGAAAATAATAGAATGAAGTTGGCTCATCGATATAGCCAAAGGGATAACAGAAATGAGGAGAATAATTTTGTTGAAAAGATGAAGAAACATAAAAAGGAATTAGAGATGTTGGAAAAATTGTTGATAAGATCTGATTCTAAACAAGAAATTACAGCCGAAGAGGATGAATTTTCAGGAATGCTTACCCATGAGGATGTGCTTACAACATTTAAGGAAGCTAAGGTAAATTTTCTTTTACAAATTAATTAGGAGGGTGTAGGCATAGAAATTAAATATGAACATGTGATTGTAATTAAAGAGATAGAATCTAAGGTATTTCTTAGAGATTAGATAAAACCTCAAGTAGAACATTCAAATTTAATGTTTAAATATTTTGATGAAGTAATGAGGTTTTTAGAGGAATGGCTAGTAGGAGGTATAGGTGAAGAAAACCACAAATATTCTTCAAACTCGCCTAAAGAGGAGGAGAAGATCAAAGTTCCATACAACAATGGCATAATGAAGAGGAAATGCAACAAACCATGAAAAACAATAATATAATTTTTAGCGAAGGAAAGTTATGCAACAAAGTATTGCTAAGATAAAAGATGAAATATATTTGGAGAAATATGAAGAAGGCAACCGTAAATGTGTAATATAACAATAATGGAGAATGAATATAAATTTCCTAAGAATCTATTGGAATATTTATGTCAAATAAAATTTGGATAAGATTTATGATACTCTTATGAAAGAGAAGATCCAGTCACAAATGGGTAATGTTTGTAAGCAAAAGGATGAGTTGGATATCAAGATAAATGAATTGTGGGAACTCATGAAGAAGAATCCCAAAAGAAGATATAGTGAAAGGAAGCATAAAATCAACAATAACATCCACTTGAATATGAAATATTTTGGAGGAATGTATGGAAATATGTAGGATAAGTTCTAGGATCTAGGAGCATTGGTTCGCCAAAGGCTTATGACCAGGATATCATAAATTTTTATACTTTGGGAATCAGATTCAAGAGAATTCACGCTCCCAAAAATATCATATATTTTGGAGACAAAAATAGAAAGGGGGTTTCGACATGGAAAAGGAATTATAATTCCTGATTGTAAATAGTTCTAGTCTCTTTAATTAACATAGAAATCATGAGAGATTTATGGAGTGATTCTAGGGATAACTTGATTGATTTTAGGAGATAGAAAAATTGATTTGTGGAGTTATTTATGGGTTATTAATGGAGTGGTTTTAGGATCTATAAAGCTTGCAATGTTTCTAAATTCTATCAATTTTAAGCCTACAAGAAATAAAACGAGTAAGTGTGAGGAAGAGAAAGAATGGTGAAATGAATGTAAAATTATCCCATAGCAATGAAGGAGATGTTATGAGTATATGTATGTACATATTATGTTAATGAAATGAATTTTTCGTTATATGATTATCTGGCCATGATTGTGTAATTCCAATTTGAATGATGAATTCGAAATGAATGGTAGATATTGGAAATGTATCATATGAAGGAACAAATTATTGTTATGGGATTTAAGAAGATTGAGTAGGGAAAGAATTTGGTACATGCATAGATATTTCTTTTGTGTTTTTTTTTATCTCAAGATCAGAGAACCAGATAAATAGGTGGTTAAATGGTATGGGCACATTGATCCCAATTGTTAGCATAAACTCTTAACCCAAGTGTATGAAAAGAGCTCACTTTAGTTGTGCATGACAAACAACCCTAACAACAAAGATGGCTACTTAACGCCTTTATACTACAAGTGATAGTTAAAAAAAATGCTGCCAGAAACCTGATCTACGTAGTAAACGTAGTTAAATAGTGAAAATAAAGAAGAAAATGCTCTATACATCCAATGGAACAAACAAGATGTATGTATTATAACACCTCAGAAGGGAACAAAGAACAATGTCACCAGTCCCCCTCAATGGGATGGGTTCTTGGGTGTCCTCAATGCTTCACATCTAGAATTTTCTCTCTCTCAATGGTGTAGAGAACCCGAAATGTGTTGAACTCTATGGGAGCTCAAGAAGAAAAGAAAATAGTAGCAGAAATGAGAATGATCAAATCACGACAAGAAAGTGATCAACGTGAACAATGAATGGGAAAATACCCTATTTATAACAAAATATTGAGTTATGCTTGATAATGATAAATAATAAAATATTATTAACCAAGATCTAGATTTAACTTCTTGGAATATTTTATTATATTTTGTTGGAGGGAAAAGGTAGTTAAATTGGTTAAATACCTTTTTTTAGAAATAATAAACAAATAAATGATTTATTTATCATTTTAAGAAAGTGGTTAAGGAATAATTAACAAATAATGATTTGTTTAACTATTTCTAGGTGATTTAGTCAAATTTAAGAAGGAGTAATAACTAAATAATGATTTAATTAATTATTCCTAGGGAAAAATAATATAAATAATGATTTATGTAATTATTTCTCATAATTGGGTTAAATATGACCAGGAATATTATTTAAAAAGTGGTTTAATTAACTATTCCTAGAGGAAAATCAAATAAATATGGATTTATTTAATTATTCCTCATGGGGTTTCCTATTTGAACCAAAAATACCTTAATAAAATATGGTTTACTAAATTATTTATCATAGTGAAAGCAATTTTACTATGGTAAAATTGGTCTTACATGGTGTACTTCGATCCATCTAATTTTAAATAGTAAGATGACCAAACATTGGTGTAACAGATTTCCCCCCAACGTGCGAGAGTTAGGAGCTAATCATATGACCGAAGTATGTTGTAAGAACACGATCACTTGATACTGAAGGGGAGTGAGAGAGAGAGAGAGATACATAGACGTAGTGAAGCAAGAGAGGACAATAATTGATGGGGTGAGACCTACGAATGATATAGGTATCCTTTAATGTTTGTGTACCTATTCTCAGTGAGGCAGGGGAGGCATACCTATGCTCACCAAAATGACCAAGTACAAAGAATAATGGTGTGCCCAAAAAAATGAGACTCAGCAATAAAGTACATGACATGGGCTAATAAAAAATATCATGGATCCCACATACATAGTGCGCTTGGGAAAACAGTCAGGACTGAATACAATAATATCTGAGTACATGAGACATGATAAAAACCAATGAAGCCCTGGTAAATAGGAAAGGGCTTTGAAAATATGAATGAATCATCTATGTGATACATGCATGATATGGGTGTTGCAAGCAACTAGAAACGAACCCATCAAATCTGCAGAGCTGCATCTGAGGCTGTAGCATAGTGTGATGTCATCCGGGCATGTGGGGGGCTACTTGAAGGGCCACCCCCTCATGAGGTCTGAAAGATCTCACACACACCCTAGAATAACTGGTACAATCTACTGGATCACTCAACCATCAAGTATATGAATCTCGATCATGCAATAATGAGTTGACGTTGAGTGGATGAGAAAAAACCAAATCAAAGGGCATTGATGTGTCCCTTTTCCTGATTTGAGGCACCAAACAGGAATGGAAGTTGGACCAAGGTACACTGCCCTCTAGACTTTTCTTTTGGAACAAATGTGTTGATGTCAGCAGAAGGCGGTCTGCCATAGGCGAGGAAATGAGGAATAATCAATTAAGGCATAAGGGATCATAGTAAAGTCACTAATGGACTAACACCAGGGATGATGATGGAATGGGGGATATTGAGTAGCAGAAAGATGACTTACATTTTCAGAGCATAAAAATCACGGATGACGTGGGAGAAACTAACTTGACTCCTAGGGGTGATGGGGGACAATAATACTGGAGGAAAAAATGGGTGACACGAGAGAGGGACAAGGGAAAATGGATGGAATATTGTAACAAGAGGCAGAGTGACTCAGGACAGACTCAATGAATGCAAAGGTGACTCAACTCGGATGCTCTGAGCAAGGGAATCGATGATGTTACCACATGAAATGGCAGCAACAAAACTGAAAGTTGGCCCCTAAGGAGAGCTGGTCTCTTATCGTAGCCCTGTCAGCATTTGCACTCAATTGACTCAGTTACTTGCCACGTAGTCTTCCACAACTTCTTGTAATTTTATTTATCAATTTCAGAGAATTGATAAATAACACATTCAGCAAACCTTGAGAAAAATTTAAACATATCAACCCTTATAACTCCGCAATATCTCCAATATGGAATCGGCGCCAAATTCGAAATTTAATTATATGGTAAAGGTTAAATAATCCGGGGTTTACGTGAATCACTTGATTACATCACCAATGGAACACTTGATGTACTTTAGGCCGGACCCACACATACGATAAAAAAAAATTCCATTAAATACACACAACTATACCTTGGTTAACCTCCAGGATACTTCCGAATGCGATTTCCATTCGATGATCAGTCTCCAGATCGAAAGGTATACCTCAATATCATGCGGGCTCTAATGTCGATTGTTAGCATGTGATGAGGGCATTTTTGGAACCCCGTTGTATGCCACATGTCAGCTGCTCTATGGAATCGCTCCCAAATGGAAAATACCGCTTACTCCACAAAAGCGGTGTGATATGGGCGGTTCGGTTTCGCCAACCCACTCTCGGGTTTGGAACAGTGATTGACCAAAGTTAATTCGGGGTCACGCTATCCTTTCTATTCATTCAGGTTCACAGACTCAAGGTCTAAACTCAGGACAGAGACTCTCAGTTAACAGAAAAACAAATATAATTCTCTTTAGGAGGGATTTTCACTACCATTAAATAGAGTTCGACGGCCACGATCATACACAGACCTCGTCTATGGTTAGGATTTAATTCACAGAGCTTGTTCAAAAAATTCAAGAGAAACAATGGACAGAGGGATGCAGAGATTGTACAATATTTCAATTCAATAATTATACATGCACAAAGTTGAATCGCCTCACAATTAAACAAATTTCCTCACAAATATCAATTCAAGATAGTTTGGTAATCAACGTGAATTGAAATTTATTCAAACGGAAGCAATTGCTTAACACACATAATTTATTGCAGAAATCTCCTCCCCTCAATACATCCGAGGGATACAATTTATATACATTACAATGTGTCTCTTCCGTTCCTCGGTGAGGACCATTTAGAAAATCAAAGGCCTAATTACAATTTACTCAAATAACTGAAACATGACAGATGGGCTAAAATATTCTTCTTCTACTAACTCCAACTATTCTAAATGCAATAGGTAGCTAAGGTATTGAAACCTAGCTATTACAATTCAATGATTTTGAACCCTCCTAGTCACAACATGTGGACAAAACCTCCTACATTGCTAGCTAGTGTCTAATGCCCTTGCATCAGACTCTCGAGGGTGATTTTATTCATGGGCTCCTGTCCATGAGCTCTTCCACTGATCTCCCTATATTTTGCAACATTCATTCAGTCATCCAAGTGGCATCTTCCTCTAGCTTTTCCTTCCATTTGATTAAGTTTCTGAAAGTACTCTTGTCCTCTGGTCTTCCTGAACACTCTCTTGTCCAATATCTTCTCTGGTTGCAATGGTTGTGCTGGAGGTAGCTACTTTTCCCACTCAATCTGTTCCTTGTCTACTAGTCCCTCTTCTACACCATCATCTTCATACTTTTACAAATATGCAACATTAAAAATGGGAGATATTCCAACATCAGGAGGGAATTCAATCTCATAAGCATTAGCAGTAAACTTTCTAAGTATCTTGCATGGCCCAATCTTTTTGAACTTCAGTTTGTTATACTGCTTCCTTGGGAACCTATCCTTTCTCAAGTGTGCCAAAACCAGATCTCCTACTTCAAAATGGACTTCTTTTCTACTCAAGTCTGCTCTACCTTTGTATTTTATGCTACTGCCTTGTAGTTGTTGTTTCACTTTTTCATGTATGGCTTGGATCTCTGAAGCAAATTCCTCACCATCAGCACTTCTCAGCTCTGCCTTTCCCAGGTTTCTTAACTCTGATATTCCTCTAGGTGCATTCCATAAAAAATATGGAATGGAATCTGCCCTGTGCTTCTGTTTGGTGAGTCATTATATGCATATTCTGCCTGGGGCAAAATATGATCCTACTCCTTGGGATGCTCTCTTGAAAGACTTCTCAACAAATATCCCAGACTCCTATTCACTACCTCAGTTTGTCCATCAGTCTAGGGATGATAAGCTGATCTGAAAATTATTTTGGTACCAAGTTTCTTCCACAAAATCCTCCAAAAATGGCCCACAAATCTGGTGTCTCTGTCTGAAACAATACTCTTGGGAAACCCATGCAACCTAACAACTTCTTTGGAAAACAAGTTAGAAACATGGGTGGCATCACTAGTCTTATAACATGGAATACAATGTGCCATTTTAGAGAATATGTCTACTAAAACAAAGATTGCATCATTCCCTCTTTGAGTCTTGGGGCAATCCTAGGACAAATTCCATACTCACCATGTCCCAAGGCCTGTCTGGAATAAGTAAGGGAGTGTACAATCCTGCATTCTGGCTCCTTCCTTTGGTATATTGAAAAATTTTGCAATTTTTCACAAACTTGTCCACTTCTGCTCTCATCTTAGGCCAATAATAGAAGTGACTCAGTTGCAAATAATTTTTTTCAGTACCAAAGTGTCCAGCAAGTCCACCACTATGCTTCTCCTTGATCAAATTTTCTCTCATGGAACATTTTGGTACACACAATTGGTTTCTTCTGAATAATAAGTCCTCCTGCAAGAAATAATCCAGCCACTAACTTCTATCTGTTAGAATAGGATTACAACATGCCTCAAATGCTTCCTTAAAATCTGAATCTGTTTTATACAGTTCCTTGAGAAAATCAAATCCTACAACTTCAAAATTGGTTTCTTGAACAAGCATGTGCCTCCTACTCAAAGCATCAGCTACTTTATTTTCTTGGTCACTTATGTGTTTGAAAACAAAGTTGAAACATTGGAGATACTCAACCCATCTGGCATGCTTATGATTCAACTTGGGTTGTTGTACAATATACTGCAAAGCATGATTATCAGAATATAATACAAATTCCTTGGACATCAAATAATGCCTCCATTTTTTCAATGCCTGGAAAACTGCATAGAATTCATTCTCATAAGAGGAGTACTTCCTTCTAGTGTCATTCAGCTTTTCATTGAAATAGGCTACAGGCCTATCATCCTGACTTAGCACAGCTCCAATGGCCTCTCCACTAGCATCATGCTTCACTTGAAATGGTTTAGTAAAATCAGGCAGAATCAAAACAAGCATTTTAGCTATATTTTTCTTCAAAAATTTAAAGTTTCCTTCTGCTTCAGCAATCCATTTAAATGGTTGTTTGCTCTTCTTTATTTTCTCAACAATGGGTGCATTAATCTTACTGAAGTTTCTTATAAATTTCCTGTAAAAACTGGCAAGTCCATGGAAAATTCTTACCTCAAAAACATTTCTAGGTGAAGGCCACTCCACAATTGCCTTAACCTTTTCTGGGTCCATCTTCAATCCTTCTGCAGAAAAAAAAAAAAGCCCAAATACACCAACTCTTCCTTCATGAATGAGCATTTATTTAATTTTATCAGCAATTTCTCTTGGTGCAGCTTCTTCAAGACATAATTAAGATGCCTTAAATGTTCTTCTTTGGTTTTGTTGAAAACTAATATATCATCCAGATACACTATCACAAATTTACCAATGAATTATTTCAAAACTTCATTCATAAGTCTCATAAAAGTGCTATGTGCATTTGACAACCCAAAAGACATTACCATCCATTCATACAGTCCTTCATTCATTTTAAAGGCAGTTTTCCACTCATCACCCTCTCTTATTCTAATCTGATGATATCTACTTTTTAAATCTATCTTTGAAAAATATTTTGCACCACTCAAACAATCCATTAAATCCTCAAGTCTGGGCAAAGGGAATCTCTACCTGATTTTTATCTTATTGATTGCTCTGGAATCAGTACACATCCTCTAGCCTCCATCTTTCTTTGGCCTCAATACTGATGGTACTGCACATGGACTCAAACTTTCTCTGATCAGTCCTTTGTCCACCAATTCCTGTACTTGTCTCTTGATTTCCTCATTTTCTATGGGAGTCATTCTGTAGGCTGCCTTATTTGGCAGATTTGAACCAGGGATAAAATCTATCTGATGGCTGATCTTTCTCACAAGTGGCAGCTCATCAGGTAAATCATCCACAACAATGTCACAATAATTGTCTAACATCTCTTGGATTTCTATTGGAAAACCAGAAATCTTTGTAGAAGTAAGAACTACCTTAGGTTTGCAAACTAAAGAAAAACTTACCTCTTCTTCTTCTATATACTGTAGATATTCCTTCCTGCTCAACAACAACGTTTTTGGGTCAATCACTCTGCTTGATGGCTCTCCTTCTTCCATGGGTATCAATGTATGATGTACTCCATCCTTGAAGAACTTGTAAGTGTTCTTCTTTCCATCATGCATTGCTGCTCTGTCAAACTGCCAAGGTCTACCCAGCAGTATGTGACACACATCCATGGGCATCACATCACACAGGAATTTGTCTTTGTATTTTCCCATTTGCAGCTCTTTCTCACACTTCTCTTTTACAATCAGATGGTGCCCTTTATGTAGCGAGGACACCCTGTAGGGAATTGGATGCTCCCTTGTCTTCAGCTTCAACTTATCTATCACCTCAGTGGAAACCAGATTGTCTGTGCTGCCACTATCAATGACTAGCTGGTAGCATTTCCCTTGCACTTTGCATATGCTCCTAAACAAAGTCTTCCTTTGTGTAGGCTTAGTGACCTCTTTGGCTTGTTTCAACAGGACCTTATTAACCACCAAGGACTCTCCCCTCTCTGGTAGAATTTCTTCTTCAATTGCTGCCTCTTCTCCAACTTGGGCAAAAAAAGCATTTCTTGGACTAGCACCCGCATTCTTTGGGCACTCATAGTGCTTGTGTCCCACTTGCTGACATCTGTAGCACCTCAATTATCTGCCTCTTCCTCTGCCTCCTCTTCCTCTGTAAGAACCCCTTCTGCCTCTTGCATCACCCTCTGTAGATGCAATCTAAGGTGAGATACTCTTAGCTCCATCTCTAGGTGTAGCATACTTTCCTCTACCATGTTGAATTCCCTTTCCATGGAAGGTACCTCTCTTTTTGGTAGACTGCTTCCTCAGGAGTTTCTCTTCTGCTTTCAAGGCCATCTGATAGGCCTCTTCAAATGTCTTAGGTGATAGAAGACCAATCTCATCTTGGATCTCCAACTTGAGGCCATTCACATATCTAGCATTCTTCTCTGGTGTGTCTTGAAATTTCCCAGCTCTTGTGCTCACTCTATAGAATTCTTCTGTGTATTCCTTTACTGTCAGCAACCTCTGTCTCAGGTTCTGCATCTGCCTAAAAAATTTTATCCGATAATCACTAGGCAAGAATTTACCTTTTAATTTAGCCATCATTCTAGTCTAGCTCTTGATAGGTTGTTTTCCAACTCTCCTTCTTTCTGCCTGCACTCCATCCCACCAAAGTGCAGCATGTCCCTTCAGCTTTGTTACTGCAAACTTGACCTTCTTATCTTCGATCATTTCTTCATAGTCAAAGCACTTGTTCATTTCATTAATCCATTCCACCAGCTCTTCTGGATTCAGTCCTCCTGCAAAACTCGACACTTCAATCTTGGGCTTAACTGCAGACCCCATAACAGTTCTGAGGAGCCTCATGTCAGGATGAATCTCAGAAATTTCTCCAGCTTCTTCTATTTTAGGTTCACTAATGTCTTCAGGATCTCTTGGTTGTCTTCTCTCTATGGCATCCATTCTGGCTTGGACCCTCTGCAAGGTCTCCAACACTTCTGCATTGGCAACGGGTCTCCTCCTGTCGGCACCTCTACCAACTTGGATTGCCATGTTAATTCTCTGCAAAACAACTCAAAAACGCTCTGAAACCACAAATGACAGCAACAAAATTGAAAGTCGGCCCCTAAGGAGAGCTGGTCTCTTATCGTAGTCCTATCAACATTTGCACTCAATTGACTCAGTTCCTCGTTACGTGGTCTTCCACAACTTCTTGTAATTTTATTTATCAATTTCAGAGAATTGATAAATAACACATTCAGCAAACCTTGAGAAAAATTTAAACATATCAACTCTTATAACTCCGCAATATCTCGAATATGGAATCGACGCCAACTTCGAGATTTAATTATATGGTAAAGGTTAAATACTCCAGGGTTTACGTGAATAAACTGATTACGTCACCAATGGAACACTTGATGTACTTTAGACCGGACCCACACATACGATCGGTGGAAATTCCATTAAATACACACAACTATAACTTGGTTAACCTCCAGACTACTTCCAAATGCAATTTCTGTTCAATGATCAGTCTCTAGATCGAACGGTATACCTCAATATCGTGCGGGCTCCGATGTCAATCGTTAGCGTGCGATGAGGGCGGTTTTGGAACCCCGTCGTATGCCTCGTGTCAGCTGCTCTATGGAATTGCTCCCAAATGGAAAATATTGCTTACTCCACAAAAGTGGTGCGATATGGGCGGTTTGGTTTCGCCAACCCACTCTCGCGTTTGGAACAGTGATTGACCAAACTTAATTCGGGGTCATGCTATCCTTTCTATTCATTCAGGTTCACAGAATCAGGGTCTAACCTTGGGACAGAGACTCTCAGTTAACAGAAAAACAAGTATAATTCTCTTTAGGCGGGATTTTCACTACCATTAAATAGAGTTCGATGGCCACGATCATACACAGACCTCGTCTGCGGTTGGGATTTAATTCATAGAGCTTGTTCGAACAATTCGAGAGAAACAGTGGACAGAGGGATGCGGAGATTGTACAACAGTTCAATTGAATAATTATACACGCACATAGTTCAATTGCCTCACAATTAAACAAATTTCCTCACAAATATCAATTCAAGACAGTTTGGTAATCAACGGGAACTAAAATTTAGTCAACCGGAAGCAATTGCTTAACACACTGAATTTATTGCAGAAATCTCCTCCCCTCAATAAATCCGTGGGATACAATTGATATACATTACAATTTGTCTCTTCGGTTCCACGGTGAGGACCGTTTAGAAAATCAAACGCCTAATTACAATTTACTCAAATAACTGAAACATGACAGATGGGCTAAACTATCCGACTTCTACTAACTCCAACTAGTCTAAATGCAATAGGCAGCTGAGGTATTGACACCTAGCCGTTACAATTCAATGATTTTGAACCCTCCTAGCCACAACATGTGGACAAAACCTCCTACATTGCCGTCTAGTGTCTAATGCCCCTGCATCACAAAATCGGTCTAGTGGGTACCATAAAATCATGAGAAAAACATGGTTACTCATGATGAAAATCGACACACGTGTTGTCAAGTATGTAGGAAAAATGGTGCCCCAATTACAAGAAATGCAAGTGAAGAAATTTGATTTTAAGAGGCAGAAAAGTTAACCTTCTTGGAAAAAAGGCTTCCGATGAAGTTTAAAACTACCAGAAACAAAATAATACCCATTTTAGAGCTCGGTCAGAGCTTTCAAATTGTGTTGACAATTTGTCAAACTGAGCTATGTTTTGGTCGTAATTGGCGAAATAATAATTAGGGTTTTTATTTTAATAGGGTGATTTCCCTCCAATTTGATTCATTTTCTAGTGGAGATGTGGTGACTGTGGAGAGGAGGAGAAGGCCCCAAATCTTGCGTCGATCGTATCGGACAAACTGATCATTGGAATCAAGATCCGTCAGTTGTAGGTTGGTGGCCTAACCTTACTCTAATTTTTTAGCAGTTTGGTTTTTTCATATTAGATGTCGGGGGCTTAGGAACCTCAATATTCCCTTCCTCATGTATAGATCACACTTTCTAGGGCCCATACTGTGACCTAGCTCACAGTTTCCATAGGGGAAAATTGCAAACTCGCAGGTACAAGTCCTAAAAACTACGAGTTGGTCTGAGAGTGGGTTTTGCTCTATTTTTGGGTGGGGACCGAGACTTGATGAGTTAGGATGCCGTTTATCTTTCTTTGAAATGACAAAAATGATGGGTTTATTTAGGTATGGCAAAGCTTAAAATCAACTGGTGAGAGAGGTATTTGGATGTGCTACGTGCCGAGATCCAGGGGGATTAGGTGGTCTGAGGCGCACTTGAGAGGTACGGGGTTCTCAAGTTGGTTGAGAACCCACTAATGAGGGTAGGTGAGCCCTTGTTGTACAGGATATTCATTTACTAGGATTCAGACCAGGAGGAATTTGTGGTGAAGGGGAACATGATCGAGTTGACCATACAAGACATCTACTTTTTTACCAGACTCCCACCACCAGGGGTGGTGGAAAATATACATGCAATGTTACCGTGGGGATGGAACAGATCAAAGTTCATGGAACACCACTGTAGACTTGATGTTCATGCTAAGGGCATGACCATACCGATAGGTGACCTAGACAAGTTAGAGACACAGGTTGTCATCGCAGCAATATTACGGATCCTGGGCAACTAGGCATTCCATCACATCACTGGGGGGTAGGTGATGTTAGTTCATAGTGTTTTGAGTGGGACCTACTATGGGTGGGCTGAAATGATGTTGTCGTCAGTGAAATGAATGTTTTCTCTATGAAAATGACAGGTGAACCATTACTCTTCTTTTGGTACAGTGTTTTTCTCATTCTTCTTCAAGAATATCCTCATATCTTTGCCTCATGTGTAGATCCAGGATGGGTGGGGAAGGGAGCCCAGGATGCACTGTTGGGGTAACTACTGCGGATAGGAGGAGGCGGGGGAGTCGAGCGGGTGTTCCGGCCCAAGTTCTTCGCACATTGGGATCATATGTTGTTGTATATAGAAAACTATCGATAAAGTGGTATGAACTTTCAGGGGGACGCTTACTTTCCACATTCGCTGGGTCGAGCATGGTGACTAGATGGTAAGTGAAATTTGCTATATATTACGATGCATTTTTTTTTTTTTATAATATGTATGTGGTACTAATTTGTTACTTTTTTTATGTAGATATAACTTGGGTATATGGGAGTACCCGCAGTGCCAGGGGATGCAGTGTCTAGCGGAGTGAAAGGAGACAAGAGACCTTAATATGAGGCTCTACTGGAGGATGTCCACCACAGGTGTGAGATGATGTTGACCGGTGTATCTGAGAGAAGATGGCATGATATGGAGGACCATTACATCAAAGTATATATAGGGCTACCCTCTGAGTGGTGAGGGGTCATGCGACGCATGGCGATGATTGGGCAGGCAGTTCGGGATATGTGGGCTACTAGAGCTGAGCCACTCGCTCGGGACCCTCCAGACAGTGATTCGATGTAGGGGAATTTTGTGCCCCCAATTTTGATTTTTGTAACATAATGGGTATGTCGTATGTATTTAGAGTAGTGGACTCCAAAAAATTTATGATCTTGTCTATACATATTATGTATATGCATCTTTTTATATATGATGAGTATATTGTTTGTCATTTGTTTTATCATTTTCTTGTGTTAAATGGATGTGATAAGTTCCAATATAGAATATTGTTTACAATGCTATCTACATATTGATTTTGGGATCTAGGTACATGACTAAATGTAATGGTTTCAAATTCACGCACTAAGAACTTCACTCGTAAATATCTTCTAAAAAGGACATGGTTATTCACATGATACACACCATTCATTTGCATGACAAGAAGCAAGGAATCTAAATGAACATGAAGTTGAAGGATGCAATGATAAAGGGCATCGACTAACAAACCTATCACTGCATGAAATTTGGTCTAGTTATTGGTGGCAGATCCAATGCATATGTCATTGGAGAGGACTAACAAATGCATGGGGAAAAAATGGCCCAAGTTTCCGAGGCTAGATTCTAGGAGAAGTGACTTGCACCGTCAGCATAGCTAATATACGGTGTGGATGATAGATCCATCTGAAAGGTGCCACAACACAAAAATGAGATGATGATGAAAAATTCATGATAGAAATAAAACATGCCTGTCAATGGGAGATGATATGGTTAAAATTTCTTGATGTAGAGTGCATTTTGAGGGTTAGGAATGAGTTGGCCTCCAAAATCCTGTAGAAGGTATGCCCCCTTTCCCAAACATTGGGTTTCAATGTAATGGCCACAAGGTGTATGTGGATCAAATCCGTGGGTTCGATGCAAGGGGTAATAAAACAATTGACCTCACTATGGATGAAGTATTTTGACTCCACATCATGTTGGTCATGGGAATGCTACTAAAGGAAGTACAAAGGGTGGTGCATAACATACTAGGGAAAGTTAGGGGTGGTCTTCATTTCCCTAATGTCTTCATCAGAATGAAATATGTGAGGTCTGGCAGAACGGAGACCACATGATGCAGTGGGGATACCTAATGCATAATCATGAGAGATATGGATCACATACGCATATCTATAGAGGGTATACGAAGAGCTCTTAAATGAAACATCTACCGATGTTGAGCCTAGGGTGATCGTCGAAGGAGGTTCAGTAAAAATAGAAGGGGATACGGTGGAGGGGTCTTCTCCCATGGATCTCAGGGATGACGACAGATAGAGAATAGTGGCTGAAGGGTCAATCATCCTAACATCGTTGATGGTATCACAATGGGTGCATGCATTTCCTATGGTTTTGTTGAAGAAAAACTCACAATTAGGGGAGTACGTGATCCACTACGAGTGGCCTCTGTTTGGTGAAAATCCTCAAGGGTGTCGCAAAATTCGTTGAGACGCAAAAGATGATTAGAATAATGGCCATAAAGATCACACAAAGTGTAGGGGTGACTCGTTAGAAAAGATTTGAGTTTCTAAGCTGAATCGGGTAAGGTAACATGGACCTTCAGGATATCAGATTGAGGAAATGTCTTGTTGACCACAGGTTTGAGACGAGGAATCTCAGGAAAATTATGGGTAGAATTCCCAACAAAATCACACAAAGCACACAAAGGTGACGACTTTTGAGGATTAGGAGGATCATGAGTTGTTTGGGGGGCATTTTCCTTAGGTTCCTTCTTTTTCTCTTTGCCCCATTTACCAGATTCTTTTGCAAAAGGAGTAGATTCCTAATGAGGTGCCTGGGGAATTGAAGAAAATGGAGGTTTCATAGCAACCAGCTAGACTAGGGTTAAAGTGGTATAATTTTTGAGCTGACCAGGCAGAGTGTTTGTAGGGATATCAATTTACAATACTGGGATCCCCAGGGTCAAATTGGGAAGGCTCAACGTAGCCATAATAGGCATTGAATAGACTCAATAGGGTCGATCTAGAAACGATATATGGTCGGAAGGGTAATGGCCTGGAAGAATGGCTCCCAAATGGTTAAGACTAGGGGGAACCCTTCTTGGCTGAAAAAGATTGGAAGGTACACCACCAAAAGAAGAAGGACCTTGAGGAAAAGGTCCTGAAGGTTCTGTCAAATTACCACCACCAGGTTGCAGAGGCATTGGTTGCTAGCTGTTTGAACTAGAATTCTTGTGGTTAGCTCGAGACACTTGCATCATGCAAACATTTAACGAGCTGAGGTTAGTGATAAGATGTGGGTGACCAAGGAATGAACCAAGTAAGGTGGAATATTTCTATACTCCTTGTGAAACACTAGTGAGAGGTGTGGCTCATCTTTTATTGGCCACTGAAGATATGATAGACTCGGGGGAGTGTCAGACTTTGGTTCATAATATGTCAATTGATCTATGGTGACGATATATCCATTGTGAGGAAAGAAAATATTACAATGAACCACATACGCAACAACAGACATCGCATAGGTATAGCTACAACCTAAGAGGATATTTCCATCCAAGGGGGTGTCAATGACTTCAATGTCGACACAAACAGTCTTGCCCGCAAGAGTTACAGGACAATTGCGGAACATGCCAAGGGGCTAAGAAGGGGGACCGTCCCAAGCACGCAAAGTGATGGTGGATGGGGCTAAGTCAAGTGATCCTAGTTTATTAGAAAAAGAGGTGGAAATCACATAGTTTGATGCACACTCATCAATGATACATCACGAAACATTGGCATTACGAATCTTGAATAGTATTTGGAAGGCAACGGATGAAGGTAAAGGGGGATGTTATGATTTTTCAACATCAAAGATGATCAAATGATCATATGAAGGATTCAAAATTCCCAAATTATATAGTATATATTTTCATTGGGATGGGCACGATTGGGGGACTTACAGCATTGACATGGCAGCAGGTGACTGCGCCAAGTCATATACTATGTTGTATGTGTTGGTGGTTTTGGCAGAAGCAACATTTCGACCTAATGGAACTTTGGGGATCTTGTGAATGAGATTTTCCTTAGGTTGAGGTATTAGGGAACATTGGGTGTTGAAATGGACTCTATGTAAAGTTTGGTTTGGGACTCGGTTGTAGACCTAGCAGGTGGCTTGTCCTATTGGCACGACCAGGTATAAAGGTTGACATTGGTAGTATAGACCTCTTTAGAATTCATCATAAGAATATGGTACTTTGGGGTACCAAACTGTGAAGGTTGAGGGGCCGCCTGACCTTGAGGGGATTTGGCAACTACATATCCTTTCTGAGGGAAAGGATTAGTGAACAAAGCCGGTCTAGCTGGCACAATATTTGGAGGAACCGAAGCGGTGGCTTGTTGTACTCTAGATGTTGCTTGTGCTTCCCACAACTGGTGCATCTCAGGTAAGAGGTGACAATCATGAATGTAATGGCCACAGACACTACAACAGTTACAAGGCTTTTTTGTATGAAGAGGCATGCTCTTCTTGGGTTGATCACCCTATTTCTTGTTTGTAGTGTTAGGTTGGTTCCCTTGGGGTTCGCTCAGTTGATTACCTTGGCGCCCTTGGTTACATTATGCTAGTTGGTTCTGGTTTCCTTTACCCTTATTATTTTTCTTTGAATTAGGAGGATTATTCACACCCTGTTGAAGAGACACCTAACCTTGAGGGGGAGTTGGTTGTTGTGGCAGAGGTTGATAAGTCATGGGAGGCTCGAGTGTTGATGTCGAATGGGATATAGCATTGGGTTGTGGATAAGGATAGAAAGGAGGTTGAATAACATTGGGGTAAATAGGTTAAGAAATATATGGACCTAACATCGGTTGATGCAGTTAGGAAAATACGTAAGGCATGCTTTATCTTGGATACATGCTGTCGGGAGGGGGAAAAGTGCTGAAGGAGTTGGACCCTCCTTGAGGAAAACCATAACCCATGGAAGGATGATTATACGGATGTGAAAGAGATCCAATGATACCATCACTAACGTGAGATCCCCTCGGTGCATTGACACCACTAAGTCTAGGAAGATCTGGTAAAAAAATATAAACATAACTAGAGTAGGTGTAGATCAAGTCATATTTCAACGCAACTTGGAGAGATTCTTCCTTGGTATGAGCAAAGTGAGATGCGACAAAATTACTAATGGAAGAACAAATCATTCTAATAAACCAATCCATATAGACACGGTCATCGAATGTAGGGGGTCGACTCAACCTCCTCCTTCTACAACATTATTGGACATGGTCAGAAAGGTGGGTGGCAGAAGTTTGACGTAATATGGCCAACAACTCGATACTGGTATCATAGTGGAGAGGTAACCGAAATTAGGTCATAAACGCTTTAGTAAGAGTCACAAAAGTGGAGTGAGAGGGAGAATTCTAGTCAAAATACCACTTCGTAGCTTCTACAATGAGCGTACATTGGAATAAATTAAACAGGATGGAGTCAAATAACCTAGAACGATGCTTGTGGCAAACCCTGACTAGCATCAAAAAATATCAGAAAAAAGTTGCAGCTCATAGGTACTGACCTGCAAAATATGGAAATTACAGTTTCTAGGCTAGCATCTTCGTGTTCAGGTAGAAATCGTAGGTTCTGGGCCAAAATTTGTGAGTTCCAGATCCGGGATCTTCAAGTCGTAGGTTGTGGAAAAAGTTATCGTCTCTAGCGCAGCTGATATTCGTTACCTGTGGAAAACATCTAAAACCACATAGAAGTTAGAATTTTAACTTTTTTAGGGCATACAAGTTTAAAAAAAAACATCAAGAGACTAAAAATAGCTTGAGAAAAGCTCTAGTTACTGTTAGATGATCCAAATATATTAATGTAAAGTTAGGATAAAATTATTTATTAAATTATAATATTTAATAAATATTAGAGACAATTAGAAATAGAATATTGTTAGCAAAGATAGGACTCTAGAATAAAGTCGTATCTTAGGCTCTAAAATAGGAATAAAGTTAGTAGATTGGATAGAAGATCATTTATTGTAAAGGGACACTTTTTTTTTTCAAGTGGTCCATAAATAAATTAAGTTAGGACATATAGATTATAAATAGGTTAGTCTCCTAATTGTAAATTAGTGGAAGTTTACATTTGTAAACTCCTGCAATTTTATTATGTAATTTATTTTCCAATATCAATATAATTATGTTTCTAAGGACACTTATGTATTAATGTGGTATCAAAGCCACCAATAATCCAGATGACATGAAGGTGGAGATTTCAGCTATGTAGGCTTTTGGAAAATTCTACCAAACAAGTTAATTGGTATGCAGTCTATTCAACGTTTAAGGAAACGGAATTTGATTTTTTTATGAGTATCTAATATTTGATTTTATGTAAGAATCTTAAATTCCTTTAGAATTTTTGGTTCTCCCTCTTTTTATTGTTTCTGCAAAATCATTATGGGTCTCGAGTATTTATATTTATAGTTCACAACATGCCAATTTTTAAATTCCAAGTTTGAGCTTTTAAAAGTAGCCAAATTGTTATCAACAATTTACCGTTAGGTGATTTGAGAGTGCTTTCCAACATACATAGACTTCTAGTGGCTGACATTTCTATGGTCATTAAATATGAACTCCTTTTCTTAACCTGTGATGCCCATTAACAGAGTGAGGATGCTAAACCCAATAGCACAGATGCAGCTATTACAAGTATAATTCCAAGAAGAAAAGTTTAGCTCAAAATCAACTATGGAATCATGAACAAAGATTTCACCAATGCTAAGGAGAAAGGCATAAATCATCAATAAAACGATTCATCTGATAAAGTATTGTAAAGGTAAGGGAGTCCAGATTTCGATACGAAAGCTGCAAAAAACTATTCTGCAGAGCATAAATAGATGCTAAAAGGCCTGAATATGTTAATGAACCTATAAAGGTCCAATATTTCCTAAGCCTGCCCAAGCTGCCTTATTTTACCATAAGTATCAAAGTACATAGAACCTTTTCACACTCGCAAATCGGTACAGAAGAAGTCACAGTTACTCCTTTCCCAGTAAATCATTTAGAGAGTAGTGGTTATGCACCATACTGAACAGTAAGTAGTGTGAGATACAACCATATTCGACTCTTGTGGGTTTTATGATCCTCGCTATTCTATTTTATGCATGGCCTAGATTTAAAAGTCATGAAATTTAATCTCTCTGCTGCTTCATTGCCAAGATACTCTCTCCGGTTTTTAATTTCTCAATACCTCTCCGCAACAAGGAACACTGTGATATTAATTTTGAATTATGTGGTAGTTGAAACTAAGATTTATGGTATTTAATAGGGTTGATTGGAAAGAGAGCGAGTGTATCATTATTTGATATCTGAGTTGGTGTATCTCTAATTCCAACGAACACTTTAGACTATATGAATGCAATGGGCGTGATGTGTTTTGAGCATTTTCTTCTCTGAATTTCCAATATATTTTGTATACACAATCTGTTATTGAAATTGATATGTACCAGTCTAAGTCAGTGATAAGTACATTACAGGAAACTCTCTGAGACTTATCATTGATGAGAAGCATTGTAAATTTTATAACTGGAGTTATAAGGAAGAAAATTGAATTTTTTTTTTTTACTTTGGAGTAATAAGGATTTTGTAACTCTTGGAGTAATAAGGATATTTTATTTGTAATTTTTTATATGGAGAGACAAGAGTGATATTTTAACTCAAAGTACTTTTTTACTTTGATGGGGGGGTAGAATTTTTTTTTTAAGAAGAAATTTGTAAGGGCATTATCAAGCGGTCAAATTTTGCAAAAATTTCATTGTAAAACACTTAGCGAGAAATTGACTAGAGCCAAGTGCAAAGCTCAGTCATTTTTCTCCTTTTTTCAATGACTATACGAGGGTCAAGGCCAAGCCCCAATAGATCATTTTTGCATGCCATGTTTCATGTGACGAGTTGCTCATTTTTTTTCTCTTGATTCTTTTGGTGCACTGCTTCAATGCTACAATGTCAAAGTTAATGAATCCGTTCTCTGAATCTGATAAGCTAGAAGGGGTGAAATATTATAAGACATGGAAATGTATAATTTAAATAACTCTCATATATAATTAATTGTGGCATGAAATTTTTCATGGAAACATTAAACCAAATAAGCCAACAGATGCAGCTTCACTTCCAAAATGGGAAGTAAAAAATACAAAGACATTAGCTCTTATAAAAGCTTCAGTGAGTAATGAAATGTACATACATATTGAAAATTCCTCAGATGCATGGAATGCTTTAAGTACATTCAAAGATATTTTTGATACACAACCTGAATCAAAGAAGGTTGATCTTCAATTAAAATTGCTTTGACCTGTTGTTTTAAATGAACACCAATCCATGGAGTGGTGCTTATTTATAACAATAGGTTAAAGAATTTGCAACTACTTTTCCTAAAAATAAATAGACACAAATAATAGATCAAGAAACTTACTTGG
This sequence comes from Pinus albicaulis, assembly GCA_034641835.2. NCBI lineage: Eukaryota > Viridiplantae > Streptophyta > Pinopsida > Pinales > Pinaceae > Pinus > Pinus albicaulis. The sequence goes on from MU968317.1 coordinate 29,219,226, forward strand.
AGTCCAAGTGCTTCCAATTATCCTTCTATTGCTTTTGATGTAGCTTCAAATCCATGCTAGATCACAAAAATATTTCCTGTAAGAATGAACACTAAACATAACAAATATTGCAATATACAGATGTCTATTCCAGTTATTCAATTAAAAAAATGAAAGATGAACCATCTACATAATATAATATATAATAATATGAAAGAAAAAAGCTTATACAGATACATATGTGGGAAAGTAAGTAGCAATATTTATTAATGGATAGAAGGGGAGGTTAAAACCAACGATTGATTTGATGTCACCATCTCCAACATCATCCTAGCCTCATCATAATGCAAATCTCTCCAGCAACATATCACTCAAATCAAATCCTCAATTGAAATTCCACCGGCATTTCTCTACTCAATTTCTTCCTTCTCAAGCACTAGGATCTGTGCTCAATTTATAGATGATCTGAAGGTAGTTTCACAATCAATGACTTTCTAATAATAGGAAAGACATGTTCCCAAGCTCAGAGATGTCAAATTGACACATGGATTCGAATTTTGACACATATGAACTCTTCTAGAAGGCACTGGCCAAGTGGAGATTTCGGGACAATGAGAGTTGCATTGCCAATTTGACCAACGCACCCTTGAGTGTCGAGAAGTTTTTTGCAAAACACCCTTGAGCAGGGTACCTGCATATGCAAAGCACTTATCCCCTTTAGGGACTATGTTGGTGAGCTCATATGTGATTTATCATGTACTTCAAATCTTGGAAACCTTGCAATGGAAGTCATGGATGATTTGTCTTGTTCTTTGTCTTCGGGCATGTAGCAACTGAAATGATAAGGGATGATAGACCCTATTCATTGGTTCTAGGGATGACATCCAGTTAAAAAGGTCATTGGGAATGGTGCCCAAATTGACCTATAACAATTGCCCCCTAAAGCATGAATTTAGAATAATAATAATAGTATTTTTTTCAATGAGATGATTTACACTGTGATGGGCTGGAGTTGAAGTGGAGTGGCGATGTGCATAAATCTTACAAGGCATTACATCATGATATATCCTCTTGAACACGAATTTCTTAGGGAAGACATTCCCATGCTCAACACATATACTATCTAATAACATATACATAGTTCATAAAGTTGTCTATATTGGAATGTTTCCCAATACAGACGTGCCTACAGATATAGGCTCATGTTCAAATGATGATCTGTATGTAAGGTCACCGTACAGAAGATGTGTACAGCAATCCTAAAATCACAGCCTGGATGGATGAAACTAGATCCGAGGTCTTCTTATTTTGTTCACTCGATCATTCAGGTACAAGTCTAGCCATGTGAATATATGATTTGTAGTCGAACATGGTAAGACATTGTTTGATTACTAGCCAATAATGTGAGTTGTTAACAAACACGAGAGAACCACCATTGATGTCAATGGCCCTCAAGGTACTGCAATACATTTCTTAAGGTGTGAATAGATGATTTGATGTCGAATGCCAAACAAAATCTTTCGATCAAAAGACCGGAAGCGAGGATCTTGTCAATGTTGTAACAAGCCTCATGGTATTGGAATATGATGTTTCTAAGTGAACTTCCTAGATAATGATTTGTTGTCGAAAGGAAGTCACTTTCTTTCGAAACGATAGTTACTGATTTCGTAGACAAAGCTATGACTTGATATAGCAATGTTAAAGGATGAATGTCATGAGAATGAAGGTTTTTGAGTATTGCAGAAGGATGAGTATTCACTATATGACCTCTCTTGAACATATCGGCAACACTGAGATGAGTTGGCAACATTGACCCAAAGCGGAAGTGAAGGTATGATGAACCATAGATGTGAATGAACCATCAAAATATTACCCAACCCAAATAGTCATGGTGATGGAGTTAAGTGTCATGTTTAAGAGCGACCTGCTATCGTAAAAAAATTTGTTCACTTTCCCAAAATTTCCCCAGTCATTTGTCAACTAGTACCTTTTTATTTTTTAACAAGATTGAGGAGGATAACATATGCTTACTCTATAATTCAACCCTTCGGGTGAATAATGTATTGCTATTTAATAATTTAACAAGTCTAGCGATGAATGAAACTTGATTGTTGCCATGATTGAGAAGCCTGTCACTATTTTATGTTTTAACGAGCTTAACGACAGTGATAGCCTGGTTTTTTTTCATATTTAGAGAGTTTTAAAAAGAGGACAAAAGAAAACTCCATAAGTACTTTTTTGTAAAATTTTCGCTCAGACCCAAAAAGGTGTAAAATAATATCTGAGAGAACCTCTCTAGTCATGTTTGACCAAGGTATTCCTTTTTCGTAAATAATCTATCTCATTCCGGAAAAGTGTTAAACTTATACTGAGTAGATATCAATTCATTTACTTTTACGAGCAATCTTTTCACGTTATCGGAGTTTGAAAATAGCTAAAAGAATACTACAAGGGTTCCTTTTTTGGTGTTATCAAAGCTCGAAAAAGAGATAAAAGTATGCTTCAAGTCATTTTTCATTTTTAACAAAGCTCGAAAAATAAGGATAAAACTATTCTTTGTGGTCAAATCATTCTTGAAATAAATTTGCATGACTAATGTGTTCAACAGTTGTAAAACCTGTTCAGAATAACATCAAATGGATTAAAAATACATGTTTCATGATAAAAATATAATAAAACCATAGTCACATCAATAAATGTGATTTGCAAATAATTAAATGACTATTAAAAAGAGTTTTACTATTCATTTTTACCATTCAATAGTTATCATTTTCATTTTGGAGCTCTGAACCTATTTTTGCCCACAAACTTCAGTTGTTGATTGCGTGCAATTGGTAAGAATGTTTTGAATTCCCCCTGTGAGTGCATGTCAAATGCCCCTGCAAGAGAAGATTCCCCCAACCTTCATTTCATTCACCTAAGTAGATTACTGGTTACTAATAGCTAGATAGAATGAAGGTTCATTTACGAGATTAGATGGAAGACTCTTCGTAATTAGGAAAGGATTTGTTTCATTTTTTATCGAGATTGACACAGGAAAAGAAATATGCTCATGGCCTGTTTCATTTTTTAACGAGGTTGACACAGTAAAATAACTTTCCTCAAAGGCACTTGTTTCATTTTTTTAACAAGGTTGACACAGGAAAAAAAGAACTATCCTCAATCCTTGTTTCATTTTTTAACAAGGCTGACACATTGTTGAAGCCTCGAAAATTGTTGCTTCAAACATTGGGGGATAACCACTCGTTTGGGACCGTAGGACATCTCCTTTTTCATTTGGTAAGGTGGCTCTCACTGGATTGATATGACCAGTTTCCTAATAACTTAAATGGGTTGGTGATGGAATGATTGGATGAATGGAAAATATGACTAAATGACTAAAATAAATTATCTAATATAATGTATAACTGATAAATAATTCTAAAACTAACCCAAGTATCAAATATGAATACAACTTAAATATTGTTTCAATCAAATCTATAACCATGAAAATGTATTATAGTTGAATTGAAATATGTAGTAACAAATAAAGATAACTCTGTTTAAGAAATTAAACAGAGTTATATTGGCACATTGTATTCATCATTTTATATATCATTCACATATACTGAAAAATATAAATATTTCTACACATTCAGAAATGATATGTATAAAGAAATATTGTGAAACGAGTACATATAAATGATAGCAATTTTAAAAGAGAATATCTCACAACATAAGAAATTAACATTGAATAGATAGAAATACCATATCCATCTTGATACTTTCTGATGCAATTCAATATCCAAATCCAGCAACTTCAATGTAAAACAGACTCCAAGATACAGAAATGCAATTCTTAAAGGAAATTTTGCATAGAACCACCAGATGTGATCCTTTATAAAAATTTAAGAGTCAATGGAGTACAGAAATGTAATCTCCAAGTCAAAATATTACAAATTCAGGACCCCTTTCTAAATTCATGAAAGGGGTTTAAATAGGTACTTAATAAAACAAAATAAATAAAACTATTCCTACAATCTATCTAATTGGAAATCGAGAAACAGAATTGCAATTTTGAAGCGAAACTGATTCATTGATTATCTCTTGGGTTTAGTGTGCCCAGATGGCAGATTTTGAGCATATCTTTCACTTCTGTTGGATGACTTAACCTTGAATGTAGTTGCCCAGTATACATAGCATCAGAGAATTCAGGAATGATACACTGAATGGCATTTGAAAGGAATTTGATAGCCATTTTTTGATTGTGTGGCTTGATCAAATAAGTCCACATAATATCCCATGAAATTCCTTGAAGCTTGCTAATCTGCTGATTTTTATTGATTATCTCTTCTTTCCACATAGAATCAGCTTCTTTTACTTTCGGTAATTTGCCTGGGGTACAATTTGAAATTAAATTAGTCGCGTACAAGCTATCATTAACCAGTTGTGTAATATTATTCATCATACTTTTAGCTCTTAATATGGCTCTTTCTGATTTCATCAACTGATGTTGTTTATTCAAGGCTTTTTCATCAATCTTCTTCTTTTCAATGCTAAGCTGCTCTTCTAGCTGTTTAGATTTGAGCTTCTGATCTTGCAATTGTTTTTCCAGTTTAACAAGATTTTATTGATGCTCTGTGGCCTGTTCTTCCAACATAGCTATCTGTAAGTCTTTTTTTTTATCAACTGGGAGACTTCAGAAGCTTTGTCTATAGTTGCAGCACTATAGGCACCTGCGTATTGAGATAATTTAGTGAGATCCTCAGATGGATTCACCTCAGCATTTTTATAAACAATATTCATAAACTCCACTTGTGATGTTGAAAGTGTATCCGGATCAGTTCTTCTCCTCTTCCTCTACTTTGTCACAACAGCCCTATGTTTGGGACTGTAGAATATGTCTAGAGGAGGAATTTCCTCTACCTTCAACATAATTTCACATGTAGGATTTTTGGGAATGACTTCCATATCCTGATCTTCTAGATATTTAACTTGGGGATTATTTTGCAATCCTATTTATTGGGAAAATTTATTATATTGGTCCAACAAATGGGAAAAAACATTAAGTTCAGAAAATTCTACTACTTTATCAGTATTTTTTTCTCTTCCAAGTTCTAAATCTAGATTATTTTTCATATCTCCTATTTTTGTTTGTACAATAGTTTCATTACCTATGTATTCCTTTTCAATATCCACATTGGCCTCAGTATCTGTGCTTTTCTTTTCTATATGAGTTGTAGACTGCTGATCAGTATGTACATCAAGTTTAGTAGTTGTTTCTTTCTTCTCAGTATCAGCTTTGCTGCTAATGTCTTCTTTCTACACAATAGGATTAGTTCTTGTTGCTTCTTTCTATGTATGTATGATGACCTTGCTGGTAGATGTTTTTGTTACTTCTTTTCTAGATGTATCCTCTTTTTTCTTCTGTTGTGACTCAACCTCTTGCATAGGAACTCTTAATTGACCTAGAGGAGCTTTGAGTAATCTCTGGCTTCTAAATAACATAAAATTATTCATCTCTTCAGTCTGGAATTTGGATTTGGCAAAATCATAAACTTGGGACAAATTATCTATAGAAACAAATAAATCATCGAACTCATCTTGTTCATGTTCAAATCAAGAAATTGAAACTGAAGTGGTAAAATCAAATTCCACCTTCCTTGGGTCATATTGCCTGCCTTGGACTGTTGAAATCTTGAGATTAGTTATCTTTCCAACTTCTTTCCCAACATGAAAAAAATTATTGAGAGTATAATCTCCACATTTAAAAGGAAAAGTAGGCCACATTAGCTTCTTGTTATTATTTAAAGACTTGGACATGCCTTCTACTATTAGCTGATATGAAATTTCATGTGCTAACAGTTTATCTGGAACATACAGAGGAAGAATGTAGGGTTCTACAATAATCCTGAAAACTCTAAGATACGTGAATATTTATTCTCTAAACCAATCTCTAATGGAGAATGAATCAACTTTATCCTTCTCAGAAAGTTTAGGAGGGAATTGGCCAAAAATAGTTTGATAAAATGGGATGAGGAAACCATGAAAAACTATGTAAACATGGTTTTTAAAATTCCCCTTGCACAATAACTTGTGATATATATGAATAGGAGCAGGATATTTAGGGGTCCATTTCCATCCTAACATGGGAAATTCAGAATTGAAACAAAGGGCATCTAGAATATAAGCACAAAAGTAAAAAGGAGTAGTACTTCCTGTGTTTTTGTCCTTCCTATACTCAAGAATCCTATTGGCTATCTTATCAGAAAAAATGACAGCCCAGTCCATTATTTTGGAGTTTACAGCAGAATGAATTAAAGGAACCATTTGTATAGAGAACCTATCTGAATTGTCATTTCTGAATAATCTTCACATCATTGCTACGGCATAACGGTATGGAGGTGAAAGGGATTGCACTGAGTACATACTTGATGCCTCGTTTTTGTGTTTTTCAGGAGCCCTTCTCCATTCTCTAATCTGCTCCGCCTGATTTTCATTATTTGCAGTAAATTCTTGGATGAAGGATTTGTTGTAGATTTTCTGTGGGTCTGGAAGGTGGTACATTTCTTTAATGTCCTCTGCCTTAAATGACCCGAATGTTTCTCCAGAATCTGAAACAAACGTCCTGTTCTGAATTGTCACATTGTCAATTACCCACCAAATCACATCATAGTATGGGAAAATGTTTGCTCGAGCTGAAATTGAGTGCAGGAACGAATTTGCAAGTGCTTGAAGAGAATTTTCTGAATCAGAGTCTGAATCATCCTCATTAGGAACTATTGCCTTCGCCACAGTAACCTTAGGCTTTTCCCTTTCAATGAGGTTATATACTTCTTCCCAGGATAATTTACCAATACCTTGGCACAACGTGTCTGTAACCAGCTTAATTTTAGTTGGTTTCTCTTTAGGTGCCATGCTGAAAACAGTTGCTTTTCCAACGACATCAGCTTTTGCTTTCCTGGATCTCTTCGACATTTCGGTATCTGGTAACGTTTTCCTCACTTTGCGAATGAAAGGGTTGGATATTATTTGGTTCTGCAATGGAGGAAAATCTTTCAGAAGCGATAGAAAGAGAATAAAGAGAACATCTATATGAAAGATTTATTCATTGATTTTCATTTATAACTCTGTATTTTAAACTTAAATTCTCTCTTAAGAAGTCACACTCATGCGTTCGAAATAGAATCAATAACCATCATCCTTCTGATTTTCTATTAATAATAAAGGTACAATTAGATATCGGCGGCCTTTGAAATGAAAACATAAAAATTTCCCTTGAAATCATGCGATTGTGATGAATGAATAATATATATGCAATGTCAAATATAAATATTAATTGTTAATCACATCAGATATTTTCAAGAGGGACAAAAAATAAGATTTTATAATCTCCGTCGATTTCCAATTGCGATGATGGTGTATTGCATCGGAGATTTCAGTATCATGAGTGATTACAATGTTTGTTTCTCCGAAATGCAATTGTGATCAATCACATCCCATCGGACTTTTGCAAATGACTGAACAAAGAGTTTGCATTTTGCAATTTGCGATTGCGATGGCGGCAGGGCCCATCGCATCGAAGATTTATAAAACAAGTGTATTATATGATGCTCTTCCGAAATGAGATTGTGATCAATCGCATCGCATTGAAACAAACGTGAAAGTTTAAAACCTTTTGCGATTTGCGATTGCGATTGGTTCAATCACATCAGAGTTTTTTGAAACACAAATATATAACTTAAGATATCTCCAATCATGCGATTGCGATTACTGTACGTCAAACTTTTTCCATTTAAATAATTTTATGTGATAAAGTCTTTATATTACATCGGATCGGAAATTCTTTCAATGGTGTATTTGTTTATACACACTTGTTAATAAATATATGAAATATGTATTTCTAACAATGAACTCTTATTTCTAATTAAAAAATGATCGGATTTCTTAAATCTTTTATTTCTATCTAAAAAGAAAGATAAAAAGGGGACCTATTTCTAAATTAAATTTATTTCTAAAAATTTAGAAATGGGGAGGGTTGTTGTATAGTAAAAAAATTGGCGATTCACTGGAAGAAAGAGTTATCTCTGAAAAAATAAAATGAACACTATATTTCTAGTAAGTAAAATTTTTTAAAGATAATGAAAACTATGTTAGAGAAATTTTAAATAAAATCTAACTCTGAAAAAGAATAAAAATCATTTACAATTTCTTTTTAATTCCTCCAAGATAAAAACATTTTTTGGTTTTCTCAAGCCTTGATTTGTTGATAATAATGAAGCAGGGGGCTTTTCCAAATTTAGATTTTGTAATATACTCTATTATCATAGGCATTGCCACTGCTACCAGCAAACGTTCATAGTCTCGACAGGGTTACCTTTTAACCATTAACCATTTCATTGTCCCATCCAACTAAGATTATGACTCTTTAAAAAATAAATTCATAAAACATATTATCTCATGTTTTTTTCTTTTACTTTTTTTTTTTTTAGTTTAAGAGCCATTGTTCTGGTTTGGTAGCGAGTTAGTAACAATGCCATTCACTAGTTGTAATTAAACTGAACAAGCTGGCTTGTGATGAGACCCCTTGTCTTAATTTTATAAGCCATTACCCTGTTCTGGTATGCAGTGTTGGTAATGTCAATTTTATTACTTCTTATGATCATGGTAAGCAGGCTCGTGATGAGACCTCTTATCTCTTAAATTTTTCCATATAATTTCTTAGAATTTCATTCTAAAAATCACAACCTAAATGGATGGGGTGAAATAGTTTTATCCTTAAGAATCAATGGATGACAATTTTCAGAGTTTTTTGAGTGCCAAAGCTTGAAAAAGTCTTTACTTTTTAAAGATAACCTTTCTCTGCTCAATAAACTTATAACAATTTACATTTTCTCAAGGTTTCAAAAGATCATGCAAATGTTTTGAAAAAAATTTCAAAGTTTAACATTTTATTTTAAACTATCCAAAACTGTAATCATTTCCCTAAAAATTATTATTTACACAAAATAAGTATTTATAATATTCTTCCTAAGACATTTTCTAATAGTAAAAAGTCAATTAGAGACTATTAACAACCTTTATTTACAAAACAATCAAAAATTGCAGAAAGGAATATGTACAAGTAAGAAGGGGTTACCTCCTTAGGAAAAGAATTTCTTTAAGACAAGCCCATTTACAGGAAGAGATTCTCTCTTTCTTGTTGAATCTTGCAGTATGAATGTATATGAGCCTATCTTTTCAGCAATCTGAAATGTTCCAAGCCACATTTTCTGAAATTTGGTATGCTTAGCTTTTTCTTCATGTGCTTTATCCCATTTCAGAACAAGATCGCCAATTGACAAATTTGTTGAGCCGATGGAACTTGAATCAAAAGAAGATTTTACAAGCTGTTGATGTTTTTCATGAATACCTTTTTCTTTCTCTCTATCTTCTTCTAATTTAAGGATTTGATCAAATCTCAATTGAATGGATGAGGAAGGATTTTCTTCAATAAATTTCACTAGAGCTAATGATGGAAGAGCTAGATTTGATGGTATCACAACTTATTTTCCATAAAATAAATTGAAAGGTGAAGTTCCTATTGAAGCTTTAAGAGTAATATGATCAGCCCATAGTGCAAAAATTAAATACTTGTGCCAATTCTTTTGATTTTGATCAATGGTCCTTTAAATGATTTTGATGAGATTTTTGTTAGTGGATTCAGCTAAACCATTACCCTGTGGATAATAATTTTCTAAATATTTCAATTTAAAACCTCTTTTGATTGCAAATTCCATTATACTATTTCCAAAAAAATAAGATGCATTGTCGAAGACAAGAGCATTAGGTACACCAAACCTGGTAATGATGAATTGATCGATAAAATCAATAATTGCATCAAAATTGGATACCTTTAGAGGAATTTCTTCTACCCACTTTGTGAAGTAATTTGTTGCTGTGAGGATGTATTTGTGCTGTTTCAAAGAGTGAGGTACTATCTCACCAATGATGTCAAGCCCCCATTGCTCAAATGTTTGCTCAATGTTTATTGGTTGCAAAGGAAAACCCGGCTTCCTTTGTTTTCCACTAGCAGTTTGAAAAATTTTGCACTTCCTTACATAATCATGTGTATCTTTAAAAAGGGTGGGCCAATAATATCCAGCATGGATGATTTTGTGAGCTGTGGTATCACCTCCAAAATGATCTCTTGCTGGTCCATCATGTAATTCCTGTAATACCTTTTTTGCTTCAGTCTTTTCAAGACATCTTAATAGGATTGAATCATAATTCTTTCTAAATAACACATCATCAATGATTTCATATTTATTAGCCTTCAATATTAAGGCACATTTATTCTTATAGCTGAGATTAGAAGGAGCATACCCATTTTTCAAGTAAAAGATCAAATCATCATACTGTGATTCAAAATCTGTAACACTTATCTGACTTACTTGAGCAACATTTTCTGGATCTTGATTTTCTGGTATGTTGTGAGCTCCTGCTAATAATCTGCAAAAAACTTGACCTATAACAATCTTGGCTGGCTTAATATCAATATCATATTCTTGCAAAGCTATCACCCAATTAGCTCATTTTTTCTCCTACTTCCTTTTGAATTAATAATTGTCTCACTGCAGAGAATGGGACAATAATTTTTGTATGTGTTTTTAGGAGAAAAGGTCTAAAATGTTTGATTGAATTAAACACAGCGAAGACTTCTTTTTCTACATCGGAATAATTCAGCTCAGCTCCTTGTAGATTCAAGCTGAAAAAATAAATTGGTGCTTCTAATTGTTGATCATTGAGTTGTGTTAAAACAACAGCATAAGATGTTTCAGTGGCCAAAGTATACATAATAAAATATTTAGAAAAATTCGGAGTATTTAATGCAAGTGCATTAATGATTGCCTGTTTGATTGCATCAAAGGCTTCTTTTTCTTTATACCCCCATTTGAATACTGAATTTTTCTTAATCATATTCTGCATAGGTAAAACAATTTGAGAAAAATTGGGAATGAATTTTTTTACCAAATTAATTTGCCCTAAAAATGATTGCATGGATTTTTTGTTATGAGGTAAAGAAATATCAGAAATTTATTTAACTTTGTCTGGGTCGATATATATACCATATTTTGACACAAAAAACCCTGAGATTTTTCCTTCATCGAGAGAAAAGAAGGATTTCTTTGGGTTTAAAGAAATACCAAATCTTCTACATTTTTCAAATATTTGTTTTAGATCATGTAGATGATTGGATCTCTTCTTTGAATATATTGTTATGTCATCAAGATAAATAACAACTGATCTATTAATCAGACCCTTAAATGCTATGTCCATGGCTCTCTGGAATGTAGCTCCTGCATTTATTAAACCAAAAGGCATTTTCTGATAAGCATAGATTCCCCATTTGGTTCTGAAAGTGGTTTTCAACCTATCATCTGGATGTATTAATATTTGATTATAGCCTGAAAATCCATCAAGGAAGGACATGAGTTCAGAGCCAGCTACCTTTTAGAGTATTTTCTCCATGGTTGGCAATGGAAAATTATCCTTTTGGCATGCTTTATTTAAATTTCTAAAATCAATACAGATTCTAATATCACCATTATTCTTCTTGACAGGTACCATGTTGGAAACCCAATTAAAATGCCTTACAGGAAAAATTATTTTGGCTTTCAAAAGTTTATTGAGTTCTGTTTTGATTTGACTTTCAAGATTTGGATGAATCTTTATTAATTTCTGTTGAACAGGCTTAACATCAGACAACATTGGAATTGTGTGTTGAATCACAGAAGTATCATAAGTCTTTAAGTCTTCATAATTCCAAGAAAAGACATTTTTATACCTATTCAGAATTTTTATGAAAGAAGATCTTTCCTCTGGAGTCAAATTGAGTCCTAGATTAACATTTCGAGGTTTAGAGTCAGAGCCAAGATTTACTAATTCAATTTTCAAAGTAGAACTTTGAAGTTTAGCATTAGTAACTTTCTTGAATCTGTCTTTAATATCATATAGATCCTCAAGTTTAACAACATATTTAGGAATAGGATTTTCATTACTTTTTGAAGTAATTTTCAAATCATGATCATTTTTATCAATGATTTGTTCATCATAGGATTTTTCCGAAGTCAAGAAATTCAATATGTCCTCATCGTGGTAGAATAATCTCCAGTTTGTGATATTATCGGGAACAGATGGGCGAAAAATCAATTCTACTAAAAATCTATTAGGACTACAATCTTCAGCAGGGAGGAGTTTGGATGCAACATTAGCTAACAAATCGGCTGATGTGTTTTGATTTCTAGGAATAGAAGAGATATTAAATGCTAGAAATTGAGTTGTAAGGTCTTGCACTAGGGTTTGACAAAGTTTGAGATGTTCTGAAAGACAATGGATGGTATTCCTTACTTGTCTTATGACAATTTCGGAATCTCCATATACTTTCAAGTATTTTACATTTAACCCTATAGCTTTATAAAGCCCTTGAATCAAGGCTTCATATTCTGCAGTATTTTTTGTGCACTAAAATTCTAATCTACATGATAGCATGGTTTTCTCTTCTTTTGGATCAATTAGGATGCATATTTCTCCTGCTCCATCACTAGATTTTGATCCATCAAAATATAATGACCAAAATAAAGACTTATCTACATGTTTATCTACAGATGTATCAGAAACATTAACTGTTCTAGAAGAATCAGATTGCGAATTTTTTTTAATTTGAGAAACAAAAGTATTTACAGAAAAGGGTGATTGTGGTGCAATAAAATTCCCAAGAAATGACTTGGCAAAATAACCTCCAAGGATATTGTTGTTGAAAGCTGCAGGTTCATTTGGTTGTTCAAATTTAGTTACAGTATGCGTCATGTGTTTTTCTCACTCAATTTTGATTTGATTTGGTTTCCCTTTGTAGGGAAGCCACATATGTGAATAATTAGTTGCAATATAACCATTTAGTTTTGATGACCAATCCCTGCTTAAGACTAATCCATAGAATTTAGGAATATATGCAATTATAATATCAATTCTTTGGACAATCCTAGGATCAAAAGCTAGTCTAATGGTAATTGAATTGATTTCTCCTACAACTTGAACTTTAGAGCGATCCAATTGTACAATGTGAACTGCAGACTTTTGTGGTTCAATATTCAATTTTGCACAGACTGAAGTAGGCATTATATTAGAGGATGCTCTGGAATCTATCAAACAATTATGAAAATTCTTGTTGTAGATTTCATAAGTCAATAGAAAAGGAGGTGTTTGAGAATTTGATATTTCTCCAATAAGAACAGTATCTGTGGCATCTACTTTGTCTGGTGGCTTACCAGTCCCTTTAGCTGCTTTGGAAACTACACCACTTGGTAGAGGAGTAATAGGTATAGAATTTAATTCTTTTAATAGCAGCTTTTGTTGATGTTTAATTTTGTTTAGTTCATGTAAAGAAATGTTCGCTCTAGTCTTCTTCATGTCTTCAACAATGTTATAATCCATAGGATCTGATACCACCAAAGTTTTAGATGTTGATGTAGGAGGATTAGAAGATGATGGATGATTCTGACTGGGTAAGGGAGAAGCTTTCTTTGCAAGAGATTTTTCTTTGGTACTTGGAGTTGTAGTTTTCTTCTTAGGAATAGATTGAACAGGTTCCGATGTAGACTTTCTCCTTGTACTCACAGGCATAGCTTCTTGTTCTATTTCATTGTCCAAATTAGGGAGAATGACATCCCACATTCCATGTAATTAAGTTATTTCTTCTCTTTTTTCTTCTTCATCTGATACTGGAGGAGTATCTTGTTCTTCTTCCTCTTCTGATTCTGCATTGCAGATTGAACTGGGAGGTTTAGATTTAGTTTGATTTCTCTTGAAATTTCTAAATGGTCTCTTTGTAGAAGTCTCTACTACTTGCTTTTTAATCTGAACCATCTCATTAGACATGGTTTTAAGAACTTTATGTAAGCCTTCCATTTCATATGGATCTCTTGGTGTCTTCTTCTTTGAGTCATCCTTAAAAGTGACTTCCTTTGATTTTCTTTCCTCAATAGCATTTTTCTTATCTAGAGCATGTTGGGGTTCCTATGTTTTGGCCATTGATAAAAACCAAAAGATAAGACAACTTCAAACCACTTTTGGATTCAAGGATCTAGCCCTCTTGAATCCAGAGAGGGATCTCTCTATGAATGAGTTTAAAGATGTGATCTTTAAAGCCTGAAATGTGATTTTAGGCTAGTTATGAAGAGCACGGGTTTTTTTTATTTTATTTTTGGTTGGAAAAAGACATGATGAAAGTAAGGGTAGTTCAAAATAAAGGGTGAAGATGTCTACAAGTGAAGGAATGATTCGGCTGACAGAAAAGGCAAAGATAGTTTTAACCCATTGGGCTATGGAGTCATAGGAGGATTTTAATTGAACAACAAGTTTCAAGAAGGATCCATGGGGCAAGTCACTTATGTCAAAGGATATCTTAAGTTGATTATATGGAATGAAACAGATATGAAATGGAGAACAGAAATGAAGAACAGTGAACAGCCTGAGATCAAGTAAGTTCTTTAAAACTATCTTGCTTTGGCATGTACTTAGAGAAACAAAACAAAAAAGTATTATGAGATCAGGTAAGTTCTTTTAAACTACCCTGAATTGAATTAATTTCAGTTAAAAACATTTTTAAAACAATTAGAATAGCTTAAGATCATATGATTTCTTCGAAACCAACCTGCTTTCAGCATATTCTAAAGGAAAATGAAGTTAATCATCACAAAGAGAAATCTAGATCAGGCAAGTGCTTTGAAACCAACCTGCTTTAATATACTCTTTCAAGAGAACTTTCAAATGAAGAAAACATAGAAAATAAAGCTTTCAATAAGATTAGGGTACTGTTGAGAGTAAGTCCTAGCTCTATGTTTGATGTTCCTTATCAGAGAAAGTGAATAGAGTGAAAACATTAAAGAAAATAACAATTGACAGTGAGGAACACATCACCATTAACACAAATCAGGAACCCATGAATCAGCAGCTTGTATTTGATGTTCAAACCAGTTACAATTAGCAAGCCCGGTGGGTCTCTACAACTTCAAACTTCTCATATCATCTTATGTATCTTCAAATTGCACATAGGGAATTAGTAACTTTAGAGAACTATTACATACAGTCAGATGTCCAGAGACCAACATTGGCTCATTTTTTACAGAATTATTTATAGAAGAATGAGGAGGTGGGAGGATTTCCTAGGGGCTAAGTATCATTAATTATGTAACTAGTGCAATTCCTGGCCTTTGGGAACCAGGCAAGGCATAATGCGGGAATGCAATCATTTCTAATTATCCTTCATAACTATGTTTCTGCCTTTCAAGGTCTAATGATCAAAAAGGATCTGCTTCTAGGATGTTCTTAATCTTTAAAAATAGTTTTACCGACAATTAGAGATAAGATCTTTGATTTGCATTAATTGTTCAGTTGTCTTTAGGCAAACACCTCTTGTTCTGGTAGTGACTAAAACTTCTTTGATTCTTGTGAGGCTGCAGGTGTCTTTAGAAGCTGGAGAGGGTTCAATTGGCCTCTGCTTATGGCTATGGAGGCTTTCTCGACTCGACAGATGTATTTGTATTTCCCTAAAACACCTTTAATTTACTTGAGATTTGTGTTTTAGTTCTTCATTCTCCTGTTCTAGTTCGTTCTGCCTTCGATATTGATACTCTCTAACTGGCACTTTATTAACTGTGTTTTTTGGTACGCAGGGTGTACAGGGATCGAATGGCATCAATGCCTCATGAATCATTGATAAAACCTGAATTTTAAACCCTACGAATGATTTCTCTAGTGAATCGAAGGCGAGAGGATCGTCACCCTCATCCTATGAATTTTCTTCAGCATGGCGGAAAACCATTAAATCCTACAAAAATACAAACAAATGTTATAAAATCCTGCATTTGTAGGTTGACTGCTTCAGAAGGAAAGTGGAGTGAGCGTGGCTGTTGGATGGCCTCATCCAACGGTCCAGATTTATTGGAAGGGGTCAAATGGAAATGGAGGAGGAATTAAATCAGAACTGTCAATCGCGCAGAGATCGACGGTCAGGAGTGGAGGCGAAAAGTCAAAGGGGATAAGTCTTTTTTGGAAAAATGGAGAAAATGGATTAAAAAAACCTTTGTTTCGGTGAAAATGGTTAAGAACGGTGTGTGGGTTTCGGGATGATCGTGGGCCATCAGATGAGACCGGCTCACAAGATCAATGACGGAGATCATATGTCAAAAACCTTATAAAACACACCCGGACTTCAAACCTTTTAAATAAAACCATGCTGAATAATTTTCCCGGGTCTGCATTTGCTGACTGTGCGAGGAACCAATGGAAACCCGTTCCAATCCGATGATGCCGTTTGGATGCTGATGCGACGCTGGAGACTGGGGCGATGGAGTATGGGCCGTCGATCTGCCAATCAGATCGACAGCAAAGATTCTTTTATGACTGCACCGTACCTGTGGTTAACTATCGGGCTTCTTCCAAGCATGATCACCGTCTGATGAGTGGCCTTATATCGGACGGCGCACATCAATATCGCGTTGGGTCCACAGTCGAACTTTAACATGCAATGAGTGGTGGTTTTCTAATAGTGCTCAAGGCCACGTGTCGGTTGTTGAATGGAATTTCTGCCAAACGAAAAAAAACCGCCGCCCTCGCAAAAGCGGTGCGATGAATCCCACCTGGTTTTTCTTTTTAATAAAATGTCAAACCACATTAAAAACCTGAAAAAATAATTTATAACAAAGGTTTAAACTTTGGGGCGGAAAAATATTTGCAATACGGTTTGGTGCCCATCTGCGGCGCCGTGGGTTTATGGAAGATAATATGGCCAGGGGCTTATGCACAGGGCTAATCGGCGTCGAGCGATGTGATAAGCACTTGGATGGCTAATGCTTGGTTCCAGCACCAAGGCGTATGGAGCGAAAACAACTAAAGACTTAGCCCAAGGGGACTTAAACCTTTACACCAAAATATGTATTTTCTTATGAAGTTTTCAATGTTTTTCAAGGGTTTTGAGATTTTCGATATAGTTTAAAAAAGGAGTTTTAAACTATGCAAGGTGGTTTTTTATGAAGGAGGAAATGAAACAAAGGAAAGATAGAGGAATTTTATGAAGAAAGAGGAAGAAAAATTAACATTAGTTCTGAGATGGGGGGAAAAGGAAAATGGATTTTTTGCAGTAGTCTTTCTCTTTGAAATCAGCAGAATTTTCTGAGCTTTGAAATGGGAACAGTAATGAAAAATTTGAAACAGAGGAGATGATGTCTTCAAGAGGCTTCAAGAGATAACATTGTGCATAAAAACTATTTCTTGAAGGCTCCAACAATGTTTTGGCCACCTTTTGATAGAACAAATTTTGTAGGTGGCCAACAGTTGCTCCACTTGGGGATGGTGCCTTCCTAAAGGCATCAAGAATTTTAGACATGCATCATCTGGAAGGTTGATCAATGCTTTATCCATTAGGCTACATTCTTTGCTTGGATGATTTGCTTTGCTCTGAAAAGATGTTAGCAGCTTTTGAAAAAACAATGGATCTTTATCAACAAACTTTCTACCTACCCAATCCTACTGATCTAACATTTTTTCTTCATTTAGAGTGCACTTGGATTGGAAAACTCTATTACAACATTTATTCTTTTGAAAACAGGAAATCTAATATATTTCTACTCCTTATTTCTCCATGGACTCAGATTAAGCAGTTGAGCCCATATAATTCTTTACCTAATCTACCATCTGTTGGGATTAAACTGTCCAACATATTTTATTCTCTAAATTCTACAATAGAAATTTAAAAACTGTCAAGTCAGGATTAAACAGTATAACTTGATGCTGGTCTATGGCATAATAAGAAGCTGCACATAGACATTTATTTTGTAGAAAATTTAAAGAAAAAATGGAAGGCTTCAGATCTAACAGTTCAAGTACTTCCTTCATCTTTTTACAGCTCTGTTTTTTTTTTTTTTTTTTTTTGAGTGGTCTTTCTTTTGTCAATTGGTTCAGATTTTGATTTGATTAGAACCAGTTATTCACCATCTTTCTTGACTCAAGAAATAAATAGATTTGATTCATTTCTCATGGAAACTTAGGTTCAGGTTTTGAGCATGTTTGAACCTTTCATTTCTAACCTAATCTATCTACTGATAAGCCAAGATTAAACTGTTTGGCACATCGAATTCACTATCCTATCAACAATAAATTTAAAACTAATTAGTCAAGATTAGGCTGTTTGACTAATTTAGAAGTGTGTTTTTCAGGAGTAGCATTTGAGCTTGCACACTTTTAGATTTGTTTCTCTTTTTTGGTATGGGGCTATACCTTTATTGTTTTTTACAATCTGCCCTCTTTTCTATATTTTATTGTTTTTGTATTTTTTCTCTATAAAACTGAACAAAGAAATTGTATTTACAATGGAAATGAAAGCTTTTAAAATTGAACTCAGTAGTAGTAATGCTTGAGCATCCTGCCACTGACAGGACCTCCAAACAGATCTGTGCCATCTAACTCTTGCAGAAAAAAGGCGTTTGGACCAATGGTGGACTGAATCATGTAAGGACCTTGCCACAAACTGTCAAATTTACCATGTTTACCCTTATCTTCTCGTTTGGAGTCCCACTTGAGTACCTTGTCTCCAATGTTGAAGTCACAAGCTTTTGTTCTCTTGTCAAACAACTTCTTTATATTCTCTTGCACCTTTTGAGCTCTATTGTAGATTTCTTCCCTTGTATGCTGGAGATGTATAGTCTGATTGATCCTCCTTACCATACTATCTTCTTCTGACTGTATTTCTTGGATCAATTTTATCACTGGTACACCCAGGCTGGTAGGAAACACTGCATATAATCCATAAACAAGCTGGTAAGGGGACATTCCAATGGACTTCTTTGTGGTCAATCTGTCTACCCACAAAGCATGCACAAACTTGTTATTCCATGATTTTTTATTTTCTTCACGTAACTTCTTGATGATGGTCACCAAACTTTTATTTGATGATTCTGCTAGCACATTACCTTGAGGGTAGTAAGCAGTAGAATGACCAAGTGTAATCTGATACCTGTGACAAAAATCAATCATCTTTCTGGAACCAAAAGCAGCAGCATTATTGGTAATAATCTTCCTAGGACAGGCAAATCTAGACAGGGTATTATCTTCAAGAAATTTTATAATGACAGAATCTGTGGTATTCCTAGAAGGTATGGCCTCTATCCATTTGGTGAAGTAGTCAGTGGCTATGAGAATCCATTTATGTTGGGTAGATGAAGCAGGATGGATTTCTCCTATGAAATCTAGGCCCCATTGTTGAAAAGGAGCTTCAACAGTGATAGGTTGTAATGGTAAAGGGAGGAGTTTTATTTTGCCTTCAAAATTTTGGCATTTGCGACAGGCAACTATCATTTTATGGACATCTTGAAAGAGGGTGGGCCAGTAATAACCATCTCTAAGGATTTTATTGGATGTGGTTTTCTAGTAGAGATGACCTCCACATTATCCTTCATGGAATTCATGCTTGATCCTCTCTTCATCAACTTCAGGAAAACATTTAAGCAATAAACCATTAGTATTTTTCCAATATAAACCTTCATTTAAAATACAATAGTTCCTAGCTTTCAACTTTGAAAACCTTTCTTTTGTTTTTGATAAATCAGGAGGAGCATTAAGATTTGTAAGCACATACAAGATGTCAGTGTACCAAGGTGAACTTTGAAACCGCTCTTCGATAGTGGGAGCAAGTAATTCTTCCTGTTCATCCAAGGCATCTACCATATTAATTTCAAGGGCTTGTAGATTATATTCAGCCATTAATTGAGCTAAGCCTTGACCTTTAATGAGTTTTGTGGTTTTGATTTCCAAATCATACTCTAATATTGCAGCAATCCATTTGCCCCTCTTTCCATCTAGGTATTGTGACAAGATGTCTTTTACCACTATATTAGGCACATAGGCAATGATGTGGGAATGCAAACTATACACCCTGAAGTCCTTTAAGGCCTTTACCAAAGCATAGGCATGTTTTTCCATTATGTTATATTTCAAGAGTGCATCCCTTAAAGCCTTGCTGAAAAAAGAAGTAGGTTGTTCCTGTCCCTCTGGATTTTTCTGCAACAGGATGTAGCCACAGTATGCTCTGAGGCAAAGGAAAAAATAAGGAAATCCTTTGAAAAGTCAGGGCTGATCAGGACAGGTGCCCGGGTGAGTGTATGTTTTACCAATTCAAAGGATCTTTTGGCTTCTACAGTCCACTTCACTCCTACTTCTTTCTTGATCATATTAGTCATGTTTCTAAGGAGCTCTGCTAAGTTGGGAATAAACCTCCTCAAGAAGTTAATCTTTCCAATAAAGGAATGTAATTATTTGATGTTCCTTGTTTAGATAATATGTAGTATTCCCTCAACTCTTTTTGGATCTATTTTAATCCCCTTTTTTGATATAATATGGCCGAGGATTTTACCTTCTTGAAGGCCAAACACTGTCTTTTTGGGTTTTAAAGATAATCCAAACCTTCTGCACTTTTCCAGGACCTTTCTTATATGTTTAAGGTGATTTTCATCCTTTTTGGAATAAGCTGTTATGTCATCAAGGTAAATTACAATGAAGTGCCCTATCTCCTCTGAAAATGCAATGTCCATGGCCCTTTGGAAATTGGCCCCAGCATTCATTAATCCAAAAGGCATTTTCACATACATGAAAGTGCCCCAGGGAGTGGTGAAAGTTGTCTTGAGTTGGTCTTCTGGGAGTACTAAAACTTGGTTATACCCTAAAAAACCATCTAATAGAGAAATCCTCTTTGAACCAACTACCCTTTGTAGGATGTGTTCCATTTTAGGTAATGGGTAATTTTCCTTTAGGGAGGCTCTGTTAAGGTTTTTGAAATCAATACACAATCTGATTTCTCTGGTATTTTTCCTCACTGATACAAGGTTAGAAACCCAATCTGAAAATCTCACAGGCACTATGATTCTTGCCTCATACATTTTCTTGATTTCCTTTTCTACTAGAGGCAGTTATATTGGATTAATTCGACGCAGTTTTTGCCTAAAGGGTTTTTGGTTTTCTTTCAATGGGATCTTGTGCTGGATGATTTCTGTATTGTATTCCTTTAAGTCTTCATAGCTCTAGGCAAACACATCAAAAAACTCTTTAAATAGGTCGATGTATTTCCTTTTCATGTCTATTGGCAAGGACCTGGCTAATTTAATCATTTTAGGCTTATCCTCCGTGCCTATGTTGCATGCCTCGACATCAGACTCTGTGTATTCTACAATGGGTTTCTTTGCTACGTCGTTAAAATCAGACAGTTCTTCTAAAGGTGTTAACCCCCTAGGTATGTTCTTGTCCTTTGACGGCAATACCTCTATGTCTTCATTTTCTGCATCGTCGTACTCTTCAGTATGAGTTCCAAGTTTTTTCGTTAACATGTTAATTTTTACGAAACCGGATAGTTTATCTCCCTTAGGGGACTCTTTGTTGAGGCAATTTTCATCGGATTTAGAATGTGAATCAAATAAATCAAATTCGTTCCTGCCAAGCAGGAAATTCTCTATCTGCTTGTTGCCCTCAAAGACCTGCCAATATTTTTCATTATCTGGCACTGCCAGTCTATATTTTTTTTTAATGATGATTTGTTTATCACCAGGTGATTCTTGACATGAACTAGCAGCGTAGGCCAGCCCGTTTGCAATTATGTTTTGACTCCTTGGGACAAACACGAGCTCATATTATGTAAACGTGTTCAAGAAATCTATGGCATTATTTTGGTATACCCTTAGTCTAGGATGCTTAATGGCATACTCTCCATTTAGTTGTTTGATGACTAATTCTAAGTCTCCCTAAAAAATTCTCTTCTTGGATCCCAGTTCTTTTAATAGACGCAATCCTAGGATGAGAGCCTCATACTCTACGATTTTGTTAGTGCATTTGAAATCTAGCCTAAAAACATGGCTTTCGGAGTAATTTTTTTCAGTGTTGATCAACCATACCCCTACTCCCGCACTCCTTTTAGTGGAAGACCCGTCAAAGTTCATGCACCATAAGGGATTGCTTGTAGGGCTAACATCATTTTCATCCCTATTGCCTTGTTCATCATTATGTTCTATTATGGGATCCGCAACATGTTTTGTTGGGTCTCATTCCTTAGGATTTTCAGGGAGTTGAGTGTGAGGGGTAGTCTGTTGTTTTCCATCTTGGCTTTGTTCACTCTGGTTTGTTGTTTCAACGCACTGTTCATAAGTTTCTCTCTCGTTTTCTTCCATATCTATAACTACCATCATTTCTAGATTAGGGGCCTCTAACCGGTTATCTGAGTCGCTGTGTTCTGGCTCTGACTCCTTTGTGGATTCATTATTCTAAAAGATAAATGAATCCAGGTCTGTATGGACAGAATAAATGGGGGAATTTTTAGGCTTTTCTGAGCAACTGACCATGAATCTCATGTGTGCCTCTCTGTATATTCTTCTAAGATGGCTAAAGACAAGGATAGTGGCATATGTCCCATCCATCTGTATGGTACCTTGCATCTTGGCACCCCATGATCTTGACAACAACATGCCATACTTAGGAGGCACATCAGCCACCACAACATCCATCACCATGCACTTGGCTAGGATTTGGGTCAAACTAACACAAAGGTCTTTGATTAGGCCAAGCCACTTCACTCTGCTAGAATCAAAAGAATATAAATCCTTGTAAGGTCTGGTTATTTCTAGTCATAGCCTTTCCATTATCACCTTTGGCATAAGGTTATGCGAGGCTCCAGAGTCATGCATAATATTATGCAGGATTTTGTTATGAACATTCAAACTCACATAAAAGGGAGGAACGGGTCCCTCTTGATATATACCTTCAAAATTAGGACCAAAAATGAGCTTTGGTTGGTCATCATTAACAATGTCTGTGTCATTATTATCCTAAATATTTAAAGCCTTCAAAATTTGGGTCCTATATACATTTTGGGCAGCCAACTCAGTCAAGGGAACCGAGATTCTGATCTTTGAAATTTCTTGCTCTAGGCTGAAAGGAATTTGTTTCTTTGAAGAACTTGTCTTAGCCTTACTATCTGCCAATCTATCAGCAACATCAGCTTACTGATTTGTTCTATTCTTATTTGACAAAATGGTCTTAACAGGAGTACTAGCTGAAGTGGTAGTACTACTAATGTCCGCACTCCGTTTTTCATTGTTTTGGGTGCCTTTCTCTCTACCTTTATCAGAATTTATAGCCAGTATTTTATCCTTTTGTTTGAAAATTTTAGGCTTGGTTGTAGTGCTATTTTGTGAAGATTTTTCAGAGGTTTTGGTGTTGGGAGTTTTTTGACTGGTTTTGCTTCTAAGGTCATATTCTTTTTGAGACTCTATGATGACATTTTCCATGTCTTGAAAATAAATTTCATCATCATCTCTGTTGTCATCATAAGGGGTATGAAGACCTTATTTTCTATCATAATGAATCTCAAAGTCATCATTATCTACCCCCAGCATCTTGATATCATCTTCCTCTGTTATCTAATATGTTTCCTCAACCTCACTTATATAGTTTTGATGAAAGGGAGGAGTGATCTGTTGATCATCTTCCCTAGGTCTGTTTGGAGGTTTGTTCCTTCTAAAATTCTGATCTTGGTTTTTGTTTTGAGGAGAAGTTTTTTTTTGACTGGCTTGTGCTCTCTCAAGGATGCTCATTTTCTTCATCATTTCCTCCATCATTCTCTCCATTTTTGTGTTGGAAGTAGAGCTTGTAGATTCCTCTCTAAAGGAAACTCTCTTTTCATTTTTCATTCTCTCTCTCTTCTCCATCAAGTTTACTTCTACAACAAGACCACCTTTTTGCATTTCTTCAGGAGTTACAGGATCTCTCTCTCTCAGCTGATAGGCCATCTCAGGGACAAAACCTTTAGGAGATTTTTTTAAAGCTGAGCCTTGCGGAGGTTTTAGATATGGGGAAAGTGCATTATATACATTATTAAATCTGGTACAATAAGTTTGTACACTTTCCCCCGTGTCTCTATGGAGGTTCTTCTAATCCGAAAGGACTTGGAGAGTGTTTTTCTTTACTTCCCATTTGTTTACAAATGTCTAATGAAAGGCTTGGAGATCATTGATACTATGAGGGGTTAAGACTTTAAACCATTTTTTGACTTGCCCTCCTAAGCTTTGAGCAAATAATCTAAGCTTAACAGAATCATCATCAATTTCATTTCGGTCAAAGTAGTCATTAATTTTATCCATTTGTTGTGATGCAGTTTTAGCATTGCTAGCATCATATAATGAAATTTTAGACTGATAGTCCTGCAAAAGATTGACTAATGGTACAGGAAGGACTAAGGGAGCATACCATGCTACCATGATATGTGGTGGAGGTGGATTTACAAGAGGTGGATTAACAGGAAGGAAAGTGGGCTGAAGTGGGGTGGTTTGAATAGTGGATGTAGGGTGAGCAGAAATGGATGGACCAGGAATAGATTGCTGAGCTGATCTTGGATGAGAGACACCTAAGTTGTGAAGGAACTGTGAATCAGGAGGTGTTGTTTCTCTGCTACCAGGATTTTCACTTGTTTCAGGAGATAAAAGTGAAGACTCAGAATCTAACTGACCTAAGTCACCAAGAGACCTAGTTCTAAAGGGATTCACTAAGTCAACTTGTGATTGTTATAGAGTTGAAAGATTTTCGAGAACTAAATTAGCTCTTAAGGGTGTTATAGCATCATTTCTCACCTTGACATGATTCATGATTGCTTCATGGCTTTATGGGCACCCATTCCTACACACTTGGACAAATTCACTTAAAAACAGTGGAAAATCCTTCATACGCGACTATGCCCGTGTTTTTCCGCGTGTATACGCTAGTACAGCTAGACTTTTTCGCGTATGCCATTTTAATGGTTAAAAAATATATAAAAAATCCCTAATTTCGCGCTGGGTTGATAGTTACTCAGGTAGTTCAACTACCCCAGCCCGTGGCCAACTGTTTCCAACTGTTGAAACTACTCGGAGGGACTATAAAAGGACCTCATATGTGTGGCCTAAGGGAGAGAGAGAATTATTATTATTATACTCTGTTGGTTCCCTATCCAAGTCTGATTCCCCGTGCCTCCTGCACTTTCCCAGTTCATTTCAGGAAACCCTTGTTTCCTTGAGATACACATCCCTTTAGATGTTATCTCGTATGCACTCATTTGGAAGGAGTCTTAGCGAGGCAAGGGCTGGACGGATCCTGGGATTTACTTGCCCCCCATGGGCCTTGGCTGACTGTGGAGGTCTCCACTTACTTTTGTACGTACTATTTTTATAATAATGTATATCATGTCGTTCCCGAAGTAAACGTGTTAGTGTATGCTTTAATGTATGAAGAATATTTGTTATACAAGCATTTATGATGATTTATTTAATGTTTTATATGAATCTCGCTAACATATAGAGTAGAAATATAATTGTACAACTTGTACTTTGTGCTGGTTTCTTCTTGTATTTCGTGAAAGAGGAAGGATCTGCTGCAGGGAGTTTGAACTCCACGTGGATCTACTTCAAACGAGGGACCACCCGGTAAACCTCTCTGCTCTCCGCTTCTATTTCCGTTTTCATGACCGTGTACGATCGTGAGTCTCTCGTTAAATAGTACGCCTCGCTCCGTGGAGGTTGAATCCCAACCAACCTCTAGGGTGTTAAATCAAAACAAAGGGTGATCCAAAAACAATCGATAATTTAATCCTAGGAGACCTCCTAAGGATACTTTCTGGATTGTCAACTATCTTAGGTGGATCAAGGTCAGGATAGGCTCTAGTGTGAGTCTTTCTAGAAGCCACTATGTTGTGTTTTTTAGACCTAACTAAACAAGAAAAGTGTTAACCATATATGACAATCTGTGAGCGGTTTAACTGATCTTTTGCTAAGATAAATTTAATCCTAAACCCCTCTTACTGATTTTGAATGGTTTTATAATGATTACGGGTCCTCCCAGTGGAGTCTTAAGATCTCCAGGGTTGTGGAGTCGCCAAGTGGATGTTTTTAGCTCTTTTGGAGGTAAAAGGTGTTGTGGTCCACTACCATATTTTATTGAATACCAATGTGAACTATTTTTGGATCTTTTAAGTTCTAGTGGTTGTTAAGAATATGCTAACTCTGTTTCAAAACTTAGCTATGGTTATGAGACAAAGACAGTCTACTCTTATGGCTAAGCTAGATGAATTTTCAAGGTTAGATAAATTATTATGAGAATCCTAGGGTTTGCCTAGTTTTTCACTGACTCAAACAAGTTTCATCATGATTACCATTCTTTGGTATTGCTTAAAAAGGCTACTTTCTACTCACAAGGTTTTATGAAGCTTTTAAGGGAACCTAAGGTGAAAATTCAATTGAGATTCCGCAGTATGGTCGTCATTATGTTGGGGTTCCCATTTTTTGGCCATTGATAAAAACCAAAAGATAAGACAACATCAAACCACTTTGGGATTCAAGGATCTAGCCCTCCTGAATCCAGAGAGGGATCTCTCTATGAATGAGTTTAAAGATGTGATCTTTAAATCCTGAAATGTGATTTCAGGCTAGTTATGAAGAGCATGGGTTTTGTTTGTTTGTTTTTTGGTTGGAAAATGACATGATGAAGGTAAGGGCAGTTCAAAATAAAGCATGAAGATGTCTGCAAGTGAAGGAATGATTCGGCTGACAGAAAAGGCAAAGATAGTTTTAACCCAATGGGCTATGGATTCATAGGAGGATTTTAATTGAAAAGCAAGTTTCAAGAAGGATCCATGGGGCAAGTCACTTATGTCAAATGATCTCTTAAGTTGATTGTATGGAATGAAACAGATAGGAAATGGAGAACACAAATGAAAAACAGTGAACAGCCTGAGATCAAGTAAGTTCTTTAAAACTATCTTGCTTTGGCATGTACTTAGAGAAACAAAACACAAACGTATTCTAAGATCAGGTAAGTACTTTTAAACTACCCTGCATTGAAGTAATTTCAGTTAAAAACATTTTTAAAATAATTATAATAGCTTAAGATCAGATGATTGCTTCGAAACCAACCTGCTTTCAGCATATTCTAAAGGAAAACGCAGATAGTCATCACAAAGAGCAATCTAGATCAGGCAAGTGCTTTGAAACCAACCTGCTTTAATATACTCTTTCAAGAGAACTTTCAAATCAAGAAAACATAGAAAATAAAGCTTTTAGTAAGAGTAGGGTACTGTTGAGAGTAAGTCTTAGCTCTATGTTTGCTGTTCCTTATCAGAGAAAGTGAACAGAGTGAAAACATTAAAGAAAATAACAATTGATAGTGAGGAACACATCACCATTAACACAAATCGGGATCCCATGAATTAGCAGCTTGTATTTGATGTTCAAACCAATTACAATTATCAAGCCCAGTGGGTCTCTACAACTTCAAACTTCTCATATCAACTTATGTATCTTCAAATTGCACACAGGGCATCAGTAACATCAGAGAACTATTACATACAGTCAGATGTCCAGAGACCAACATTGGCTCATCTTCTACATAAGTATTTATAGAAGAATGAGGAGGTGGGAGGATTTCCCAGGGGTTAAGTATCATTAATTATGTAACTAGTGCAATTCTTGGCCTTTGGGAACCAGGCAAGGCATAATGCGGGAATGTAATCATTTCTAATTCTCCTTCATAACTATGTTTCTTCCTTTCGAGGTCTAATGATCGAAAAGGATCCACTTCTAGGCTGTTCTTAATATTTAAAAATAGTTTTGCCGACAATTCGAGATAAGATCTTTGATTTTCATTAATTTTTCAGCTGTCTTTAGGCAAACACCTCTTGTTCTGGTAGTGACTAAAACTTCTTTGATTCCTATGAGGCTGCAGGTGTCTTTAGAAGCTGGAGAGGGTTCAATTGGGCTCTGCTTACGGCGGTGGAGGCTTTCTCGGCTTGATAAATTTCTTTGTCTTTCCCTAAAACACCTTTAATTTACTTGAGATCTGTGTTTTAGGTCTTCAATCTCCTATTCTAGTTCGTTCTATCTTCGATATTGATACTATCTGAATGGCCCTTGATTAACTGTGTTTTCTGGTGCGCAGGGCTATATAGGGATCGAATGGCATCAATGCCTCATGAATCATGATAAAACGTGAATTTTAAACCCTGCGAATTATTTCTCTAGTGAATCGAAGGTGGGAGGATCGTCACCCTCATCCTGTGAATTTTCTTCAGCATGGCGAAAAAACCATTAAAAACTGCAAAAATACAAACAAATGTTATAAAATCCTGCATGTGTAGGTTGACTGCTTCATAAGGCACGTGGAGTGAGCGTGGCCGTTGGATGGCCTCATCCAATGGTTGAGATTTATTGGAAGGGGTCAAAGGGAAACAGAGGAGGAATTAAATCAGAACCGTCAATCGCGTAGAGATCGACGGTCGAGAGCGGAGGCGAAAAGTCAAAGAAGATAAGTCTTTTTTGGAAAAATGGAGAAAATGGATTAAAAAACCTTTGTTTCAGCGAAAATGGTTAAGAACAGTGTGTGGGTTTCAGGATGATCGTGGGCTGTTGGATGAGACCGGCTCACAAGATCAACGGCGGAGATCAGATGTCAAAAACCTTTTAAAACACACTCAGACTTCAAACCTTTTAAATAAAGCCATGCTGAATAATTTTCCCGGGTCCGCATTTGCTGACTGTGCGAGGAACCAACGGAAACCCTTTCCAATCTGATGATGCCGTGTGGATGTTGATGTGGCACTGGAGACCGGGGTGATGGAGCATGGGTCATCTATCTGCAGATCAAATTGATGATGGAGATTCTTTTATGACTGCACCGTACCTGTGATTAACTGTCGGGCTTCTTCCAAGCACGATCACCGTCTAATGAGCGGCCTCAGATCGGACGGTGCACATCAATATCACGTCGGGTCCATAGTCGAACTTTAACGTGCGATGAACGACGTTTTTCCAATAGTGCTCGAGGCCACGTGTCAATCGCTGAATGGAATCGCTGCCAAACGGAAAAAACCACTGCCCTCGCAAAAGCGGTATGATGAATCCCGCCTAGTTTTTCTTTTTAATAAAACGTCAAACCACATTAAAAAAGCAAAGAATCATTTATAACAAAGGTTTAAACTTTGGGGCAGAAAAATATTTGCAATACGGTTCGGCGCCCGTCTGCGGGGCTATGGGTTTATGGAAGATAATATGGCCAGGGGCTTATGCACAGGGCTAATCGGCGTCGAGCGATGCGATAGGCACTTGGATTGCTAGTGCTTTGTTCCAGCACCAAGGCGTATGGAGCGAAAATAACTAAAGACTTAGCCTAAGGGGGCTTAAAACTTTACACCAAAATATGTATTTTCTTATGAAGTTTTCAATGTTTTTCAAGGGTTTTGAGAGTTTCGATATAGTTTAAAAAAGGAGTTTTAAACTATGAAAGGTGGTTTTTTATGAAGGAGGAAATGAAACAAAGGAAATATAGAGGAATTTTATGAAGAAAGAGGAAGCAAAATGAAGGTTAGTTCTGAGATGGGGGGAAAAGGAAAATGGATTTTTTGCAGCAGTCTTTATCTTTGAAATCAGCAGAATTTTCTAAGATTTGAAATGGGAACAGTAATGAACAATTTTAAACAGAGGAGATGATGTCTTCAAGAGGCTTCAAGAGATAAAATTATGCATAAAAACTGTTTCTTGAAGGCTCCAACAATGTTTTGGCCACCTTTTGATAGAACAAATTTTATAGGTGGCCAACAGAGCAATCATTCGTTTTTCAACTGAAATAGCTTCTTTCATATTCTCAGCTAAAGTAGGTTTTGCTGCTCTATCTACAAAAATTGTTATGTTTGAGGGCAAAGCATTAATATACTATTCACTTCTAACCTGCTCACTAGGTTTAGATGTTGTGGGGAGCTTATTCAATATTTTATTGGATCGAGAATTAAAATATTTGATGGGTTCCTTGGGTTGTGTCTTTAAATTGGAGAGATCATTGATTAGGGTAGCTATTGATCTATCATTTCCATATTTAGTTAAAAATTGCTCTTCGAACACATCCCAACTTGTAATAGAATCTGAAGGTAAGGAAAATTACCAGGATCCTGCTGTCCCTTGCAAAGTATAGGGGAATAACCTGACTACAACATCTTCATGCTCTACTACATTCAAATTTATAGCAAGCATAAAGTTATTGATGTGCTCTTCCACTTGTATACCAATATATGGACTAAATTTTGGCAACCATTTTTCAGGATGATCAGGTAAATCTTGTAAAGGTGCAACCATATTTACAACTCCTGGTCTAGTCCATGGTCTGTGTGCCATTGTTGTGATGATGATCGAAGAACTAGAAGTGAAAAATGGTGTATGAGTAGTAACAGTTGAAGTACTAGAAGAGACAATTGGTGTTTGGATAGATGTTGTTTGAGCAGATGATGGTGATGAGACAACTGCAATTTTCTGATCTGGGGCTTGGGAAAGAGATGATTGAATTTTTGATGAAGAAATAATATCACTTTCTGTTTCCGATGGAGTCCTTCTTGTTTTAACTCTAGTAGGTAAAGGAAATTCCTTAGGATGAATACGAAGTTTTTCACTTTGTGGCCTAGTGAGAGGTCTAGAAGAAACAAATTGTGAGGTAACACTACCTTCAGATATTTCAGACTCTTCTAATGATAATGAGAACCCTTGAAGTTTGTGAACTAAAGCTTTGACTTCAGGAGACTCAGGAGGTGGATTATTTGATTAAATTGATACTTTGGTAGTGGGTGTTTGAATACTCTTATCAATTTCTTCTCTAGTGATTTGAGATGTGGAAGAAATTGAAGAAGGTGATGAGGGTGAGTTGCTCTTAGAATGGCCTGTGGGTTTGGATTTATATTCCATTCATATCTTAGGCCCTCCTAGCACCAAATATGTTGAAGCCTAGAAAATCGCTGCTTCAAACATTGGGGGATAACCACCCGGTCGGGACCTTAGGAAAACTCCTTTTCATTTTGGTATGGTGGCTCCGAATAGATTGATAGGACCAGTTTCCTAATAACTTAAATGGGCTAGTGATGGAATGATTGGATGAATGGAAAATAGGACTAAATGCATGAAATAAATCATCTAATCTAATCTATAACTGATAAATAATTCTAAAACTAACCCGGGTATCAAATATGAATACAACTTAAAGATTGTTTCAATCAAATATATAACCATGAAAGTGCATTATAGTTGAATTGAAATATGCAATAACAAATAAAGATATCTCTTTAGGAAATTAAACAGATTTATAATAGCACATTGTATTCATCATTTTATATATCATTCACATATAATGAAAAAGATAAATATTTCTACACATTCAGAAATGATATGTATAAATAAATATTGTAAAACGAGTACATATAAACGATAGCAATTTTAAAAGAGAATATCTCACAACATAAGAAATTAACAGTGAATAGATAGAAATATCATATCCATCTTGATACTTTCTGATGCAATTCGATATCCAAATCCAGCAACTTCAATGTAAAACAGACTCCAAGATACAGAAATGCAATTCTTAAAGGCAATTTTGCATAGAACCACCAGATGTGATCCTTTATAAAAATATAAGAGTTAATGGAGTATAGAAATGTAATCTCCAACTCAAAATATTACAAATTCAGGACCCATTTATAAATTCATGAAAGGGGTTTAAATAGGTACTTAATAAAACAAAATAACTAAAACTATTCCTACAATCTATCTAATTGGAAATCTAGAAACAAAATTGCAATTTTGAAGCGAAACCGATTCATTGATTATCTCCCGGGTTTAGTGTGCCCAGATGGAAGATTTTGAGCATATATTTCACTTCTGTTGGATGACTTAACCTTGAATGTAGCTGCCCAGTATACGTAGCATCATAGAATTCAGGAATAATACACTGAATGGCATTTGAAGGAATTTGATAGCCATTTGTTGACTGTGTGGCTTGATCAGATAAGTCCACATAATATCCCATGAAATTCCTTGAGGCTTGCTAATTTGTTGATTTTTATTGATTATCTCTTCTTTCCACCTGGAATCAGCTTCTTTTACTTTTGGTAATTTGCCAGGGGTATAATTTGAAATTAAATTAATGGTGTACAAGTTATCATTAACCAGCTGTGTAATATTATTCATCATACTTTTAGCTCTTGATATGGCTCTTTCTAATTTCATCAACTGTTGTTGTTTGTTCAAGGCTTGTTCATCAATATTCTTCTTTTCAATGCTAAGCTGCTCTTCTAGTTGTTTAGATCTGAGCTTCTGATCTTGAAACTGTTTTTCCAGCTTAAAAATCTTTTGTTGATGCTCTGTGGCCTGTTCTTCCAACATAGCTATCTGTAAGTCTTTTTGTTTTATCATCTGGGAGACTTTAGAAGCTTTGTCTATAGTTGCAGCACTATAGGCACCTGCGTATTGAGATAATTTAGTGAGATCCTCAAATGGATTCACCTCAACATTTTTATAAAAAAATTTCATAAAATCCACTTGTGATGTTTGTTATAGCATCATTTCTCACCTTGATATGATTTATGATTGCTTCATGGCTTTTGAGCACCCATTCCTACAGACTTGGACAAATTCACTTAAAAACAGTGTAAAATCCCCCATACGTGACTATGCCCGTGTTTTTCCGCGTGTATACGCGAGTCCAGCTAGACTTTTCCGCGTATGCCATTAAAATGATTAAAAAATATATAAAAAATCCCTAATTTCGCGCGGGGTTGATGGTTACTCAGGTAGTTCAACCACCCCAGCCCGTGGCCAACTGTTTCCAACTGCTGAAACTACTTGGAGGGACTATAAAAAGCCCTCATGTGTATGGCCTAAGGAGAGAGAGAATTATTGATATTATACTCTGTTGGTATTCCCTATCCAAGTCTGATTCCCCGTGCCTCCTGCACTTTCCCAGTTCATTATAGGAAACCCTTGTTTCCTTGAGATACACATCCCTTTATATGTTATCTCGTATGCACCAGTTTGGAAGGAGTCTTAGCGAGGCAGGGCTGGACGGATCCGGACGACGGTCTGCGAAGGCCTTGGAAGGATCAGGTGATCTCTCCACCCGTTACTTTTGTACATGCTATTTATAATACAGAAGTACCATGTTGTTCCCGAAATAAACGTGTTGGTGTATGCTTATATGTATGAGAATATTTGTTATACAAGCATTCATTATGATTTATTTAATGTTTTATATGAATCTCACTAACATTTAGAGTAGATATATGCTGTACAACTTGTCCTTTGTGCCGGTTTCTTCTTGTATTTCAGGTTAAGAAGGAAGGACGGTTGCAGGGGGTTTGGACCCCACGTGGATCTACTTCAAACGTAGGACCTACAGGTAACTCTCTCATTCTGCTCTATTTAGTTTTTCTGAACGTGCATGGTTGTGTGAGTCTCTGTTAAATAGTATGCCCCTTCTCTGTGGAGGTTGTATCCCAACCAACCTCTAGGGTGATATTTCCCCGAAACAGAACTGGCGACTCCGCTGGGGATCGCATTCTTGTGATTCTCCTGTTGGGTTGTTTCAGCTGTTTGGTAGGTTGCCAACAGTTTTATCTGACATTTGCAGTCCAGTTTGTTTTCTTGCAGTCAGTCTGAAGTCTTGGTGTCTTTTCCAGGCTTGTTCTTTTGTTTTTTTTCATTATTTACCTTTGCATACGCTTCTTCTTTTGCACACAGTCGCGTATACACGCGAGTTTGTCTGAAGGAAACCGCGTATACGCGAGTTTCCCTTAGCACAGATGCGTATACACGCTGTTTGCACAGCTGTGAAGTCGCGTATACCTAGGCAGATTTTGAATTTTTAGGATTCTTGAGTTTTTGGTCCTTTCTGGCTGTGGAGGCCTGTGTCTACAGTGTCTCTGTACTTACTGGAGTGTGAAGGAAGTGGTTTCATGTCTTTTCTCTCTTTCGTTTGAGTGAAAACTAGTCTTTTTGGCAAAGTGTTGTCTCTGGTGCTGGCACTTCTGGATTGAGTTCCAAGATCGCTTTCTGAGCATTCTTGGCTGTTTTGATTTATCAGAACAGAGAGCTTCTGCTCACTGACTCGCTCCTATCTTTGTGTTGTGCTTCACATTGCGATTTTTGCTTCGTTTTCGATTGGTTTTCTTGAGTTCCATAGACTAGGGTTTTGTTGCAATTTTCGAAGAGCTTTTCTTGCTTCTTTGGAGTTTTTTGTTTGCAACGAGTTTGCACTATTTGTCTAGGCTGATTGGCTGAGTTTTTGGTCTTCTTTTGCTCTTATTCATCTTGCTACGAGTTAGCCTTATAAGGTTTGGGAGCATTATTGAAGTTTATGCTTGGAATTCGGTCTTATTTGGTTTGGATTTTGATAGTTGTGCTTGGTCTTTTCGAGCTCTCTCTTTATAAAACTAAAAAGCTCAAAAAACATTTGTTTTGCTTTTTGTTTTTGCATTTCAAAAACTCAAAAAACATTTGGTCTTGTTTTTGTTTTTGTTGTTGCATTTTCATTTTCGTTTGGCCATATCTTTTGGAGCTTTTGTGAAGTTTCTTGCTTCTAGTTTTCGGCTTGATTTTGAGGAGGAGTTGTCATTTGATTTCTTCTTCTTGTTTTTAAGTGTTTTTGGTGTCCTTATTTTAAGAGTTCTTGATTTCAAGAATTAGCTTTCTGGACAACAAAAGATGAGTTAAAACTGAAAGAGCTTTTTGGGAAATTTCACTTTGTTTTAAGAGATTTTTGCATCTTAGGATTTACATGCTTGTAGTGATTTGCATTAGGTGCATTTCAGCATTTAGTTAGCTTCTTAGTTTTTGTGAGTGTGAGTTTGCTTTTTGAAAAGAAAAATACAATTTTTAGTCTCGTAGAACCTGTATAGAGATTACTTTTCATCGAAAGACAAAGAACTGCATTTGCATGTAGTTAAGTTTTTATTAATTTCTTTTGCGTCAAAACACCATTGGTTTCATCTCCATATCCTTGTGACTTAATATAACAGCCCTTAAAATAAGCGATTTAATCTAAAATAAACTAGCAAGTTTTACTAAGTGTCAATCACCAACTAGCTAGGTTGTAGGGCCTTGGAATAGGTGAGTGGAGAGTTAACTCTCCAAGGCCGCTAAAACAAACATAGAAGTTGATTAATTGAGCGAAATCCAACTCCGTGAGGTGGACTGGGAAAGCTCTCATCCGAGAGTCAAGCGCGAGGGGAAGTGAAGGTTAAGAAGAGGGATACCCCCCCTCCGATTAGCTGAATCTAACCTCAAGACCATTCCGCCCAGCTTCTGATACGGATTGGTGTCCATAGTTGCCGTTCCTAGGTTCCACACAGGTGACTGCGGGGGGGAATACCCGTGGTACCTGAGGCAGACATCGCATCACTTTCAGCAGTACTTCTGGGGGGTGCCCTTGCGAAGCTTGGGTGCTTGAGCCGGCAAAGGCTATCGTTAGGAGGTCGGCGTAACTGTTTCTGATACCTTCGCTAGTTTTTCTGGGCCCTAATCATCCCAGACTGCTTTCGGAAGGCCCTATACTTCGCTTTCCTGTATTTTGGTGTCCGGTCCTCATCACCCGGAGCGGAAATACTTGGAGGCTGTTTGCTTGCTTTTTCTCAGGGATTTTCATTTTAGTGAGTGCTCTTTGCTCCTAGCTTGCCTAGCTTTTCACTTTTTTTAGTCTAATTTAATAAATCTATAAAAGTGGCTGATCAAGCGCCTCGACATTCGAGGAGAATCCGGGGGTTATCTCCCGAGAGTCCAGAGCCTTCTTCGAGAAGGCGTAGGAGCGATTTAGCAGGTGGTTACCATCCGGTAGCGTCTGACGCAGTGGAGAGTGATCCTCCACCAAGGTCTGAAGGTTTCGTAGCTGATTCCGGTGTCGGTTCCGAGAGGAGCATTCCGCTCACCTCGCGAGTGTTGTTTCCTCAGGAAGAATATTTTCAGATAGAAGATATACCTGAGCCTCCTGCTACAGGTCCATCTCCTCTTCCTCCTGATTATCCGTTTGTTATTCAGTTCGTCGGACCGGAGTCTGAGAGACCGCTGGATCTTCCGTATCATTCTTATCTTTCGATGGCCACGACTGGGAACGCGGCTTCTACCATGAGTGCTGCAGGCATTCAGACCCCTACTTCTGTTGAGGCAGGGGGCACTATTGCTTCATCTTTGATTGCTTCTAGTGCTGCTATGTTGGGCTCTGGGTTCACCCAAGCATATGCTTCTCATTCTGGTCCCTTCAGTTCAGGGATGTCCATTAGTGGAAATCCCTCTTTCTCCTTTTCTGCCGGTGCAGCTGGATCTACACCCATGTCTAACATGGCTAGTGGATCAGCTTCGTTTCAGGGTTTCCCCTTTGGGACTGGGCATATTCCTAGTTCCAATCCTTCTTTAGGGTCGTTTCCGTTTACGTCCCAGACCCAGAGTTTCAACCCTTGGTCTGGGGGGCAAAGTTCGACTACTTTTACGGGATGGAATCCTATCTTTACTACAGTGGGGGCAGGGAATCAGTTCTTCGCAGGTCATCAAGGGAATGCTTCTTTCCCTTCATCGAGTGCTTATCAGACCTTTTCTCCTTTTTCTAATGCTTGGAACCCCTATCAGGGGCTCTCCTCTTCATTTAGCACTTCAGCGGGGGGAACTGGTCTGGGCTTTGGTAACTCGGCGCGGGGAGGAGGTTCTTCTCCGTTTTCTACGAGTCCTTTCTGGCAGCCTGGTGCCTCATCAAATCCAGGCTATTCTTTTCAGAATGTTGGAAATCCATCCCCTCAAGGATGGAATTCTCAGGCTCCGCCTCGCTTACCATTTCTGGCAACGTTAAACTTGCCAGATTTGTCGAAGTTGACTAATGACCCGATTCGTTATAGTTCGGGGTGGCCTCCGGTCCCGACCAAACTTCCTTCAGACATTCCAAAGTTTGAAGGTAAGAATGGAGAGGATCCGGCATACCACATCACCACTTTCCACTTATGGTGCTCATCGAACTCCCTGATCGATGACTCGATTAGGTTGAGATTATTTCAACGCACCCTAACTGGAAATGCTGCCAAATGGTATATCGAGCTCACTGGGGGAAGTTTCGCCACATTTGGAGAACTGGCTATCACATTTCTTAACCATTTTCAGTTGCCCGTCAGATATGAGGCTGGGACCGAACTCCTGGCTATTTTAAGCAGGATGAGGCAACTCACATTTCTGATCACATTCAGGAATGGAGGAGAAGGAAGAGGCTTATCAAAGCTCATATTCCAGGTGAGTTCCTTCTCGAGTGGTTTTTGAAATCACTGCAGTCAGACATTTCAAAGGATGTATCCCTATCTGGGGTATTTTCCGAGGAGCAGGCCATTTTTAGGGCCCAACAGTTAGAACTGATCTATTCTCAGTCTGGGGTACTTTATAAGTATTTGCCCAATGCTCCTCGCTCCAAATTGGATTTATCGAAAACTAAACCTGGTCTGCATGGTGACGGACTTGTCGGATCGGTCAGTAGTGG
The DNA here is from genome assembly GCA_034641835.2 of Pinus albicaulis. NCBI lineage: Eukaryota > Viridiplantae > Streptophyta > Pinopsida > Pinales > Pinaceae > Pinus > Pinus albicaulis. The sequence continues at coordinate 29,256,594 of MU968317.1, forward strand.
TGCAGCCAGCCTGCTTTCTCAATTGCAGCAGTTGTCTTTACAATCTGCTCCTTCTGGTCAGGTTGTGCCTGCTGATTCATCACCTTCCCAGTCTTTGTCCATAAATGTTGTCCAAAATTTTGATCCCAAAGGAAATCAACAATCCGATGGGAAGAAGAAAGGACGAAATAACAAAAATAAGGGCAAGAATGGGAGGGGAAATGCAAATAAAACCAACGAGCGTGTTGGTGAGGGTCAAAAGGAGAAAAAGAAAGTGAAGTTTCCATGCAAGCTTTGTGCTGGAGACCATCTCAGACACCTTTGCCCTAAAATTCAGGATGCTCAGCGCCTGTTATCCCAGCAGGGTTCTTCTAGTTCCCAGGCTGTGCTAACAAACCCTTTTCCCCAAGGGCAGCAATTAGTTGTTGGCGCGAACCAAAATCTTGGGGCTTCCTCTGGAGGTGCCCAGGAAGGGGAAATTCCATCGAACATCTTTATGATGAGTGCTCACGTGGATGTCGCTACGAGATCCCGTGATTATGGCGGAGAGGAATCTTCGAAAGCTAAGGAAGTTCCTGATGCTACTGAGCCGCTTCATATCACGAAGCCAACTGTCGAGTCTATGCCTCGGATACCGAAGGCATCCTCTAAGCGGTCGACGATTAATCCGAACATGAGGGCTGCCCAGAACTACTCGATTGTAGAAGATCTGGCGCAGAGTCCTTGTGCTATGTCAGCTTTAGAGGTACTCCAGTCTTGTCCGGCTCAGCGCAGTGCTTTGCTCACTGCCATTGGGGCTGTCGATCCGAAAAATTCTCTTCTGATTACTTTCGATATGACTAACTTTAAGAAGAGACTTCCTCATCACATGGCATTTCATATTAAATCGTCATATCGAAAGACAAATATCTTTCGAACGGTTGTTGATGAGGGTGCTTCTACATGCGTGATGTCTCTCGCATGCTGGAAGACACTTGGATCTCCCAAAGCTGTTCCATCTAGCACTGTTCTTACTGCATTCGATGGTCATTCTCACAGGCCCCATGGTATTGTCCTGGCTTTGCCCATCTGTGTTGGGGGCAAAACTGTTAACATAAAGGTTGAGGTAGTGGATGCAGCCTTGGACTACAACCTTCTGTTGGGGAGGAACTGGATATATGAGATGGATGCCATTGCATCCTCATTATTTCGAATTGTATGTTTCCCCCACGAAGGGAGGATTGTCACAGTGGATCAACTGGACTGTCCTCCTGTAGACCTGGCTGCGCCTTCTGACTCATCTGTTCCTAAGTTGGATAATACTAAGGCGCCTGTTGAGAATCTAGGAGTTGGAATGTACTCTTCCTTGATGGGAACTTTTGATCTTCCTCCTCCTAAGGTTCATATTAATGCTATTTCATCCTCCAAGGCTCCCCTTCGAAGAGAGTTCTTTCGAACTCATTATTTTTCGGACCCTTGGACCTTACCTTCTCCTACTGCCACATTGGAGGAAGGTCAAGTGGGTGGTATGGCATTTCCGATTTCTGCAGCTGAGATTGCATATCAGTCTATTGTTGACACTGCAGAATCTGATCCAACTCCTCTTTCACCGGAAGAGTTGGATGGTGATGTGGCTCCGGCTTGGACGCTTACTTCTTCTTCTGCCCAGGATTGTCTAGATACCACTCTTCCATCTGAAGAGGCCATCCTGGAAGTGATGACAGGTATAGATAGACCGTGGGATGATTTGCATCATCGGTCTTACTTCCTACCTGACTTGAGTGAAGTCGAAACAAGTTTTCCAAGTCCTCAGTCTCTTGGACCTGTTCACCCAGTCTTGAGCCCCTTAGCACCAGCACAGGTTTATGCTGAAGGGAACATGGTTGTGATCTCTCCTACTATCCCGGTGAACATCTCCAGGAATCCCAACATTATTGAGAATGTCTTCGTTGGAGCTGAATGTTCCCATGAAGAGGTTCAAATCTATACCGAGCTCTTCAAAGAGTATAGGGATGTTTTTGCTTGGTCTTATGAGGAAATGCCTGGCATAGACCCATCTATCGTCTAGCATGAGATCAAGACGTATGAAAACGCTAAGCCGGTCAGGCAAAAACTTCGTCCGGTTAATCCTAGGAAGGCAGCAGCTATCAAAGCTGAAGTTGAAAATCTGCTTAAGGCGGGATTCATTTTCCCAGTTCCTCTGACTGAATGGGTTTCAAACCCCGTTCCCATTGATAAAAAGCAAGGAACAATTCGAGTGTGCATCGATTTCAGAGACCTGAATAAGGCGTGTCCTAAAGATAATTACCCCACACCATTCATCGATCAGATTATTGACGAGTGTGCCGGTAACGAGATTTTCTCCTTCATGGACGGTTTCTCTGGTTATAATCAAATTACTATATGTCCAGAAGATCAACATAAGACCGCATTTATTTGTCCCTGGGGTACGTTTGCATATAAGAAAATGCCTTTTGGTCTTAAAAATGCTGGAGCTACCTTTCAGCGGGCCATGTCTTACGCCTTCCACGACATCAAGAAGATTATCGAGGCATACTTAGATGATTTAGCTGCTCATTCTCGAAAGAGGATGGATCATCCAAGTCACTTCCGACAAATATTTGAAAGATGTCGTTTTTATAAAATTCGATTGAATCCGAACAAGTGCATTTTCGCGGTTACATCCGGTCGGCTGTTGGGATTTATTGTGTCTAGGGAAGGGATAAGGGTAGATCCCTTCAAGGTTGAGGAAATACTTCGGTTGCCTCCCCCGTCTTCAATTCGTCAGCTTCAAAGTCTCCAAGGGAAGTCTAATTTTCTTCGGAGGTTTATCGTCAACTATGCTGAGATTACAAAGGGATATATGAGACTGTTGAAGAACGGAGTTCCTTTTCTTTGGGACGACTACGCTCAACGCTCGTTCGATGCTTTGAAAAAGGCATTGACCTCTGCTCCTTTACTGAGTCCACCCGATTATAGCAGAGATTTTCTTTTGTATCTGGCTACAGCAGAATCTACCATTGGTATGGTTCTGGTTCAGGAGGATGATGCTCTTGCGGAGCATGTTATTTACTACCTTAGTCGAGGACTGGTAGGACCTGAACTGTGATACACCCCGATAGAAAAATTAGCCTTAGCAGCAGTTCATGCTGTGCAGCGACTTTGGCATTACATTATTCTTCGCAAAACTTATGTCTTGGCAGCTGCCAATCCATTTCAGTTTGTCCTCAGCAGGAGAGTGATTGGGGGAAAATATAATAGATGGATTGTGATATTACAAGAATTTGATCTCGGATTCATGTCTGCCAAATCCAAGAAGTCATTAGTCTTTGCGGAATTGATCTCCGAGTTTCCTTGTGGAGAGGAGATGATCTATGATGAGTCCTTTCCGGATGAAAACTTGTTTCTAATCTCTCCACAAGATCCTTGGTATGGGGATATCATTGTGTATCTCTAGATTGCGAAGTTTCCCTCTTCTTTTTCGAAAGATGAGCGTCGTAAGCTGCGTCACTTAGCCAAGAATTATTTGATTATTGGTGATGCTTTGTACCGTCGAGGGGTTGATTCAATCCTAAGACGCTGCTTAACTTTCGAAGAAGCTGAGGCTGTGCTCAATGATTCTCACGGTGGAGCTTGTGGGGGTCATTTATCAGGGCTTGCTACAGCCCAAAAGATTTTGCGTGCTGGATACTTCTGGCCCTCGATTTTCAAAGATTGCATTGAATCGGTCAAGAAGTGTCATCCTTGTCAGGTGTATACTCGGAAAATGCGCGCTCATCCAGCTCCGCTTTTTCCAGTCGTTACTGTCGGACCCTTTACAAAGTGGGGTATGGATTTTACTACTTGTAACCCGCCTTCGGCAAAAGGTCACAAGTACATTATCATAGCAGTAGACTACTTTACGAAGTGGGTCGAGGCTATGCCTACTTTTGGGAACGATGGTGAGACTGCAGCTTTGTTCCTTTTCAACCAAGTTATCGCTCATTTTGGTATACCTAGAGAGATTGTCACTGACCATGGCAGTCATTTTCAGAATAGTATGATGGCTGAGTTGGCTCTCAAATTGGGTTTCCGGCAAGAGCATTCATCTCCATATTATCCTCAGGCCAATGGGCAAGTGGAAGCCGTGAATAAATCCTTGAAGACAATTCTTCAAAGGACAATTGATAAACATAGATCCAACTGGCATATTATGCTATATCCTGCACTTTGGGCATACAGGACGTCAGTGAAAACTACAACTGGCTTTACTCCGTTTCAGTTAGTGCACGGGGTGGAATCCGTATTTCCCATTGAATGCGAGATTCCTTCCCTTAAATTAGTTGTTGAGCTTCTTCCTGACACTTCTAGTCTGGCAGAGCGGCTTCTTCATCTGGAACATCTTGATGAGCAGCGTCGAGATGCCGCCACGTTGAATGAAGCGCATAAAAATCGAGTCAAAGTTCAGTACGATAAGGCGGTTAAGCCTAGGGTCTTTTCCGAAGGTGACCTTGTTTTGGTCTATGCCCAAGAAAAAGATGCCTTGGGGGCAGGAAAGTTTAAATCGATGTGGTATGGCCCCTATATCGTTAAAAAAGTTCTTAAGAAAGGAGCTTATACCTTGGTTGATTTCGATGGGAACGAGTTGCCGGAGCCCCGAAATGGGCTCTATTTGAAGAAGTATTATGCCTAGGCTTTGGCCTGGCATCTTGCTTTTTTGTATAGTATTTTTTTTTGTTTTGTACATATCTGATTGATTTTCGATTTTTGATGAGGTGGTGATGTTTTTTGATCTACTTTGGCAGGTTGTGTTGGATGTCATGAGTCATTTCGGTTTCGCCGATGGTGCTAGTATACACACCCGGAACTTAGCTTCCGCGGCTTGGGTGCTTCATTATCCTTCCGGTCAGCTGTTGGTATCAAGAGGGGTCTGCATTGGTCCTACTTCCAATAATGTAGCGGAATACACTGCAGTCATTCATCTACTCTCGGAGGCAATATCTTTGGGTGTTGATTCGTTGGTAGTTTTCTTGGACTCTCAGCTGGTGGTGTCGCAGTTGAACAACACTTATCGGGTACGAGATCCATTTTTATTACGATTTTTCTTGAGGGTACGTTTGTTACAAAGGTAATTTCAATTTTTAACATTCATTCATATTCCTCGAGATGACAATTGGTTTGCTGACTCATTAGCTAATCAAGCATTGGATTGGCATATTAATCATTCAATAAATTAATTTTTAATCATCAAAAACATCATACATTTGATACATTTATCACATCACATCAAATATCGCTATATATATATCATCGGAGTGTCAAAAACTTTACAAAATTTGGATCCATAATCTCGTACAAAACTTGGGCTTATGCCCCATCATGTTCAGTCTCAAAAAAGAATATACAGTCATCTAATATATAAAATCTGTCTACTCCTGAGGACCCTGCCCAGAAGTCGTGTTCCTATAGAACATAACTGCAGTGGCCACTCGGTGGAATAATCTAACCCAGTCTCAGGGTACTCCTACTACCCGTCTCTGGATGGCTTCCGGCAAGTCCTCCACAGCAGCCATAGGGATTTGGCGGGTTAATCCCTCCAAGTTTCTCTGCACGGCCTGGAGAGTCCTGTCGGAATCCATTGTCTCTGCCTCACCCCTGCGACGCTTATGGCGTGGGAGACCCTCAGGTCGAACTGGTCCAACATCTGAAACATGATCATTTTTAATTTTCATTCATTATGAATCCAATCAAAAACATGTTTGTTTTTCATTTTTTCATACATATTTGAAAAAATCCAAAAAAATTATATAAGTCAATTTTTTTGCAAAACTTACCAACTGCTCCCCATGCTGTGCCAGGTGGAAGTACTAGATCTAGATCTCCTCGGAAATCCATCCCGGCATAGGGATAGTCGTCCACTACGACGATCTGTTCTCCCCACCACAGGAAGAACTCATCGTCCCATGTGGTTCGGGGTACTTCGCTGCCCCCCAATCTCTTCATCATGTCTGCCCAACGGGCAATTCTTGGGTCTTGCGGGCTGCTGATGGTCGAGATCACTCTGGGTCTCAAAGCTGGAATCCTCTCAAAGAAGAATGTTGTCAAAATGGTCCCATAGCCAAAGTGTTTAGTCTTTGCTTGGCGAATGGAGGTCAGTTGTTGTTTCATGTTCAGTAGCAGGGCTGTGCACCAATCGTACAAATGAACTAAACACTCTACTGCGATGCTCATTTGCGTCCTGGACGCCTGATGTAGTGAGGCAGATCCTGCCACTCTGCCGATGGTGAACAGGAGGATTTTCATGTGAAAATCCCTGATATCTCTAATTTCAATCTGTGTTCCAACCTTTTTGGAATTATCTACGCAATATAGGTGGACATAATCTTCCACGGTCAACCCTCCCAGGGGCTTTTCGTGCAAGTCTACTGGTTCTCCCCTCCTGGAGAGTCCAGTGATGAACTATATATCCTCCACTTCTATGCGTAGTGGCATCTGATCAATTATGAAGCAATCCTGATCTGGTTCCCAGTAATTTACGAGCATTTCTAGCAATCGCACATTGCTTTTCATATTGGGCATTTTAAAGAATTTGAACAATCTGCAGTTTCGGAGGATATTTTGTGCTGTACGATCCTGCATGACCTCTTGGTCTATTGCGCTATGCTCACGTTCCCTCCATGAAATAGTCATCCTGAGAAATTTCATCAAATTATGCATTAGCCACGCTTTTAAAGTTTCGGCCCTGCGCATACGCGGTTTTCCCTGTACACAGTCGCGTGTATACGCGGGTTTCCTTCATTGAACACGCGTATGCGCAGGTACGCATATTTTAGCAAGGGTTTTAAAGCAAAAAATCACTTAATTTTAATTTCCAAACGGACAAAATGAATAAACAGGATGATTAAGGAGCCTACCTGAAGTTTCGTCGAGTTCCGATAGTCGGTTGTTCCTGATTTGACGAAACAAGTTTTTAGCTCCAGAGCACTTTTTCCAAATCAACTATGCAATAATGAACCAAATGAGAGGTAATTTGTCTATTTATGGCTAAAAAATTGAAAATTTTCGCAAAATTTCCTTATGCTTATTTTTTCGATCTATCTTATGCTGTATAACTCGATTGCTTGGAAGTGCCCAGTTTGGTATGTTTTCAGGTACATTTTGACGATTTTGAGATTTTTCCCGGTTTTTGATCCATGATTATCGACTCGTCACGGCAGGTATATGATCTTCACTGGCATATAGGTTAGGGAAATCACTTTCCATTGCATCTTGCATTCTAGCCTCCACACTGATCACTTGCCATAGGGTCGATCCCATCAGGTCATGAGTATTACACCCATTTCACTCGCCGATTATTTAATCATGACTTGATGGTAGAGCCTTCCTTTACATGGGCTTCCTAGTTAGTTCCTCGCTATCACTTGTTGCCCATGCTACTTTTTATGTAGGCTCGGGGAGTCCTCTTTAGTCTCGCCATGTCTTATGTGTTGAAGCTTCATTCTTCTTCTTCATCACTTATCATTTTTTCTGGCTTATACCCTTGAGGCTCCCTGGTGTCGTTAAGTTGTATTACTGCATTGCATATTGGCTACTTGTTTATCCTGGCCTTTAGCCGGCTTCATTTGGACTCAATGTTTAAGCCAACTTTTTACCTTGACTTTCTGTACAAGTTAACCATTGCATGCACTTAGCTATCATGACTTGACACCTTTGTACCCATGGATGGAACGTTCCTCTGAGTATCACTGACCAGTTTTCGCCACCTTGCATTGAGCATAGGATTGTTCCAATTCCCAGAACTAGTGCATCTGCTTTCTTGATACTCGTTCTATCCATTGTATCATAGCATTATTTTATTCTTTTTCAGGCTTATTATATGAAAAAGACAAAAAAATCAAATATAACAAAAAGAGCGGGAACGGGATGTATCTTCGTTATTTTGATGACAGTACAGAGTCAGTTTTGTCACCCTTGAACAAAGCACATGTACTTATATATATCTCCTTCATTTGGGATGGTTTTAGTTTTGACCTAGGTTCAGCCTTTACCATGTTTCACTTGTCAGTTCTCCCCCGGTTGGTTATCTCTTCCAATCATATGGAGAGTTTGTTTTGCCTCCTGCATGACAGACTTATACAGTGTCACTTTTTACTGCCATGGTCACCACGAGTCGTGCTTTTGTTCAAGGGAAGTCTAGCCTGAGTCGGCCATTCTGCGGTGTCTCTTGACTCATTATTTAGTCGGCCTTCCCGGTCTTGTCAGTATCATGTTCTATCACATCAGATGTTTTGGTCTTCTACTCGTGCTGGTTTGAGAAGGTCCCCATTGACTTCTTGCCGGCGGGTTTGTCTCTTATCGAGTACGACACATTGCTCTGAGAGCAAACCTAGAGCCGCACCTTGGGCCTATTTCCATTATTGATAGGTGACCTCGTGCTCAGGATTTGATCATCATCATGGGTCTTTGACTGAGTGGTTTCCCCTGTGTTCAACGTCAGCACACATTATCACACTTGGGATTCGTGCAGTACCTGGATTTCCATTTGACCCTATCAGTGGATTTCTCGCCTCTGTGTCAGCTTTCATTATTGGTTGGTCCAGAGGGTTTCTTCCGTGTGCTAGCTTCATCTTGTGCACGTCGGAAACGTACTTCGGTTTTGGTTCCATCACTCTACTTCGTCCGATTCCTTCCAAATCTTGGCCTGCGGGTTACACTCGCGCTGGACTGATGTGGGATGCCTTAATGCCTTCCTTCCGGCAGATCTTTTCCCATCGACTCCGACTCATTGCTCTGGGAACAAGATCTAGAGTCTTTTTGTCAGTACCTTAGGGTTTGCAGTCATCAGTGGCAGACTCTTCGCTATCGACAGTGGGGATTCATCATTGCCTCATGATTGGTAGATTCTTTCAAGTGTTCGACTTCAACTCATTCATTCGCACTTGTCAGATTGTACTGGGGCACCTTGACACTCATTATCATTATCGGTGGGTTGTCTCGCGTTGGTTAACGAGATACATCATTGCCCAGTAATCCAACGATTTCTCACATGGTCGACTTCAGCTCATTTATTCCCATTGTGTAGAATTGTGCCATAGTGATCGGTGAAGACCTCGGGTTGCATCAGCATTTTCGGTTCACTTGTGACAGTCCTTTCAGTTTCTTCCAGTGATGCCGTCCACCCTTATATGTTGCAGTTCAGTACAACAGCATCCTATATGTTGGCTCCCGAGTTGCGTGATTGTACCGTTTGATCCACCACTTATGATCCGGTACTTGGAGATTCAATTACTTGATTCGCCAGTGTATCATGATCAGTTCTTCTCCTGTTCCTCTTCTTTCTCACAATATCCCTATGTTTAGGACTGTAGAATATGTCTACAGGAGGAATTTCCTCTACTTTCAACATAATTTCACCTGTAGGATTTTCGGGAATGACTTCCATATCTTGATATTCCAGATATTTAACTTGGGGATTATTTTGCAATCCTATTTGTTGGGAAAATTGATTATATTGGTCCAACAAATGGGAAGAAACATTAAGTTTAGCAGATTCTACTACTTTATCAGTAGTTTTCTCTCTTCCAAGTTGTAAATCTGGATTATTTTTCATATCTCCTATTATTGTTTGTACAATAGTTTCATTACCTATGTCTTCCTTTTCAGTATCCACATTGGCCTCAGTATCTGTGCTTTTATTTTTTGTATGAGTTGTAGACTGTTGATCAGTATGTACATCAAGTTTAGCAGTTGTTTCTTTCTTCTCAGTATCAGCTTTGTTGCTAATTTCTTCTTTCTGCACAACAGGATTAGTTCTTGCTTCTTCTTTCTGTGTCTGTATGATGACCTTGCTAGTAGATGTTTCTGTTACTTCTTTGCCAGATGTATCCTCTTTTTTCTTCTGTTTTGGCTCAGCCTCTTGCATAGGAACTCTTAATTGATCAAGAGGAGCTTTGAGTAATCTTTGACTTCTAAATAACATAAACTTATTCATCTCTTCAGTCTGGAATTTGGACTTGGCCAAATCATAAACTTGGGACAAATTATCTATAGAAACAAATAAATCATCGAACTCATCTAGTTCATGTTCAAATTGAGCAATTTAAACTGAAGTGGTAAAATCAAATGCCACCTTCCTTGGGTCATATTGCCTGCCTTGGACTATTGAAAGCTTGAGATTGGTTATCTTGCCAACTTCTTTCTCAGCATGAACAGAATTATTGAGAGTATCATCTCCACATTTAAAAGGAAAAGTAGGCCCCATTAGCTTCTTGTTATTCTTTAAAGACCTGGACATGCCTTCTACTATTAGCTGATATGAAATTTCTTGTGCTAACAGTTTATCTGGAAGATACAGAGGAAGAATGTGGGGTTCTACAATGTTGGGGTTCCTATGTTTTGGCCATTGATAAAAACCAAAAGATAAGACAACATCAAACCACTTTGGGATTCAAGGATCTAGCCCTCCCGAATCCAGAGAGGGATCTGTCTATGAATGAGTTTAAAGATGTGATCTTTAAAGCCTGAAATGTGATTTTAGGCTAGTTATGAAGAGCATGGGTTTTGTTTTTTTTTTTTTGGTTGGACAAAGACATGATGAAGGTGAGGGAAGTTAAAAATAAAGGGTGAAGATGTCTGCAAGTGAAGGAATGATTTAGCTGACAGGAAAGGCAAATATAGTTTTAACCCATTGGGCTATGGAGTCATAGGAGGATTTTAATTGAACAACAAGTTTCAAGAAGGATCAATGGGGCAAGTCACTTATGTCAACACGATCTCTTAAGTTGATTTTATGGAATGAAATAGATAGGAAATGGAGAGCAAAAAAAATGAAGAACAGTGAACAGCCTAAGATCAAGTAAGTACTTTCAAACTATCTTGCTTCGGCATGTACTTAAGGAAAAACATAAAAGTATTCGGAGATCAGGTAACTACTTTTAAACTAGCCCGCATTGAAGTAATTTTAGTTAGAAAACATTTAAAAACAGTTCAAACATCTTAAGATCAAGTAAGTGCTTCTAAACTATCCTACTTTCAACATATTCTAGAGGAAAACACATATGATAATCACAAAGAGAAATCTAGATCAGGCAAGTGCTTTTAAACCAACCTGCTTTAATATACTCTAAAGGAAAACACATAAAATACTCATTTTAAAGAGCAATCTAGATTAGGAAAGTGCTTTTAAACCAAACTTCTTTAATATAATATTCAAAGGGAACGTTCGAATGAAGAAAACATAGAAAACAAATCTTTCAGTAAGAGTAGGGTACTGTTGAGAGTAAATCCTAGCTCTATATGTTGGGAAAGATACTGAGAGGGGGGGGTGAATCAGTATCTTGATTTTTCAATCAAATTTTTAATTTCCTTTTCTCAAAAACCTATACGCTACTTTACAGAACAAAACTAGCGTATATACGCGGATATCCTTAAGGAAACTCGCATATGCTCAAATCTCTTATTATGCAGATAATTCTTATCTTATATTATTGCATCATTCACTTATTAGATGTTACTAAGCAGTAAACACGTACAGTAAGAACATAATAAATCAACACACATAAGCATCACACATGAACACCAGGATTTTAGGTGGAAACCCAATTCGGGAGAAAACCATCGCTGCCGTCGTCTCAATATTCAATATTTATTATAAATAAAACATCTTACAACTGTGTACTGGCGCAGACTCATACCAGCACGTAGGCACCCACCTGCAGAAGGCTACAAACTTCTCTCGTTTACCAGCCTCTCATAGAAGGGAGCTACAACCCCCTGCTCTCATTTACCAGCCTCTCCTGGAAGGGAGCTACTACCCCCTGCTCTCGATTACCAGCTATCACTGGAAGGGAGCTACTACCCCCTTACTGAAGGCTTTGTCCCTCAGCACCACTGCAGACCACGTTTCATCAATTTTCAAACTGGATCAAATAGCTTCAACTCAACCTTTCATTTTTAAACAAACATACTTTGCCCAATGCTTCAAACTGAACAGTGAAACCACCGTAACCAGAATATCAGAGATTACCCAGACTTCAGAATAGATATGAAGAAACACATTCAACCATGAGAAAACTTTAGTTCAAATTCCATACATGCTTTTATTTAAACAGACCCGCGTATACACGTGATTTTAATTAGACTAACTCGCGTATACATCTGTGCATTTTTCAGTAAAACCTAACTTCCCATATGCGCTTTTATCAGATCAGATCCGCGTATACACGCGCCTTTTCCACAACAAACTCGCGTATAGATCTATAAATGAAAGCTTTGCAAGACAGACCAAATCTATAAGCTTACCCAGATTTCTTCATTACCTTTAGCAGACTTTGCGCCAGATCTTCACCAGTTCTTCTTCTGCAGATCATCTTAGAGATTCATCATCATCAGATCTAAGGATTTAGAAACATCCATGGGTGCATCATAGATTCAGATTTATCAATCAAGAACAAATTTCAATCATGCAGATATAATTCAAAGTGAAGTATTCATTCAATACCCAGACACATGCACACCCTTGCACAAGGATCTTCTTCTCCTTATATAGGTTTAGCATTTATCAATACCATGAGTCAAAACCACACCACTTTCGATGGTATTCCTGGACGAGACCAAATATATATTCAAGTGCTCAATACAATCGGTCAATACCATGGTAACACCCCTTGGTATTCTAAATTTGGAGCGCAAAATGGCATACGCGACTTGGCACGTACTTTTTCGCGTGCATACGCTACTTCGCCTTATCAAACCCGCGTATTCTTTGTGACACATCATATTTATCATTTTTCTGTCACTTCCTTTCTTATGTTCCTTCTGAGCTGATCTGTAGATACATCATCCTTCCTTTTAACACACAGATACATCATCCTTACATATTTAACACATAGGTTGCTTATCATAGGAAACTCATCAAGAACAACTTCATCAAATAGGTTGCCATCAAGGACAACACATTGCATCATATCGCCGACAGTCTATTTCATCAAGTAGGTTGCCATCGAGGACAACATATGCCAACAATCTCCCCCTTTGGACTTGATGGCAACCATGATGGTGTTTGATCATCACAACAACAGATAGATACATTGTTATAATCATTATGCAAACACCATGATATTCTCCCCCTATTCAAACACCATGCTACTCTCCCCCTTTGACATCAAGGGAAAGGGCGGATCAAAGCCAAGACAATGTTTTTCTCCTCATGTAGAAAGAAGAGCTCTATAGATCTGATGTGCATTGAAGTTACCATGCTCCCTCTGAGTTCATGTTGAGTCTTCAACATAATATTCAATGAAGTACATGACTCTATGACCTTTCCTATCACCAAGGACTCATAATTACATCAATGATCCAACCAAGTGGATTTACATATGTGACACAAGTACCCAACCAAGTGGGTATACAAATTTGAACAAGCCCTTTACAAGACTGAATATTACAATTTACATCATAGGTCTCAACATAACCTTTTCATCAAATTACAAATATGACTTTTTATAACCAAGACCAAAAAGACCTCAAGAGAGATCATATTTCAAAACCATCATAATGCCAACAATGCATTACATTCAGCAATGCTAATACTCCCCCTGAAACTGTGCATCCAATGCATCCTTTCCACATGACCAGTGCTCCCCCTTAGCTTGTGCATCCTGAACACTTTCAACAGCAAATCATCAAGGCATCTTTATCAAGAGACATCAGAGAAAGAAATAGAATTATGAAAACTGGAACACCACCGGAGATACCAAACAACATCAGAGATACCAAAAAACACTGCAACTATGCTGAACAATGCTGACCCCAAGTAAAATTTCTCAGCAACTAACCATATGCGGTTTTCTTTGCATAAACTCGAGTATACATGTGACTTTCATTCAGGAAACCCACGTATCTAATTTAATCTTCTGAATTTAAGCAGTTCTGATTTTCTGCAAGGCAAAGACTACTCCCAACTTCTGTCTGAGATATTCGAACGCTTCCCTGGGCAGAGGTTTGGTAAATATATCAGCAACTTTTTCTTTGGAGGGAACATACTCCAACTTCACCTTTTGTTCAAGCACTTGTTCACGTAAGAAGTGATACTTGATGGGAATGTGCTTAGTCTTGGAATGCATAACAGGATTCTTTGAAATACTGATGGAACTTGTATTATCACACATAATGGAGATAGGAGGTGTGCACTTGATTTGAAAGTCTTGTAAGGTTTGCATCATCCAAAGAAGTTGTGTGCAACATGATGCGGCAGCCACATATTCTGCTTCTGCTGTAGATAAGGCAATAGAGTTTTGCTTCTTGCTGAACCAAGATACTAACCGGGGCCCCATATAGAATGCTCCACCACTAGTGCTTTTCTGATCATCAACATTTCCAACCCAATCTGCATCAGTGTAAGCATGAAGAGTAAGATCAACATTCTTTGGATACCATAGTCCAAAGTCTTGAGTTCCTTGTAGATATTTGAATATTCTTTTGACAGCCTGAAGATGAGACTCTTTTGGATTAGCTTGGAATCGTCCAACAATCCCAACAGCATGCATAATGTCCGGTCTAGGCCCAGTGAGATAAAGTAGACTTCCTATCATAGATCTGTATTCTGGTTGATTCACCATGGGGGAATAATCATGAGAACTGAGATTACATCCGGTTATCATTGGTGTACTTACAGGTTTGCATTCTTCCATGCCATACTTCTTCAGAATTTGCTTAAGGTATTTTTCTTGTGATAAGAATATACCATCAGTAGTTTGATGCGCTTGCAAACCAAGAAAGAATGTTAGTTCCCCAAGTAAAGACATTTCAAATTCTTGCTGCATGACAGAAGAAAATTTCTGACTCATAGATTCTTCATTACTTCCAAAAATGATATCATCAACATATACAACCACAATCAAAAGTTTATCATTTTAAATTTTTGTGTATAAGTTGCTATCAGCAGACCCCTTTAAAAATCCTTGTTGGTGAAGATATTTGTCAAGACGATAATAACATGCCCTTGGAGCTTGTTTGAGACCATATAGAGCCTTTTTAAGTCTACAAACAAGATTTTCATCATTTCCGAAAATGAATCCTTCTGGTTGTTCTATATAAACTTCTTCTTATAGATCACCATTGAGAAATGCAGATTTAACATCCATTTGATAAACTTTGATTTGTTGAAAGCTTGAAAAGGCAAGAAACATTCTTATGGCTTCAAGTCTAGCTACAAGAGAGAAATTTTCTTCAAAGTCTATACCTTCTTGTTGAGTATACCCCTTGCAAACAAGTCTAGCCTTGTTTCTTACAACATACCCATTCTCATTTAACTTGTTTTTGAATATCCATTTAGTTCCAATGACATTTTTGTTATGAGTTCTTGGTACTAATTCCCAAGTGTGATTCTTTTCAATTTGATCAAGCTCTTCATTCATGGCTTGAACCCAACATTCATCTTTGCTAGCTTGATTGACATTGTGAGGTTCAATAGTAGATAGAAATGCCAGATAGCTAGAAGATCCCACAAGAGTCCTTCTTGTTTGTACACCTGATCCCTTATCTCCAAAAATTTGAGATTCTGGATGATTCTTTTGAACATATCTGGATGGAGCCTTTTCAGATAAATCATCTTCAGGTTCTTCATTGGGTTCACTGTCTATATCATAGTTATTTGATGTATAAGGACATAAGTCACCATCGTCTTCATTTGTTATCTGTTTTTCTTCCTTTAGGGCTGCAGGAGACTCATCAATAACAACATCAATACATTCAAAAATCTTCCGAAGTCTTTTATTGTAACATTTATATGCTCTACTCGTAGAGGAGTAACCAAGAAGTATTCCTTCATCTACTCTAGGTTCAAACTTGCCAAGTTTTTCATCATTATTTTTGATAAAGCATTTACTTCCAAAAACTCTAAAATGCTTCACAGATGGAGAATTACCATACCAGAGTTCATATGGAGTTTTGTCACTATTTACAAAAACACGTGCCTTGTTGAGAATGTTTACCGCTGTATGTGCTGCTTCTCCCCAAAATGTGTTAGGTGTTCCAGAATCATCAAGCATAGCTCAAGCCATTTGTTGAACTGTTTTATTCATTCTTTCTGCTACGCCATTTTGTGGTGGAGTTCCAGCTACATAAAATTGTCTTTTTATGCCATGTTTTTCACAAAATTCAAGAAATTCATTTGAAGTATATTCTCCTCCTCGATCAAATCTAAGACATTTGAGTTTTAGATCTACTTCATTTAGAACCAGAGCCTTGAAGATCTGAAATTTCTCAAATGCTTCATCTTTGTGCTTCAGCAACCCAATCCAACACATTCTAGAGAAATCATCAATAAATAAGATATAGTATTGTTCACCACGAGGTGAAATTTTCCTCATAGGTCCACATATGTCAGTATGAATGAGTTCAAGAGGCCTACTTGATGATCCTTCCTTGGCATTAAATTGCACTCTGGTCTGCTTGCCGAATTGGCAATATTTGCATATGATACTTTCAGGTAGAGTAATATTGGGAAGACCACGAACAGCATTAAGTCTACTTGATTTGTTGATTTGAGAGAAGCTTAGATGTCCCAACCTTCTATGCCATAGCCAGTTTTCTGAAGATTTACTCAAGTAACATTATTCTTTGCAGTTCTTCAATACATATAGGTTGCTTGGAGTTCTTTTTCGTTTTATGATTTTTTTACCTGTATCAAGATCACGAACCACACATTCTTTTGAACTAAAGACAACTTCAGTTCCTTGATCACACATTTGAATTACACTTAACAAGTTATGCCTTAATCCATCCACATACATGACATCATTAGCCTTCACCTTATCTTTTAGAAACACAGACCCTTTTCCTTTAATTACAGCAGGAGTATCATTTCCAAAAGTAACTTTATTTTCCTTTTCTAATGTACTATATGCACGAAGTTTGGTTTTGTCACCTATCATGTGTCTTGAGCATCTTCTATCAATGTACCATTGATTTTCTTCTCCTTCTGCAAATAACGCTATGCCACAATTTTCAACCTGTAAATCTTTATTTTTCCATACTTTGGAACTTGAAGAAAAATGCTCTTTTGGCTGAACTTTGCTCCTGCATTCAGATTCTTCATGCCCAAAGTTATTGCAATAAGCACATTCAACTTCATTTAGCAGAGGAGAAAAATTGTTATAGGTATTATTATTTGTTTCAATATCAATCCTTTTCTTTCTCGCCTCTCTTGTCATGATGGTTTTATATGCAACACATTGAACAACTTTGTGACCAAAATTGTGACATGAGAAACATTGTCCGTTGAAGAAGAAATTTCTGCGATCATGAAATCTTCTACTTGAATTTGCCTGTTGATTGGTGATTTTTTGAAAGATATTCCTGTTAGTGTTCTTTGAATTGAGATGATCATGCTTTACCTGTAAATATTCTTTATTCCCTTGCACAGTGGCAGAATTTTGTAAACCAGCTATAACTGCTTTTAGATAATTTGGTGCTGAAGCCTGAGAAGATTCCCCGGTATATCCAAGACTTGTCTTTACAAGAGGAGAGCGTTGTACCTTGATAATATCATTTAAGGTTTCTGATCCTTTAGTAAATCTAAGATTCAGAGTCTTTTCTTTCTCAAAATCTTTTCTTAGACTTACCACTTCACATTCTAATTTCTCAATGTGTTTCTTTGCTTCTTCAAACTGGCTTTTCATAGTCTCTATGGTTATTTTCCTTTCTTGTAAGAGTATTTTACATTCTTCCAAGTGTATTTTGAGTTTATTGTTTTCTTCAAGAAAATCATTGTCCTCTAGAGCATCCACAAAAGTATCATTTTCTTCTCTAGATTCAAATTCCATGAGAAGTCTAAGATCTTGTTCACATTCTTCCTCACTATCAGATAACCCATCACTATCATCATGTGTATAGTAACTTTTTCTAGTGCTAGACCGGTTCCTATTCCTTCTTGCTACTTCTTTCCCTTTTGCAGATATTTCTTTATAAGGAAACTTAGCAGCATAATGAACAACTCTTCCACAATCAAAACATTTGAAAGGAAGTTTAACTCTGAACCGTCCTGTGCCAAGTTGAAGTTTATTTACAAAATTTACCTCATCTTCTTCTGAGATATATCGTGACCCTTCTGCTTCTTGCACTTCTTTCCCTTTTGTAGAAGCTCTAAAGATGGCTTCTTTGACTTCAGATGGTCCTCCTCTTCTCATTTCATATGCAGTTAGTATCCCATGAAGTTGCACCACAGTAATATTTTGAAGATCCTGTTTTTCTTCAAGAGAAGAAACTTTTGACTCAAATTTTTTCGTTAGAGATCTTAAAATTTTCTCAACCAAAGTAGATTCGGTTATTGTTTCTCCCAGGTTTCTCATACGATTTACAACATCATCAAGACGTAAAAAGAAACTGGCAATACTTTCATCACTATGCATCTTTAAATTTTCATATTCAATTCTGAGAGTTTGGAGTTTTGCACTTTTTACCTTTGCATCACCTTCATAACTTAGAATGATTTTGTCCCACATTTCCTTTGCTGTATTTAGCTGCATAACTTTGAAAAATTCAAATTCAATCATACTTCCTGTTATAGCATTGACCGCCTTTGCCTTTGATTCATAATTCTTCTTTTCAGTCGGATCTATTGGTATTGTAGCTGGATATTGATATCCTTATTGAACAATGGCCCATACATATGTTCCCATAGACTGAAGATAGGATCTCATCCTTGTTTTCCAGAAGATTAAATTGCTTCCATTAAAGAGGGGAGGCTTGATAGATGGTGTTCCATCTTGATTTCTCATCTTGCTTGATCTTCCTTCTAGCGGCTAAGCTTTTTCAGAAGGACCTGCTCCGATACCAATTGTTGGGAAAGATATTGAGAGGGGGGGGTGAATCAGTATCTTGATTTTTCAATAAAATTTTTACTTTTCTTTTCTCAAAAACCCATACGCTACTTTACAGAACAAAACTAGCATATATACGCGGATATCCTTAAGGAAACTCGCGTATGCTCAGATCTCTTATTATGCAGATAATTCTTATCTTAGATTATTGCATCATTCACTTATTAGATGTTAGTAAGTAGTAAACATGTACAGTAAGAATAGAATAAATCAACACACATAAGCATCACACATGAACACTAGGATTTTAGGTGGAAACCCAATTCAGGAGAAAACCACCGCTGCCGTCGTCTCAGTCTTCAATATTTATTATAAATAAAACATCTTACAACTGTGTACTGGCGCAGACTCATACCAGCACATAGGCACCCACCTGCAGAAGGCTACAACCTTCTGTCGTTTACCATCCTCTTTTGGAAGGGAGCTACAACCCCCTGCTCTCGTTTACCAGCCTCTCCTGGAAGGGAGCTACTACCCCCTGCTCTCGTTTACCAGCTATCACTGGAAGGGAGCTACTACCCCCTTACTAAAGGCTTTGTCCCTCAGCACCACTGCAGACCACGTTTCATCAATTTTCAAACTGGATCAAATAGCTTCAACTCAACCTTTCATTTTTCAACAAACATACTTTTCCCAATGCTTCAAACTGAACAGTGAAACCACTGTAACCAGAATATCAGAGATTACCCTGACTTCAGAATAGATATGCAGAAACACATTCAACCATGAGCAACCTTTAGTTCAAATTCCATACACGCTTTTATTTAAACAGACCCGTGTATACACGCACTTTTCATTAGACTAACCCACGTATACATCTGTGCATTTTTCAGTAAACCCTAACTTCCCATACACGCTTTTATCAGATCAGATCCGCGTATACACATGCATTTCCACAACAAACTCGTGTATAGATCTGTAAATGAAAGCTTTGCAAAAAAGACTAGATCTATAAGCTTACCCAGATTTATTCATTACCTTCAGAAGACTTTGCGCCAGATCCTCACCAGTTATTCTTCTGCAGATCATCTTAGAGATTCATCATCATCAGATCTAAGGATTTAGAAACATCCATGGTTGCATCATAGATTCAGATTTATCAATCAAGAACAAATTTCAATCATGCAGATATACTTCAAAGTGAAGTATTCATTCAATACCCAGACACATGCACACCCTTGCACCACTTCCGATGGTATTCCTGGACGAGACCAAATAGATATTCAAGCGCTCAATACAATGGGTCAATACCATGGTAACACCCCTTGGTATTCTAAATTTGGAGCGCAAAAGGGCATACGCGACTTGGCACGTACTTTTCCGCGTGCATACGCTACTTCGCCTTATCAAACCCACGTATGCTTTGTGACACATCATATTTATAATTTTTCTGTCACTTCCTTTCTTCTATTCCTGCTGAGCTGATCTGTAGATACATCATCCTTCCTTTTAACACACAGATACATCATCCTTACATATTTAACACATAGGTTTCTTATCATAGGCAACTCATCAAGAACAACTTCATCAAATAGGTTGCCATCAAGGACAACACATTGCATCATATCGCCGACAATCTATTTCATCAAGTAGGTTGCCATCAAGGACAACATATGCCAACACTATGTTTTCTGCTCTTTATCAGAGAAAGTGGACAGAGTGAAAACATTAAAGAAAATAAAAATTGACAGTGAGGAACACATCACCATTGACATAAATAAAGATCCCATAAATCAGCAGCTTGTATTTGATGTTCAAACCAGTTACAATCAGCAAGCCCTGTGGGTCTCTACAACTTCAAACTTCTCATATCAGCTTATGTATCTTCAATTTGCACACAGGGCATCAGTAGCTTCAGAAAAATATTACATGCAATTAGATGTCCAGAGAACAACATTTGCTCATCTTCTACAGAAGTATTTATAGAAGAATGAGGAGGCGGGATCTAGTAAAAGATCTCCTGGGTCAATTAATACAGATTGATGACTTCGTGGCCTTTGAGAGCCTCGATGAATAAATTTACAAGTGTTTATCTGAATTAATTGATTTACACTTAGGATTAAACTCAATGGGAGCCTTTGTTGACTTTTGAGGCTCTATGTCATGTTGAGGTAACTCTATTGTTGCTCCCCGAGGTCTAATGATCGAAAATATTTTTTTCTAGGCTATTCTTAATCTTTAAAATAGTTTTGCCGACAATTAGAGATAAGATATTTGATTTTTATTAATTGTTCAGCTATCTTCGGGAAAACACCTCTTGTTTCAGATAATGCCTAATCCTTCTTTGATTTCTGTGAGGTTGCAGGTGCCTTTAGGAGCTGGAGAGCGTTCGATTAGCCTCCGCTTGGGGTGGTGGAATCTTTCTCGGATCAACAGTTGTTTTCGTCTCTTCCTAAAACACCTTTAATTTACTTGAGAACTGTGTTTTAGGTATGATCAGTCTTATCCTGTGTCTTCCGGTATTTATGACATCTTTATCCATGGATTTAGGCTTTGATTTGCTGAATGTGTGCCTTAATCCTTCAAAATGTGTTAGGAAATCTTCAAACACTGATACTCTTTGTTTCTTTTATACATTGCTGTGTCTTGTCGATGTGCAGGCCGTGCAGGGCTCATATGGCATCAATGCCTCATGAAACATCGACGAGACACAATTTTTGAGCTGAGCGAATGGTTCTCTTTGATACATCAAGGCATGGGAATCATCATTCCCAGCCGTCAACTTTCCTTCTAATAAAATGGAAAACCATTGATAACCTGCAAAACACGAAACCAATTAAGAAATTCTGCATTTTGGTTTAAAATGCTTCAGAGGCATGGGAAGAGAGCAGGGTCGTTGGATGGCATCATCCAATAGTTGGGATTCATTAGAAATGATTAAACGAGAATGCAGGAAGAGAATAAATCAGATCCTTCGATCGCGTGGAGATCGACGGTGGGGATTAGTCGAAAAACATAAAGTGGAAAGGCGAAAGGTGATGAAAGCATGCGGGAAAGATCTGGGCCGTCCAATCTGGACATGTGGGCGGTCGAGATTCAATCAGAGAATCAAAATCGGCGAGGAGAGAATAAGGGTGCGATGGAAAACGCTGATGCGATTATGCGATTGGGGATGGCGATGTGATTGCACGATCGGGGAGGGCGATGCAATTGCGCGATCGGGGAGGGCGACACGATTGTGCGTTAACCGTTGATCTGAGGATCAGATCAACGGTGAGAAATGAATCGGAGGGATGGCTAATCGGGGGAACAAACAAACGCACCAAATGAAAATTGTGATGTTGTGCGGGCCATTCGATCAGCTCCAGATCGACGACAAATATTGCTTTAACTGTGCCCCAGCGGAAAATATTTGAAACATATGAAAAACCCAAATTTTCAAATAATATAAAGTTTTGGTGGATTGGGGCAGAATATATATATATGAAGTGGCAGGCGCTCGATTGTGGGGCCACTGGATGTATGGAATGATAATAGGCCCGGGGCGTATACAATAAAGGGCCAATCACATCGGAACTATCAGGCCCAGTCTTTCAATCAACCTATTCAAAACTTGTGATGCAATTAAGTGCCTTGGGACTTTAACCTCTGGTCCTGGGCATAGGTTATATGGAATGGAAAGCGGAGGGTGGGGTTTATACATACGGGACTTAATCGCATCAAAACTTTTGATGCGGTCTTTCAATCAACCCATCTTCATTTAAAAAACATAACTCGGCGCATTTAGACCAACACTTTGGGTAAATGGGTTTTTTTATATATAAAATAAATAACGGATTGGAGATGGATTTTCAAAATGGTTTAGTGCCCGATTGAGGGCCCAAAGGGTTATATGAGATAACAACATGATAGGGGGTTATGAACAGGGAGCTAATCACATCGAGGCTTTTGTTAACACAATGAAACAAACTTGCGTGCTTTGGATTTTCTCCGATGCGATAAGTGCCAAAATTTTTAGCTCTTGGTTCCAGCACCAAGGCACATGGTGGTGAAGTGGTTAATACTTGGCCCAAAAGGCTTAAACCCTTAATAAAAAATGGGTTTTTTCATAGAGTTTCAATGGTTTTCAAAGGGTTTTGGGGGTTTTGATATAGTCTAAAAATGAGTTTTAAACTATGCAAGGTGGATTTTATGAAGGGGAAGTGAGGAAAAATGGAAATCAGAGGAAAATGATGGGAAAAAAGAGATTAAAAATGAAGGTTAGTTTTTGAGTGGAGGAAGGGGAGAAAGGGGATTTTACAGCAATTCTTTCTCTTGAAATCAACAGAATTTTTGAGTTCTGAAGGGAAACAGCATTGAATATTTTTAGAAAAAGGTATGAGGTCTACAAGAAGCTTCAAAAAATAACATTTTGGTAATAAAAATTGTTTCTTGAAGGCTCCAAAAAAAAATTTGGCCACCTTTGATAGAACAAATTTTATAGGTGGCCAACAATGGCTCCACTTGGGGATGGTGCCTTCTTGAAGGCATCAAGAACTTCAGACCTGCATTTCTTGGGAAGGCTGATCAGTGACTCATCCATTGGGCTGCCTTCTTTGCTGGGAAAATCTTTTTTTTTTTCTGAAAACATATTAGCAGCCAGGAAAACACAATGGATCTTCATCAACCAGTTTTCTACCTACCCAATCCTATTGATCTAGCATTTTTTTTTTCTTCATTAGAGTGCATTTGGATTGGCAAACTCTTTTACAACATTTTATTATTTTGAAAATGGGAAATCTAATCTATTTCTACTCCTTATTTCTCCATGGACTCAGATTAAATATTTGATTCCATATGCTTCTCTACCTAATCTACCATCTGTTGGGATTAAACTGTCCAACTGATTTTATTCACTAAATTCTATGACAGAAATTGAAAACCAGTCAAGTCAAGATTAAGTTGTATGACCTGCTGTGATCTATGGCATAAAAACAAGCTGCACATAGACATTTCTTTTGTAGAAAACTTAAAACAAAATGGAAGGCTTAAGATCTAAAATTTTAAAGCACTTCCTTCATCCTTTTACAGCTCTGTTTTGACTCTTGTTTGAGTTGTTTCTTCCTTGTTCTCTGGTTCAGATTTTGAGCATGTTAGAACCAGATTTACATCTTTTTCGACTCAGAATGTAAAACAGATTTGAGTCATCTCTTGCATGGAAACTTAGGTTCAGGTTTTGAGCTTGTTTGAACCTTTAATTTCTATCCTAATCTATCTACTGATAAGCCAATATTAAACAGTTTGGAAAATTGAATTCACTATCCTATCAGCAGTAAATTTAAAACTAATTAGTCAAGATTAGGATGTTTGACTAACTAGAAGTGTGTTTTTCAAGAGTGGCATTTATGATTGCACACTTTCAGAATTTATTTCTCTTTTTGGTATGGGGTTGTACCTTTCTTGTTTTCACAATCTGCCCTCTTTTCTCTTTTTCATTTTTTTTTGTATTTTTGAATTTTTGACTTTTTTTAAAAGAAGAAACAACAACTAACTACATGCTCAGAACTAAGCTTTATTGACATTCCTATCTAACCTATTCTAAACATGGAGTATTTACATCTTCATATGATACAAAAGTGCCAATGTAGCCAGTTGAGTAATGTCATAAAGAAAAAGAAACTCTGGCTGCTTGTCAGGGGTATCCATAGTATATTTTGAAGATTTATCTTCAAAATAAAAACTATCACAGAAGGTGACAGATTTTCATGTCTCTGGCTCTTGCAAAGGATAAATGCTCGATAATTTGAGCCAGCTCAGATCTCCACACACTCTTCCAAAGGATCAACAAAGAAAAGATGAAGGTTCTCTTCTTTTTGGTCCTCCATGTCTGGTATATTGTCTGCTTCCAAGACTTCAGCTTTGAGGAGCATATCTTAAGAAAGTTTCCTGGAAGCTTCATCATTGTTAACAGAAAAGGAAGAAGATTCTTCTTGAGAAGATGGTATATCCTCAGTAGGATAGTCTTCTATTTGTTTCTCTCCCTCTTCTTCATCATCATCTGAACTGGAGGACTCATCATATTTGGCAGTGTTGTCCTCTTGTAGCCCTGGTAAGCTCTGGTTTAGTGGACTGTACTCTATGAGGAGGTTATTATATTCTTGAGCAAGGGTATGTTCAATTTCTTCATCTTTTTCAAGAGAAGGCCCGTTAACTTCAATCTGCTCAAGAATCTCTTCTATGTTTTCCTTTTCATCCTCTGAGATGAAAAGTTGTTGATCTCCAATCATATGCAAATTGGTACTGACGTCTTGTAACGAAGTGAAGCAAAGGTCCAGAGACCCTTGACCCTCTTCTGCACTTTTAAAGCTTTCTTCATCAATATCATAAATAGGCTGCCTTGGCTCATTACTCCCTTGAAGGAACTGATCTTCCTCCCATAAATCTGCTAATGATGATCCTGCAAAATTAATCTTTGGTTGGGAAGCATCATCACTAGATAGATCAAAGTTAGGAGAATCACACATATAAGTAATACTACCAGTCAAACATACTGGGTTATCAGCAAGTCCTTCTTCATTCTGATCTACAAAAGAGCTTTCTAAATCTGTACAACAAAGTTCTCTATGTGAATGGGCAAGAGTGTTTGTTTTGCAGAAAGTTTCAGAGAGCGACTATTTATAAATAGTCGAATCTATCTCTTTTTCTGTCAAAGGGGAGGATGTTTCTACGTTCCTTTGAACAGGACTACAACAGTTCTATGTCTCTCGCGAAGACTGATTTTGAGGCTGGATGTCTTCTTGAGCCTCGGCTGTAAGGGATGATGAATCAACATTTGAGTTTTTACGGATATCTTGAGGAATTTTTTTATTTCTTGGATCATCTCTTCCTCAACTGATTCATCTATGTTCTTAAAATTTTTCAATAGGATATTAAACTCATGAATGGTTGTTAAAATATCTTTAGGATGCATCTCTTCCAAAGCTTCCTCATTATCTATAATGTGTTGGGTCATGTTTTGTGATGGATCATAATATATTGCACCTAATGATAATGATGTAGTGTTTTCTTTATAGTTCTCATAGAACATATATTCAAGGTATCTTAAAGAACACAAACTACTAGATCTTAAGCATTCATACCAATCCCTAGCTTTTCCTTCTAATGTTAACATGAACATTTTCATTAGGCATTCTTCATGCCATTCAACTTTCAACCTCCATACATGTATGTGAAATTTGATGAGATGTAATAAAGGGTCATCAAAATTTTCACTTTGAAAAATAGGCAGGTTGTCATCCCAATTCACCTGGGGCATCTTATGTGGAAACCCAGGGATATGATCTCTACTCATTAGGGCATATCTTCCTTGTATTCTTGGAATCATGTTTGTAAATCAAGAAAGAGGTCACTGCGTCTGGTCAATCAGTTCAGGGTCTTCTACCAAGTGGAGTCATTTGGTATTTTGGGAGTTTCAAAGTGTGGAGTCCCCAGGTGGAAAATTTTTAGCTCATAAGGAGGTAAAATGTTTTATGGTTCCACCACCATGGGTTTTTTGTAGAGCTGCAAGGTTTTCAGGAACTGAATTAGCTCTTAAGGGTGATCCAAAAATAGTTGATAAGTTAATCCTAAGAGACTTCCTAAGAATAATTTCTGGGTTATCAACTGTCTTAGGTGGATCAGGGTCAGGATAGGCTCTAGTGTGAGTCTTTCTAGAAGCCACTATGCTGTGTTGTTTAGAACTAACTAAACAAGAAAATTGTTAACCATATATGACAAGCTTTGAGCGGTTTAACGGATCCTTTTCTAATATAACATTAATCCTATAGCCCTCTTACTGAGTTTGAATGGTTTTATAATTATTACGGGTTCTCCCGGTGGAGTCTTAAGGTCTGCAGGGTTATGGAGTTTCCAAGTGGAATTTTTTAGCTCTTTTGGAGGTAAGAGGTGTTATGGTCCACTGCCATGTTTATTGAATATCAATGTGAACTATTTTTGGATTTTTTAAGTTCTAGTGGTTGTACGGGAAACTAAGGAGTTTATAAAAAGCTAGCCAAGCGACTATGAACTCAAAAAATTCCACAGTGGAGTTGCCATTATGTTGGGGATGACAATGGGAGACAAAACCAAAATATGAACTCAAAAATTCCTCAGTGGAGTCACCATTATGTTGGGGATGAAAATGGGAGACAAAACTAAACTATGAACTCAAAAATTCCCCAGTGGAGTCGCCATTATGTTGGGGTTCCTATGTTTTGGCCATTGATAAAAAAACAAAAGATAAGACAACATCAAACCACTTTGGTATTCAAGCATCTAGCCCTTCTGAATCCAGAGAGGGATCTCTCTATGAATGAGTTTAAAGATGTGATCTTTAAATCCTGAAATGTGATTTTAGGCTAGTTATGAAGAGCATGGGTTTTGTTTGTTTTTTTTTTCTTGGACAAAGACATGATGAAGGTGAGGGCGGTTCAAAATAAAGGGTGAAGATGTCTGCAAGTGAAGGAATGATTCGGCTGACAGAAAAGGAAAATATAGTTTTAACCCATTGGGCTATGGAGTCATAGGAGGATTTTAATTGAACAACAAGTTTCAAGAAGGATCAATGGGGCAAGTCACTTATGTCAACAGGATCTCTTAAGTTGATTTTATGGAATGAAACAGATAGGAAATGGAGAGAAAAAAAATGAAGAACAGTGACCAGCCTAAGATCAAGTAAGTACTTTCAAACTATCTTGCTTCGGCATGTACTTAAGGAAAAACATAAAAGTATTCTGAGATCAGGTAAGTGCTTTTAAACTAGCTTGCATTGAAGTAATTTCAATTAGAAAACATTTAAAAATAGTTTTAACAGCTTAAGATCAGGTAAGTGCTTCTAAACTATCCTGCTTTCCGCATATTCTAGAGCAAAACACATATGATAATCACAAAGAGCAATCTAGATCATGCAAGTGATTTTAAACCAACCTGCTTTAATATACTCTAAAGGAAAACACATAAAATACTCATTTTAAAGAGCAATATAGATCAAGAAAGTTCTTTTAAACCAACCTTCTTTAATATACTCTTCAAAGGGAATGTTCGAATGAAGAAAACATAGAAAATAAATCTTTCAGTAAGAGTAGGGTACTATTGAGAGTAAATCCTAAATCTATGTTTGTTGTTCTTTATCAGATAAAGTGGACAAAGTGAAAACAATAAAGAAAATAACAATTGATAGTGAGGAACACATCACCATTGACATAAATCAGGATCCCATAAATCAGTAGCTTGTATTTGATGTTCAAACCAGTTACAATCAGCAAGCCCGGTGGGTCTCTACAACTTCAAACTTCTCATATCAGCTTATGTATCTTCAAGTTGCACACAGGGCATCAGTAGCTTCAAAAAACTACTACATGCAATCAGATGTCCAGAGACCAACATTTTCTCATCTTCTATAGAAGTATTTATAGAATAAGGAGGAGGCGGGATCTGGTAAAATATCTCCTGGGTCAATTAATACAGATTGATGACTTCGCGGCCTTTGAGAGCCTCGATGAAGAGATTTACAGGTGTTTATCTTCATTAATTGATTTACACATAGGATTGAGCTCGATGGGAGCCTTTGTTGACTTTTGAGGCTCTATGTCATGTTGAAGTAACTCTGTTGCTACTCCCTGAGGTCTAATGATCGAAAAGATTTGTTTCTGGGCTATTCTTAATCTTTAAAATAGTTTTGTTGACAATTAGAGATAAGATTTTTGATTTGTATTAATTGTTCAGCTGTCTTCGGGAAAAAACCTCTTGTTTCAGATAATGACTAAGCCTTCTTTTATTTTTGTGAGGTTGCAGGTGCCTTTAGGAGCTGGAGAGGGAACAGGTGGAAGCTTTCTCAGATCGACAGTTGTTTTTGTCTCTTCCTAAAACACCTTTAACTTACTTGAGAACTATGTTTTAGGTCTGATCTGGCTTATCTTGTGTCTTTTGGTCTTTACGACATCTTTATCCATGGATTTAGGCTTTGATTTTCTGAATGTGTGCCTTAATCCTTCAAACTGTATTAGGAAATATTCAAACACTGATACTCTTTGTTTCTTTTATGCATTGATGTGTCTTGTTGATGTGCGGGCTGCGTAGGGCTCATATGGCATCAATGCCTCATGAAACATCAACAAGACACAATTTTTAAGCTGAGAAAATGGTTCTCTTTGATACATCAAGGCGCGGGAATCATCATTCCCAGCCTTCGACTTTCCTTTTAATAAAATGGAAAACCATTGATAACCTGCAAAACACGAAACCAATTAAGAAATCATGTGTTTTGGTTTAAACTGCTTCGTAGGCATGGGAAGAGAGCAGGGTCATTGGATGGCATCATCCAATGGTTGGGATTCATTAGAAATGATTAAACGAGAATGGAGGAAGAGAATAAATTAGATCCGTCGATCGCGCGTAGATCGACGGTGGGGATTAGTCAAAAAAACATGAAGTGGAAAGGAAAAAGGTGATGAAAGCATGCAGGAAAGATCTAGGCCATCCAATATGGACACGTGGGCGGTCCAGATTCAATCGAAGGATCGCAATCAGCGGGGAGAGAATAGGGGTGCGATGGAAAATGCCAATGCGATTATGCGATCGGGGAGGGCGATGCAATTGCGTGATCGGGGAGGAAAATGCGATTGCACGATCAGGGAGGGCGATGCGATTGCGCGTTAACCGTTGATATGAGGATCATATCAATGGTGGGAAATGAATCGGAGGGATGGCTAATCGGGGGAACAAAAGAATGCACCAAATGAAAATTGCGATGCTGCGCGGGTCGTTTGATCAGCTCCAAATCGACGGAAGATATTGCTTTAACTGTGCCTCGGCGGAAAATCTTTGAAACATATGAAAAACCCAAATTTTAAAATAATACAAAGTTTCAGTGGATCAGGGCAGAATACATATATATGAAGTGGTTGGCACCTGATTGCGGGGCCACTGGATGTATGGAATGATAATAGGCCTGGGGCATATACAATAAAGGGCCAATCGCATCGGAACTATTGGGCCCGGTCTTTCAACCAACCCATTCGAAACTTGCGATGCGATTAAGCGGCTTGGGACTTTAACCTCTGGTCCCGGGCATAGGTTATATGGAATGGAAAATAGAGGGTGGGGTTTATACATACGGGACTTAATCGCATCGGAACTTTTGATGCGGTCTTTCAATCAGCCCATCTTCATTTAAAAAACATAACTCGATGCATTTAGACCAACACTTTGGGTAAATGGGTTTTTTGATATATAAAAGAAATAACGGATCGGAGATGGATTTTCAAAATGGTTTAGCGCCCGATTGTGGGCCCAAAGGGTTATATGAGATAACAACATGATAGGGGGTTATGAACAGAGAGCTAATCGCATCGGGGATTTTGTTAACACAATGAAACAGACTTGCATGCTTTGGATTTTCTCCGATGTGATAAGCGCCGAAAGGTTTAGCTCTTGGTTCCAACACCAAGGCGCATGGTGGTGAAGTGGTTAAGACTTTGCCCAAAGGGCTTAAACCCTTCATAAAAAATGGGTTTTTTCATAGAGTTTCAATGGTTTTCAAAGGGTTTTGGGGGTTTTGGCGCAAGGTGTATTTTATGAAGGGGAAGTGAGGAAAAATGGAAATTAGAGAAAAATTATGGGAAAAAAGAGAGTAAAAATGAGGGTTATTTTCTGAGTGGAGGAAGGGGAGAAAGGCGATTTTACAGCAGTTCTTTCTCATGAAATCAACATAATTTCTGAGTTCTGAAGAGAAAAAGTAGTGAATATTCTTAGACAAAGGCATGAGGTCTGCAAGAGGCTTCAAGAAATAACATTTTGGTAATAAAAACTGTTTCTTAAAGGCTCCAAAAAATGTTTTGGCTATTAGCCACCTATGAAAATTTTGGCAAGCAAACAGGTGGATAAATTGTTTATGAGCCTTCAAGAGATACATTTCCCATGAAAATCTCTCATCCTTGAAGCCTCTGTGTGTCCACTGCCTTTTTAAAGATCCTAACTGTTGTATCCATCCAAATAGTCTCACTGATTGCAAAAAATTGTGCTCCAAAAGGCCTACATTTTCCCCTTGTATCCCTGCAGAATGCCCCATTTTAACCCTTTTTTCCCCCTTGTCAAAATTCGACTCTTTCCCTCCAAATCCTCCCAAAATCCCCTATAAATCCTACACATACCCCTTGTTTGACCTATTTTCCCCTTTTTCCCTCTATCCTTACCTTTTCCTAGCCTTAAAAAGCGTTAAAAGGGCCCAAAAACCCACTTTCCACCTTATATTAAGGCCCATCCCCTTCAGGCCAACCCCCTTAATTTTTCTCCCCATGTGACCCGGGTGCTAGAACCTGGCACTAGCCCGAAGAGCGCTCATCGCAAATGTGTATCGGGGGCAAGGTCCACCGTCGATCTACACAGATCCGATGGTCTTCGCAATCCCATCGTGCCCATGGTCCCCACCCCTTTTCACCGCCCGATCGCATCACAATCGTCCATTTAACCCGCTGAATCAACAGTCCATATTCATCTGCCCTGGTGGTCCCTACACCAAAACATTGTGCAAAAACCGATTGTATCTAACGCACCACCTTTGGGAGGTGGGCGGTATTTTTCATTTCAGAGCGATTCCACTCATCGCATGATGCGTGGCTCCGTGCACTATTCATAAACCACCCTCCATCGCGCATTAACATTCATCCATAGATCCGGCGCGATATCATTATACACTGTCCGATCTGGGGTGGGCCATCTGACAGTGTTCGCACCCCCAATATGCTCGGGCGATAACCAAGGCAAACGTGACCCCTCGCCCACTGTCCATCGCCCCCCGATGCATTTTCAGCCGTCGATCTCCTCCTGAGATTGGACAGTCTGGACTAAATCCACGCCCCGTCATTGAACAAGTCCCGCCACGTCACCCATTCCACATGTTTTCATCACTTTTTTTGTTCGTCCCCTTTATAATTCATTCAAAGGTCAAATTTTAATGTTTTACATTAAAATTTCCACCTCGCCATCCTCCAAAGCATCTCCCGCTGATCCACTGTGTTCCTGCACAGTATCCTCTACATTCATCGTCTTCATCCATGCCACGTTGCCATTTTTGTATTCATCCACACCACCCTCCCCATGCATGTTTTTCTTAACGTGTTTTCGTGTTTTGCAGGGTTACAGGGAAGCGTAAAACCGCCATGGTTCATATGCACTATGGTAGTGACACAGTGCACAAAATAGGCTACATTCAGAGCCTGATATTACAGGAAAACGCCTGGAAGGCGCCTGCTGCACAAATTTCATCAAAGGACAGAGTTAAAACTCTGCAAAATCTCTCCAGTGCCATCAAAGCTCAGATTGCATAGACAAAGACAATACTGGAGCAGAAGAGATTTTAAGGCACGTAATCGAAGATTTTTTAGCCTTTTTTCACGTATTTAGAAGGCAAAGGTACCAATTCGAAGACATCGTGGACCGCTCAGAAGGTCCAATGCACGGAAAATTATATATATCAATGTTACCATAAGCAGAATGTTCCTACCAGTGAAAGGATGAAGTGCCCATGCTGCTTTCATTCTATACCATGTTCCTGAAGAGATATCAGCCCTGACGATAGTCCTATGCTGCCGGAATGCATTTGTTGCATGGTTTTGCAGACCTAAATCCTTAATCTGCATTTTTATTAATTCACCAGAGTGCTACAACAAGTACATCAAAGACACACTTGGAGTAAATGGAAGCTCGAAAAAGACCACTCTTTCATCCAAAGAGTGCCATAGATAAATGCACAGAATTTAAATAGAATGGGCTTCGGCCCTCTTTCTTTTCTTAGTTTTAATGCTTCATTTAGTTTTTCACCTACCTCCTCTTCTCTCTTCAGCTATAAAACTCATGAAGGAACTCATTGTAAAGGTTGTTGATCAGATATCTGAGATTTTCAAGTTGTTTCCTTGAGACATAGTCTCTGTGTGAAGTTGTAAGATAGGCCGAGGAAGATGTATCCAAGCTGAATATTCAAAGCTGTTGGCAATGTTGTACATGACTGGTGTTGCTCTTAATATGACAAGCACATTTCTTTGGATCCTGATTAAAGCAGCTGGTGATGTTTTCTATCTCTGTGTTTTATTTCATTTCATTACATTTCTTTTGGCACGCATCAGAATTCTAGCATAGGATTTACCCTTGATAGGTACCCTATGTCTCTGCTCTCCTTGCCTTTAATGTTTTTCTACTATATGTGTATATGTGTATCTGAGGATTGATTTCAATTGATTTAACCAGTGTAGTGGTCAGATATATCACTAGCTGATGTATGAATTAATGAGATCAGTGTTTTAGATGTTCTTATTAAGGTTTAATTGAATTAATTGGGGACAATGGGAGGTCTAGAATTTAGTTTCTATCTCACTAGGATTATTTTCTATTGGTTAAACTCTGATAAGTTCCCTTAGGTTGGAGGCCGAAGCATTGAGAGTTCAAAGTCTCTCTCTGATCTCAGGTCTTTAACTTCGTGTTCTAAATCTTTAAAGTTCCTTGTCTGAAGAGTTTACCTTTTAGGTTTTGGATCACAGGTTGTTAAATGGTACGTCCTGTCCCTGGATATGATTTCTGAAAGTTCACCTCAGAGGTTTCCTTTCCTTTCACTTTCTTTCTACCTTTCATGCCACACTATCATCTTTAAGATCCAAATGCTTTAGATGACTAGCCCAATCGAAAGCCTTCATATTGAATAGCAAGTAAACCCTTTCCTGACTCCATTTTCCCAATGGTCTTGAATGTTCCCTGAAATATCTCTCCTTTGCCTAAAATCCTATTTGCTCAACCTTGTCTCATTTTAAACCCTCCTTTCCTGATTCCTAACAACCAAACAAAAATCAAACAGACAAACCCTGTGCCCATAACTAGCCTAATATCTTAACTTTGACCTTCAAAGACAAAAACCTTTGCTCATATAGAGAGATCCCTCTCTAGACCCAGGAGGGCTAGATCCTGAGGTCTGAAAGTGGTTCAGATGTTTTCTCATCTTTTGGTCTTGCCAATCTGGCCAAAACATGGGAAACCCAACATAATGGCGACTCCGCTGGGGAATTCTGAGTATTTTCCACCCTACTACATCACAAGAACCTTAGAAACCTAGAATCTCTGGTTAGGTTGGTATTGAAACACTTCCATTTGTAATTCAATTTCCACACTATTTGTTGTGTTTCTCCCACACTCTTAGACAGAGTCTGGAAAGGGCCAGGTAGCCTCCAGATCTCAGACTCTTCCAAAGGTGAAATATCTGGTAAAATCCCTTACAGTCAATCTCTGCCTTGAGTTTGTTGTGTTTTTGAGATATCTTTGAAAAGAGACATCTCATAAGCACTGTGGTGGAGAGTGTACCCTCCAGAAACATCCTAAACCCTCCACCTGAAAACTCCATAGTTCAGTAAAGATCAAAGAATCCACTGGTGATCAGTAGGCCTGTTGATTATCTTGGTTCACACAAGACTCCACTGGGAGACCAGCCTCCATAACAACATCAACCACAATAGCAGTAACAAGTAGGGTTAAGCTGCTTGATTTGAAAACAACATTATAGCTTCAAGAAACATTCACACAAGAGCTTATCCTAACCCAAACCCACCTGAAATAGTTGACAACCCTGAGAGCATCCTCAAGAGATCTCCTGCACCTAAAATACCAACTATTTCTATCCACATCCATAGAGCTAACTCTACACCATAAGACTTTACAGCTCTATTAGAACCACCTTTTGACCTAGACCTACCAAACATACTACCAAGAACTAGGTCACTTAGTGTTCTAGACCAGCCAGACCTCGGGATTCCCGGTTCACCATCTCATAGCGGTCAGCAGATTAGGGACAGAGAGACCTCCCCATATACACCCCCTGATATTCACTTCCTGCAAAACATGGGGCTCTGCTGCCCTAAATCTGCTCAACAGTCTTCTGTTGGTCATAATACCCCTGTCATCCATATACCTGCAGCTCAAGTTAACCCTTTACCCCATCATAACATCAGTATGGTAGCTTGGTATGCACCTCTGGTCTTACCCCAACCTCTTGTACTTTTACCCAATGATTATCAATCAAAGATCCCACACTTCACTGCAAAAGATTCTACCACGGCTCAGCACCATGTAGATAGGATGGAAGATTCTTTTGACTACATGGAAATAGATGATGATACAGTCAAAATGAGAATATTTGACCAGAGCTTAGGAGGTGATGTGAAGAAATGGTTCAAAATCTTACCTCCTAATAGTATCCAAGATCTTCCTACTTTATATCAGACCTTCATAAAAAAATGGGAAGTTAAGGCCAACCCTCTCCAAATCCTAGCAGAATACAAGAATCTGAAGAGAAACATAGGAGAGAGTGTCCATGACTACTCTACAAGGTTTAACAGTGTTTATAACGCTCTTCCCCCACACATGAAACCTCCCCAAGGTTTGGCCCTAGTGAAATACCCTGAAGGCTTTGATGCTGACATGGCCTACCAGCTCAGGGAGAGAGTTTACAACACTTTGGAAGATATGAATAAAGGAGCATTGAGTGTAGAGGTTAATCTGATTGAGAAAAAATAAATATTGAGAGATGAGAAAAGGGTAACATATAGAGATGACAATATAGCTTCCACATCTGATCCTAATTATGACCGTCTATTTAAAAATGTGGAAAAGCTACAACAAATGATGGAAAAAAGGGTTGTCATAGTAACTAATCAGAACAGGAATCAAAATCACAACCAGAACCAGAACTTTAAAAGAAACAACACCACTCCCAACAGGCAAAGAGAATCAGATCAGTAAGTTATTCCCCCATTCCAAGAGAACTTTCTTGATGAAGATGAGGGAATCATAGAAGAGTCTGAGGGAAACACAATAAACATGTTTGAAGTAGAAAGCTCAATCCACAGCTATTCCACAGAAGAAGATCAGCCCTCACCCTCATATTGGGATGAGGAAAGATTGGAATCTGAGGATTATAGGTTGGGATTCGAAAATGCCATCATGCAGGTCAGAGAGTAGTATGAACTTAGGAGCAAGAAGAGCCTATATAACCCCAAAACCAAATCTCCTGAGATTACCATCAAGAAAAGGCCTGAGAAATATTCTAAAGCAACTGCTGAAAGTAACAAATCAGCAGCTAAGAGTTCTGGGAAAAACAAAGAAAAATACAACCAAAACACTGATAAACAAAGTCAACCAACTAGTAGCACTAGCACTGCAGTTAGTGCTCCTGATGAAACAGTTTCTAACACTGTACATAGTGAGAATCAGCCCACAGATTCTACCACCAAGGTGGTGACTAGCAAAACAGAGTTGAACATCCCAAAGAGTCAGCCCACTTTCAATTTGGAAAGTGATATTGCAAAAATTAAAATCTCTGTCCCACTCTCTGAGTTGACTACTCAAGATGTATATAAAGGCCAAATTTTGAAAGCGTTAAATCTAGGTGAGAATAGTGACACTGTCAACCTGAGTGATGATCAACCAACCCTTCTGTTTGGTCCAAAGATAGAAGGGAAGTTTCAAGAAGGGGTAGTACCCCCTTTCTATATCAGTCTCAATATCCATGATAAGATCCTTCACAATGCAATGCATGATTTTGGAGCGTCCCACAACTTGATGCCTAAGGTGGTTATGGAAAGGCTAGGCCTAGAGATAACCCGCCCCTATAAAGATTTATATTCATTTGACTCTAGCAGAGTAAAATGTCTGGGCCAAATCAAAGACCTGTGTGTGAGCCTCACCCAAATCCCAGCTAAATGTATGGTCATGGATGTCGTAGTGGCAGATGTGCCACCTAAGTATGGTATGCTATTGTCAAGGTCCTGGGGAGCCAAGCAACAGGGTACAATGCAGATGGATGGGGCATATGCCACAATTCCTATTTTTAGCCAACTTAGAAGACTGTACAGAGAGGCACAAATGAAATTCCTGGTTAGTAGCCCTGAAAAGCCTAAAAATTCTTCTTTGTACTCTGTACACATAGACCTGGACTCCTTTATCTTCTGCAACGATGAATCCTTGCGAAAGCTAGAATCAGAAAACATAGATGCAAACAGAGGGGTTGAAACTACAGATTTTAACATAATGGCCACCCTGGACTTCGAAGAAAACGAAGAAGGAAACCGTAGACAGTGCACTGAAACATAAATTCAGACCAAACAAGAAATCAAATGCAATCAGCCGGTTAGTCACCCCTCACGGACTCATATACCACATGAAGAATGAAAACTTCCACATCACAACGCAGAACCCGTGACACAACAGACCAGTGAAACCCTTGTTAGGGAAGGAAATGATGATAAAACAAAGAATGAACCCCTGTGGGAAATGAACTTTGATGGGTCATGCAACAAGAGAACTGCTGGAGCAGGGGTGTGGCTACATAACACAGAGAGTGACTACGCCAAGAGCCATGCCTATAACCTGCACTTCAAATGTACAAATAATATCACGAAGTATGAGGCTCTTATCCTAGGCTTGAATCTGTTGAAAAAATTAAGAGCCTATAGGATATCTGTGCATGGAGACTCTGAACTGGTCATAAAACAAGTGAACGGTGAATACACAGCGAAACACCCTAGGTTGAGAGCGTACAGGAATGATGCCATGGATGTATTGAAAACATTTGTAGAATATGAACTAGGGTTTGTTCCTAGGAGTCAAAACGTAATTGCAAATGGATTAGCTTGTCTAGCTAGTTCATACCCTAAGACTCCCAGGGATCAACAAATCATCATTCAGACCAAATTCAGGCCTGCAGTGCTAGATAACGAAAAATATTGGCAGGTTTTTGAAGGAGATAAGCAGATTGAAGATTTCTTGATAGGCAGGAGCGAGTTTGAGTTTTCTGATTCAGACTCGAAATTTTATGATAGCTGCCTAAGTGAAGAAACCTCAGACGAGGAAGAACCACCCTGTAACATAGAAATAAACACTTTAAACGAACAGATTGGAAATCCAAACGAAAAATGTGAAAACGTAGATAGTGAGGAAGTAGAGGTGCTGCAGACCAAAGATAAGAACATACCCCAAGGTCTGGCGCCTTTAGAGGACCTTTTTGACTTTGATGATGTACCAAAAAAGCCCACTATAGAGCATGCAGACTCTGATGTCGAGGAATGCAACATAGGCACTAAAAATAAACCCAAGATGATCAAATTGGCTAAGTAATTGCCAGGAAACATGAAGAAGAAATACATTGACCTATTCAGGGAATTCATTGATGTGTTTTCCTGGAGCTATGAGGACTTAAAGGCCTATGAAACAAACATCATACAACACAAAATACCTTTGAAAGAAAATCAGCCCTTCAGACAAAAAATTCGCAGAATAAACCAAAAGCAATTGCCTGCAGTTGAAAAAGAGATTAAAAACATGTATGAGGCAGGCATAATAGTTCCTGTGAGGTTCTCTGATTGGTTATCAAACCTAGTGGCTGTGAGAAAGAAAACATGGGAGATTAGGCTGTGTATTGAATTCAAGAATCTTAATAGAGCCTCACTCAAATAAAATTACCCTTTGCCAAAAATGGAACACATTCTTCAGAAGGTAGTAGGCTCAAAAAGGATCTCCCTGTTAGATGGTTTTTCAGGTTACAACCAAGTTTTAGTAATCCCTGAAGACCAACTCAATATAGCCTTTACCACTCCATGGGGCACCTTTATGTATGTTAAAATTCCCTTTGGACTTATGAACGCTGGTGCAACCTTCCAACGAGCAGTGGACATAGCCTTTTCAGATGAAATAGGACACTTCATTGTCATCTCTTTGGATGACATAACAATCTATTCCAAGACTGAAGAAGAGCACCTAGAGCATCTGAGAAGAGTGTTTGAAAAATGTAGAAGGTTTGGTTTGTCATTGAATCCTAAAAATACTGTATTTGGGCTGCAAGAAGGTAAGCTCCTTGGCCACATCATATCCGAGAAAGGGATTAATATAGACCCACAAAGAGTTGAGGGAATACTACAAATCACACACCTGAGAAACATCAAAGAGTTACAGTCCTTCATTGGGAAAATCAACTTCCTCAAGAGATTTATTCCCAACTTAGCTAAACACCTTAGGAATATGACTAACATGCTGAAGAAAGGTGTAGGAGTTAAATGGATTGTTGAGGCTAAGAAATCTTTTGAATCATTTAAACTTTCACTCAACTAGGATCCTCTCCTAATCAGCCCAGATTTCTCAAAGGATTTCCTGATTTTTTCATTTGCCTCCAAGCATACAGTGGCTGCAGTTCTACTGCAGAAAAATCCAGAGGGAATGGAAAAGCCCATTTCTTTCTTCATCAAAGCACTGAGGGATGCACCCTTGAAATACAACATAATGGAAAAACATGCCTATGCTCTAGTTAAGGCCTTGAAAGACTTTAGGGTGTACATATTGCATTCCCACACCATAGCCTATGTACCCAACATAGTGGTTAAAGACATCTTGTCCCAAGACCAAGATGGGAAAAGGGGAAAATGGATTGTTGTAATCTTAGAATATGACCTTGAGATAAAACCCACAAAACTGATCAGAGGTCAGGGCTTAGCTCAAATAATGGCTGAATCAAATCTGCAAGCCCTTGACATAAACATGATAGATGTCTTGGATGAGTAGGAGGGATTTCCTGATCCCACTATTAAGGAAAAATTTCAAAACTCTCCATGGTATTCTGACATCCTGTACGTTCTCACAAACCTCAATGCCCCTCCAGAATTATCAAATACTAAGGCCAGATTCCTAAAGCTAAAAGCCAAAAACTATTGCATTCTGAATGAATGTTTATAATGGAAAAGTGCAAATGGACTATTCTTTAAATGTTTGCCTAAAAATGAGGTAGAGAGAATTAAACAAGAATTCCATGCAGGAGAGTTTGGAGGCCACCTGAACTGGAAGGCCACTACAAACAAAATACTCAGAGCTAGTTACTATTGGCCTACACTCTTCAATGACATCCATAAGATGATAATTTCCTGCCACCAATGCCATATTTTTAAAGGCAAAATAAAGCTCCTCCCCTTACCTCTACAACCCATCACTGTTGAAGGTCCCTTTATGCAATAAGGCCTTGATTTCATAGGATAAATTCACCCTACTTCTTCTGCACAACACAAATGGATCTTAACAGCCATAGACTACTTCACTAAGTGGATAGAGGCTATACCTACTAGGAATGCCACATATTCAGTCATCATTAGGTTTCTAGAAGGCCATATCCTCTCTCGGTTTGGTTGCCCAAGAAAAAAAATCACTGATAATGCTGCTGCTTTTGGATCCAAGAAAATGGTTGATTTTTGTCACAGATATCGAATAGCACTCGGTCATTCAACTGCCTATTACCCATAAGGTAATGGCTTAGCTGAATCATTAAATAAGAGCCTGGTGACCATCATCAAAAAGCTGCTGGAAGAGAACAAAAATTCATGGCATAAGAATTTAGTGCATGCCCTATGGGCTGACAGGCTTACAACAAAGAAATCCATTGGCATGTCACCATACCAACTTGTCTATGGAACATAAGCAGTGTTTCCTACCAGCATTGGAGTACCAGTGATTAAACTTGTCCAAGAAATCCAGACAGAAGAAGATAGCATGGTAAGAAGGATAAACCAAACAATTCATATCCAACAAACAAGGGAGGAGGTCTATAATAGAGATGTGAAAGTCCAGGAAAATATAAAGAAGATATTTGACAAAAGAACTAAGGCTTCTAATTTCAAAATTGGAGATAAAGTTTTGAAGTGGGACTCAATGAGAGAGGACAAAGGAAATCATGGCAAGTTTGACAGTTTGTGGCAGGTTCTATACATCATCCAAGCCACTGTGGGTCCAAATGCATTTTTTCTACAAGAACCAGATGGTACATAGCTGTTTGGGGGTCCTGTCAATGGCAGGATGCTCAAACACTACTTCTACTTATTTCTGATTTCCAGTCTCCATTTCCATTGTAAATACCATTGTTATGTTATGTTTTCAAGAGAAAGAGAAAATGTTCCAAAAAATAGAGAGAAAGGAGAGGTTCAGAAATGCTCAAAACATGAACCTCAGAAATGCAAAGGATTGGCTCTAATATGATCAAAACCTGAGCCAAAGAAGTAAAACAGTTGGTTCTAACATGTTCAAAATCTGAACCAACAATTAAGGAAGAAGATCAGCTCCAACCAGCCCAAAACCAGAGTTGAATGAAGAAGAGAAAGTGACTCTAACAAGCTCAAAACTCGAGTCACAAAAGAAAGAAGGATACTTCAAAATTTCAAATCTCAAGCCTTCGAGATTTTGTTTTCAATTTTCTGCAAATTTTTGTCCATGTGCAACTATTTTTATGCCTTGGATCCACAGCAAGCTAGACTACCTAATCCTAGCTTGACTGTTTTTAAATTTCTATTATAGAATGTAGAGAAGAAATCTGCTAGACAGTCTAATCCTAGAAGATATAGTTTAGGTAGAGAAAAATATGAGGCCAACAGTTTAATCTAGTCTCATGGAGTAATAAGGGTAGAAATAGAATAGGTTTATTTCCTTGTTGGTTAAAAAAAAAAAAAAATGATGTAAAGGGTCTGCTAGTTCAAATGCACCCCGGAAGAGAAAATGGTAGGATTGTAGGAATGGGTAGGTAGATTGGTTGGGAGATTTTTTCTGCTAAATTGATGTCTTCACAATTGTGGCAGTTGAAAATCAAAGAAGAAAAGTGGCTCAAGCAGTAGGCATCTGGCCTACTCCAAAGATCACTTCTGAATTCTTGACTCCTTTAGGAAGAAGCCATCCCCATGTGGAGCCACTGTTAGCCACCTATGAAATTTTTGGCAGGAAAATAGGTGGCTAAATTTTTTATGAGCCTTCAAGAGATACATTTCCCATGAAAATCTCTCATCCTTAAAGCCTTTGTGTTTCCACTGCCTTTTTAAAGATCCTAACTGTTGTATCCATCCAAAAAGTCTCACTGATTGCAAAAAATTGTGCTCCAAAAGGCCTACATTTTCTCCTTGTATCCCTGCAGAATGCCCTATTTTAACCCTTTTTTCCCCCTTGTCAAAATTCCCCTCTTTCCCTCCAAATACTCCCAAAATCCCCAATAAATCCTACACATACCCCTTGTTTGACCTATTTTCCCCTTTTTCCCTCTATCGTTACCTTTTCCTAGCCTTAAAAAGCGTTAAAAGGGCCCAAAAACCCACTTTCCACCTTATATTAAGGCCCATCCCCTTCAGGTCAGCCCCCTTAATTTTCCCCCCCACGTGACCCAGGTGCTAGAACCTGGCGCTAGCCCGAAGAGCGCTCCTCGCAAATGTGTATTGGGGGCAAGGTCCATCGTTGATCTACACAGATCCGACGGTCTTTGCAATCCCATCGCGCCCATGGTCCCCACCCCTTTCCACCACTCAATTGCATCACAACCGTCCATTTAACCCGCTGAATCAACAGTCCATATTCATCCACCCCAGTGGTCCCCGTGCCAAAACACTGTGCAGAAACCGGCGGTATCTATTGCACTGCCTTCGGGAGGTGGGTGGTATTTTTCATTTCAGAGTGATTACACTAATCGCATGACGCGTGGCTCTGCGCATTATTCATAAACTTCCCTCCATCATGCATTAACGTTCGTCCACAGATGCGGCGTGATATTGTTGTACACCGTCTGATCTAGGGTGGGCCATCTGACAGTGTTTGCGCCCCCAAGATGCTCGGGAAATAACCAAGGCAAACACGACCCCTGGCCCACTGTCCATCGCCCCCCGATGCATTTTCAGCCGTCAATCTCCTCCTGAGATCGGAAGGTCTGGACTAAATCCATGCCCCGTCATTGACCGGGTCCCACCACGTCACCCATTCGACGTGTTTTCATCACTTTTTTCGTCTGTCGCCTTTATAATTCATTCAAAGGTAAAATTTTAATTTTTTATGTTAAAATTTCCACCTCACCATCCTCCAAAGAATTTCCTGCTGATCCACTATGTTCCTCCACAGTATCCTCTGCATTCATCGTCTTCATCCATGCCACGTTGCCATTTTTGTAGTCATCCACACCACCCTCCCCATGCATGTTTTTCTTAACATGTTTTCTTGTTTTGCAGGGTTACAGGGAAGCATAAAACTGCCATGGTTCATATGCACTATGGTAGTGACACAGTGCACAAAAGAGGCTGCATTCAGAGCCTGATATTACAGGAAAGCGCCCGAAAGGCGCCTGCTGCACAGATTTCATCAAAGGACAGAGTTAAAACTCTGCAAAATCTCTCT
Organism: Pinus albicaulis; assembly: GCA_034641835.2. NCBI lineage: Eukaryota > Viridiplantae > Streptophyta > Pinopsida > Pinales > Pinaceae > Pinus > Pinus albicaulis. The sequence goes on from MU968317.1 coordinate 29,299,577, forward strand.
GACGCCATTAAAGCTAAGATTGCATAGACAAAGATAGTACTGGAGCAGCAGATATTTTAAGGCACGTAATTGAAGATTTTTGAGCCTTTTCTCATGGATTTAGAAGGCAAAGGTACCAGTTCGAAGACATCGTGGACCGCTCAGAAGGTCCAATGCACAGAAAATGATATATATCAATGTCACGATTAGCGGAATGTTCCTACGAGTGAAAGGACGAAGTGCCCATGCTGCTTTCATTCTATACTGTGTTCCTGAAGAGATCTCAGCCCTGACGACAGTCCTATGCTGCCAGAATGCATTTTTTTCATGGTTTGGAAGACCTGAATCCTTAATCTACATTTTGATTAATTCACCGGAGTGCTACAACAAGTACGTCAAAGACACACCTGGAGTAAATGGAAGCCTGACGAAGACCACTCTTTCATCCAAAGAGTGCCATAGATAAATGCACATAATTTAAACAGAATGGGCTTTGGCCCTCTTTCTTTTCTAAGTTTTAATGCTTCATTTAGTTTTTCACCTACCTCCTCTGCTCTCTTCAGCTATAAAACTCATGAAGGAACTCATTGTAAAGGTTTTTAATCGGATATCTGAGATTTGCAAGTTGTTTCCTTGAGACATAGTCTCTGTGTAAAGTTGTAAGATAGGCTGAGGAAGATGTATCCAGATTGAATATTCAAATCTGTTGGCAATGTTGTACATGACTAGTGTTTCTCTTAATATGAGAAGCCCATTTCTTTGGATCCTGATTAAAGCAGTTGGTGATGTTTTCTATCTCTGTGTTTTATTTCATTTCATTACATTTCTTATGGCACGCATCAGAAATCTGGCATAGGATTTACCCTTGATAGGTACCCTATTTCTCTGCTCTCCCTTCCTTTAATGTTTTTCTTCTATATGTGTATCTGAGGATTGATTTCAATTGATTTAACCAATGTAGTGGTCAGATATATCACTAGCTGATGTATGAATTAATGAGGTCAGTGTTTCAGATGTTCTTGTTAAGGTTTAATTTAATGAATTGGGGACATTGGGAGGTCTAGAATTTGGTTTCTGTCTCACTAGGATCCTTTTCTATTGGTTAAACTCTGATAAGTTCCCTTAAGCTGGAGGCCGAAGCATTGAGAGTTCAAAGTCTCTCTCTGATCTTAGGTCTTTAACTTCGTGTTCTAAATCTTTAAAGTTCCTTGTCTGAAGAGTTTACCTTTTAGGTTTTGGATCACAGGCTATTCAATGGTACGTCCTATCCCTGGATCTGATTTCTGAAAGGTCACCTCGGAGGTTTCCTTGCCTTTCACTTTCTTTCTACCTTTCATGCCACACTATCATCTTTAAGATCCAAATGCTTTAGATGACTAGCCCTATTGAAAGCCTGCATATTGAATAGAAATTAAACCCTTTCTTGACTCCATTTGCCCAATGGTCTTGAATTTTCCTTGAAATATCTCTCCTTTGCATAAAATCCTCTTTGCTCAGCCTTGTCACATTTTAAACCCTTCTTTCTTGATTCCTAACAACCAAAAAAAAAAAAAACAGACAAACCCTGTGCCCATAACTAGCCTAATATCTTAACTTTGAGCTTCAAAGACAAAAACCTTTGCTCATATAGAGAGATCCATCTCTGGACCCAGGAGGGCTAGATCCTGACGTCTGAAAGTGGTTCGGATGTTGTCTCATCTTTTGGTCTTGCCAATCTGGCCAAAACATGGGAACCCCAACATTGGCCACCTTTGATAGAACAAATTTTATAGGTGGAAAACATACAATACTCCCGAAAACTCTGATATACGTGAATCTTTCTTCTCCGAACCAATCCCCAATCGAGGATAAATCAACTTTAGCCTTCTCAGAAAGTCTAGGAGGGAATCGGCAAAAAAGAGTTTGATAAACTAGGATGAGGAAATCTTGAAAAACTCTATAAACATGGTTTTTAAAATGCCCCTTCCACAAGAACTTGTGATATATATGAATAGGAGTATGATCTTTAGGGGTCCATTTCCATCCTAACATGGGAAATTCAGAATTGAAACAAAGGGCATCTGGAATGTAAGCACAAAGTAAAAAGGAGTAGTATTTCCTGTGTTTTTTTCCTTCCTATACTCAATAATCCTATTGTCTATCTTATCAGAAAGAATGACAGCCGATTCCATTATTTTAGAGTTTACAGTAGAATGAATTAAAGGAATCATTTTTATAGAGAACCTAGCTGAATTGTCATTTATGAATAATATGCACATCATTGTTGTGGTGTAACAGTATGGAGGCAAAAGGGATTCCACTGAGTACATACCTGATGCTTCATTTTTGTGTTTTTTGGGAGCCCTTCTCCATTCTCTAATTGGCTCCTCCTGATTTTCATTATTTGCAGCAAATTCCTGGATGAAGGATTTGCTGTAGATTTTCTGTGGTTCCAGAAGGTGGTACATTGCTTTAATGTCCTCTGCTTTAAATGACCCAAATGTTGCTCCAGAAGCTTAAACAAACGTCCTGTTCTGAATGGTCACATTGTCAATCACCCACCGAATCACATCATAGTATGGGAAAATGTTTGCTTGAGTTGCAATTCGATGCAGGAACAAATTTGCAAGTTCTTGAAGAGAATTTTCTGAATCAAACTCTGAATCATCCTCGTCAGGAATTGTTGCCTTCGCCACAATAACCTTAGGATTTTCCCTTTCAATGAGGTTATATACGTCTTCCCAGGATAATTTACCAAGACCTTGGTACGACATGTCTGTAACTGGCTTAATTTTAGTTGGTTTCTCTTTAGGTGCCATGGTGAAAACAGGGGCTTTTGCAACGACAACAACTTTTTCTTTCCTGGATCTCTTCGACATTTCGGTATCCGGTAACGTTTCCCTCGCTCTGCGAATGAAAGGGTTGGAAGTTTTTTGGTTCTGAAATGGAGGAAAATATTTCAAAAGTGATAGAAAGAGAATAAAGAGAACAGCTATATGAAAGATTTATTCATTAATTTTCATTTATAACTTTGTATTTTAAACTTAAATTCTCTCTTAAGAAGTCACACTCACGAATTCGAAATAGAATCAATAACCATCATCCTTCTGATTTTCTATTAATAATAAAGGTACAATTGGATATCAACGGATTTTGAAATGAAAACATAAAAATTTCCCTTGAAAGCATGCGATTGCGATGAATCAATAATATATGTGCAATTTCAAATATAAATATTAAGTGTTAATTGCATCGGATATTTCAGTATCATGAATGATTACAACGTTTGTTTCTCCGAAATGTGATTGTGATCAATTGCATCGCATCGGAGTTTTGCAAATGACCGAAAAAATAGTTTGCATTTTGCGATTTGCGATTGCGATGGCGGCAGGGCCCATTGCATCGGAGATTTATAAAATAAGTGTATTATATGATGCTCTTTCAAAATGCGATTGTGACCAATTGCATTGCATTGAAACAAACATGAAAGTTTAAAACCTTTTGTGATTTGCGATTGTGATTGGTTCAATCGCATCGGAGTTTTTTGAAACACAAATATATAACTTAAGATATCTCTGATCATGTGATTGCGATTACTGCACGTCGTAATTTTTCCATTTAAATACTTTTATGTGATAAAGTCTTTATATTACATCGGATCGGAAATTATTTCAATGTTGGATTTGTTTATACACACTTGTTAATAAAGATATGAAATATGTATTTCTAACAATGAACTCTTATTTCTAATTAAAAAATGATTGGATTGCTTCTAAATCTTTTATTTCTATCTAAAAAGAAAGATAAAAAGGGGACCTATTTCTAAATGAAATTTATTTCTAAAAATTTAGAAATGGGGAGGGTTGTTGTACAGTACAACACAGAGAAAAAGAACCATCCTCGTGACTCTGTTTCATTTTTTAATGAGGTTGACACAAAAAAAGAACCATCCTCATTTTGCAATTGGACTAGTGAGTGTGCTTTGGAAAATACGTAATCTAATGGAGTCAACATGATAAGTTATAACATGCGTTGGCGGGTCTTCTCCAGGGTTTTCATTGAATTTTGGAATTTTAGAGGGTAATTTCTGTTAAATCACTATTCAGCAAGGAGACTAACTAATGGGACTAGCTTGATATTGCACTGAAGATGTGAATAAAGGATCAATCCATTCAGTACTAATGAGGGATGAACCAGATAGGATTCCAGATGATGACATGGGTGAATTCAATGGACAAAACATTGAAGACGAAGCAACAGTAGATGTGGTCGCAACTGAAATAAATGGTTCAGTCTAGGATGTTATCTCATCCATGGTCAAATGACCTAGTGTATACCCTATAGAATCTATGAGAACTCGAAGTGAAATAAAATATAAAAAAATCAGAGGAAAAGACTCGTATAGGTAAAGCTCCTACCAAAAATGAGTTGGAGTTAAATGTGTCTCGTCTTGTGATATTTCTTCAATTGAAATCAAACCAGGTGGAAGATATTCGCCATCTGGCTCAAAGTATATTTCAAGCGGTTGACTATGTGATATGGGAGACTTAATGGCTACAATAGATTGTGGAGTGACCAATACAAGAACAACTTCCGGTTGTTCGACATCAGGATCAAGATTTTCTCCACTTAGGGAATATAGGAACTGAAATATAAGGGGATGATAGACACTATTTTATTGGTCCTGGGGATGATGTCCAGTTTGACCAATAACAACTTCCCCCTAAAGCACAATGGGATCTGAATCAACTTCCAGTTGAAAAACGTTGGTTTCGAGAGGTACAGTCTCATTGATTAGATGGATCGTGACCACGGGTAGTTGTGAGGACTCTGTCTCGACAACACTAGACAAACCAAGATGTGTAGAAACAACTTGTGCTGAATCTAGTATATTTGAAGATGATGCTTCACCAGAGGTACCAATAGTACTGGTTTCAGTAGAGTGATGTCGTCTTCACCGACCAGGAGTAACTTCTAGTGGTAAAGGTGGTTTCAATGCTAATCTACGCGAACGATGGGGAAAAGGATTTTGTTCTTCCACGATGATTGATTTATTTTACCCAAAAAACAAATAAACAAAATAAAAGGGTAATGCTAGGAAAAAGGTTTACCAAGAAACTGTGAATTGCGGAATACCTCCTGGAAAACCAAGAAGTATAGGCAGGTAATCTCCCTGAATGCTTTGTTCGGTGTATCACAATTTACAAAGCAGCCGACTCGGTTCACTATGGATGGATAACAATATAGATGTTTCCTCCCAAATATACCCGAAGGTACGTAGAGGCCCAAGTCTATATTAGCGTTGTCTAATGTGGAACCGCACAGTGAGAGCACCTCTTTATACTTTCCGTACTGTAACACCGCCTGATATACCCGAAAGTACGTGGACAAGCTACGATAAAATTACGTACATGGAGTGAGGTATCACATTTGGAATGTATCATAGACAATTAGCAACTACTATGTTTTACAACGTCAGAACATGTCTCTAACCTAGACCTTCTAAATTTTATCAGTATGGTTCCAATGCTTCGTTAAGTAAATTGATGTAAATTTTAATTTGATCTTGTTTATCAATTTTCCTTTCAAGGTTTACCGTGGTGATGTGATGGAAATTCCTAAAATGCAAACTAAAATGATAAGCAAAATTTTCACTTTTAGCTTTTTCAATGAAATTCTTAGCTACTAAAGGAAAAGAGCAATAAATTTGAGAGAAAACAACAAAGAGCACAAACTAATATGCATCTTTCCTAATTTTTCCTTTGTAAAACACACAATCCACTATGTGAAAATGCATTTTTTTCTTTTCAATCCCTTTAATGTGTTTGCAAAAAGGAAACTATGTGCATGAAATCACCAAAAAACAAATTCCTTTTACTTTTAGAAATGAGGAATTTGAACAACAATTTCTCTTTTTAGGAAAAATGAAGAATTTAACTACAAGTTCTCCTATAGGAAATGAAGAATTTAACGACAATTTCCTTTTCAAAAGAAAATGGATCTAATGCAACAATGAAAATACTTTGAAATTGATTCGTCAATGATAAAGAAAAACACTTTAAATAAACATTGAACAAAATTTTCTTTCAAAGGAGGAAGAGGTATATAAAGTTACTGGTCTCTATGAGGCATCACGCAGTTTGAAAAAACAACAAACAAAAAGTGAAAGCAAATTCAATGACAAATTCAATGGGAATTTGGTTGGTTCTAGGGGGAAACGAAATCTCTAAGGGGAGACAGTGCATTGCAAAGCACCCATGAGTGGGAGATAGTGCTATGCAAAGCACTGTGTCCTATTCAACAGTACGTTGGGCGCAATAGAGAACAAAAACTCAGCTATTTAACACACTTATAATGCAAATTTTGATTTCAAAAATCCTAATCTTTAAGAGTAAATGCTACTAGGTGAACAAGCAGAGGAAAACAGAGGAAAATACACCAAGGATGAAGGGTATACTCCCCAACAGAGTCACCAATTTGTTATGTGGAATTATGGATTACGAATAAAAAATTCTTCCCTAATTGTGGTGCTCATTTAGAACAACAGGTTAAAGACTTTGCAACTACTTTTCCTAACAGTAAATAGACACACATAATAGATCAATAAAATTACTTGGAGTCCAAGCGCTTCCAAGTCTCCTTTTGTCGATTTTTCTATAGCTTCAAATCCAAGCTAGATCGCCAAAATAATTCCTACTAGAATGAACACTAAACAAAAAAAATATTGCAATATACATATGTCTACTCAAGTTATTCAGTTAAATCAATGAAACATGAACCACATACAGTAGATAAGAATTCATAATATGAAAGAGAAAAGTATATATAGATACATATGTGGGAAAGTAAGCAACAATATTTATTAATGGATATAAGGGGAGGTTACAACCAGTGATTGATTTGATGTCACCATCTCCAGCATCATCCCAGCCTCATCACAATGCAAATCTCTCCAATAGCATATCACTCAAATCAAATCCTCAATTGAAATTCCACCAGCATTTCTCTACTCAATTTCTTCCTTCTTAAGCACTAGGATCTGTGCTCAATTTATAGAGGAGTTGAAGGTAGTTTCACAATAAATGACTTTCTAATAATAGGAAAGACATGTTTTGAAGCTTAGAGATGTAAAATGGACACATGGATTTGAAGTTTGACACATTTGCACTCTTCTAGAAGACACTGGCCAAGTGGAGATTCCGGAACAATGATAATTTCGCTCCCAATTTGGCCAATGCACCCTTGAGTGTCGCGAAGTGCTTTGAAAAGCACCATTGAGTGGGGTTACCTGCATATGCAAAGCACTTATCGCCTTTAGAGACCGTGTTGGTGAGATCATAGGTGATTTATCATGTACTTCAAATCTTCGAAACCTTGCAATGGAAGTCATGGATGATTTATCTTGTTCTTTGTCTTAGGGCATGTAGCAACTGAAATGATAGGGGATGATAGACCCTACTCATTAGTTATGGGGATGATGTCCAGTTAACTATGTCATTGGGAATGATACCCAAATTGACCTATAACACAATTGGTCATGTGGGGATCTGAATAAAACATGGTGGAGTCGCAAATTATTAGCGTAAATTCTTAATGCAAGTGTATGAAAATAGCTCACTTTACTGTACTTGACAAACAACCCTATCAACAAATATGGCTGCTTAATTTCTTTAGATTTTCAAGTGATAGTTAAAAAAAATGCTTCCATAAACCTAATCTATCAAGTAAAAGTAGTTAAACAATGAAAAGAAGGAAGAAAATTCTCCACACATCCAATGGACAAGACAAGATATAAATAATTTTGTATGTAATATAACACATGGGAATGGAACAAAGAATGATGTTACTAGTCCCCCTCAATGGAATGGGTTCTTAGTTGTCCCCAACGCTTCAGATCCAAAAGTTTCTCTCTCTCAATGGTGTAGAAAACCCAAAATGTGTTAAACTCTATGGGATCTCACAAAGAAAAGAAAATAGTAGCAGTAATGAGAATGATAAAAGCATGAAAATGACTGTGATCAATGTGAAGAATGAATGGGAAACCCTCCTATTTATAAAAAAGTATTGAGTTATCCTTGATAATGGGGAATAATAAAATATTATTAACCAAGATCTAGATCTAACTTGGAATATTTTATTATATTTTGTTGGAGGAAAAAGGTATTTAAATTGGCTAAATACTTTTATCTAGAAATAATAAACAAATAAATGATCTATTTATCTTTTCAAGAATGTGGTTAATAAATAATTAAAAAATAGTGGTTTGTTTAATTGTTTCTGGGTGATTTAGTCAAATTTAACGAGGAATAATAACTAAATAATTATTTAATTAATTATTCCTAAAGAAAAATAAGAAAAATAATGATTTATCTAATCATTTCTCTTAATTGGGTTAAATATGACTGGGAATATTATTTAAACACTGTTTTAATTGATCATTCCTAGAGGAAAATAAAATAAATATGGATTTTTTAATTATTTCTCATAGTGAAAGTAATTTTACTATGATAAAATTGGTCTTACATTGTGTACTTTGATCCATCTAATTGTAAATGGTTAGATGACCAAAAATTGGTGTAACACCAATACTGCATTGACATCTCAAAAGTAGAGAAGTTGAACACGCAGTTGTTACACAACATTTTGTCACCGTCCCTACATTTCCCATCCCGAATACTGAAGAACTATCAGAGTGACCCGTTTGTACTGTCACACATCATGATGAATGCCATTGCATCCCTTAACATGTAAGGAACACAATCTCTATTGATCATTCCAAAAGTTGACCCCTTAAAACATATGCTTTTGGGTCAGCGTGGTTGTGCAGTTATGGCCTCGCGCTAATGGCCAGATTTACACTGGGCCTCGTGCCATGGTTGATCTGTCTTTGAAGTGAACCCGCGATGAAATAATTTTGGAAGCTTTATTAATATGGAGAAGAAGCTTCTAAGATCTAACATATTTGTGGGTGGATTCATGGATGTTTGTTCGGCTGGACGAGGTGGAGTTTCTCCCTTTGGCCTTCTAGTTCCTACAAAAATGAAACTTCCCAAAGGGATAGACCTTTCCTCCACCATATGTGGATCCCTAAACTCATCCTCCACTCCTATATATCCCTCTTCATTCCATTGAATCAACTAGCTAGACATAGCTAGAATAGACCAAGAGTTGATAGCAAAGAATAGTCCATAGTTGTGAGAGAGAGTTTGAACCTTTCACCTCTTCAACCTGAATTGATGAACGAATGCTTTGAGATGTGCCTGATTGAATCCGTTGAAGGAGGTCTACAGCGTCAGGACACAGGTTGTAAAATCACTTTTTATATATTAATATGACATGACTCATTTCTAGTTCCATCTTTGTCTATGTTAGTATTCGAAGTTTCTAACTCTCCTTGACAAGTTGGATATTTGTAAATGAATATGTATGCTTATATGCTTTTAGTTTTTGCTTGATATTTTTGTAGGTGTGTGAATCTCACTACCAATGGCGCACGAGGCTTGAAGGAAACAAATCAAGGGATCGCTGCAACATACTACATCAAGAGCGTTGGATTGAGGTAGGACATCTATTCCAATCTTCATTTCGTTTATAAACTAGGAATTTAGAAACCAACATGTTCCCTTGTTCCTAGAGCCACCCTAGGGCTAGAGGGATCGCCTTTGTCTGTAGATGGATTTTATTTCACAACAAGTTTGTGACCATACTAGGGAGGTCAATGACTATTGTCTCTTATTGTTCATTTTGAATTTTTTATTGTCTTTCCGACTTTGGTTGAATTGTTGTTTCTCTATTGTTTTTGGATTGTTTGATTGCTCCTGGAAATTTAGCCTCTTACTAGAGTGATAAGCCTAGATTTTCTCAGTCAGTCCTATTTTTTCCTTCCTTTTCTAGTTTGGCGCTACTGCTTTCCTCACGGTTGCGCCCATCAATGCAAGTTGTCTTTGACACAGGCGTGATTTTTCCTACTCATCACTGGATACAGCTAAACAATCGTGTTGATTCCTATAAGGTTGGATTTTTTGCTTTCCCACTAAGTTTCCAGTGTGTCTTTTCCTTTAGATTGGTTTTATCCCCTTAGATTGATCCATATGGATTTTTTTTACTGACTTGGTTGTCTCATTTGTTTCAGTTTCTGTTATCTCACATTCAAAAAGTGTGACTTATCCATCCTAGGGTTTCTGGGTATTTTTAACTATTCTCTTGGTCACATGTTAATTTTGTGTCTGATCTGTTTATGAGTCAGTTTGGTCGTTTATTTTTTAGCCTTTTACGTGTTTTCCTAGTATTTTTAGTTGATTGTGTGTGAAGTAGGGTTGTCAAGCTTTCATTCTGTGTCTACCTGATTGTCTCTCCATCGCCCCAAGCATAGATCACATTGCTCGTTGCGTCGACTTAAAATCCCTTTATTTTGCGTAAGGAGATGCATGCCTAGTTTTGAGTGCATTTTTACATTCCCTTAGAATTGGTCTCTTCATTTTTTGATGGTTTCATTTGAATATACTCAAAGATAGTATTTGTTTTGTATTTTTAGTGTAACAGTGCATTGTTTCTTCTCACTCATACAAAAGAACAAACATTTTTCATTCTTCCTTCTCATTTGGTAATGAAAAGTTCTCTTTTGCGTTAGTAGGTTTATTTTTCATTGGAAAGTGAAAGACAAAAGAAGATTTTTCATTTTCTCCTTTGGTTATGTTATTAGCAGAATGAGAAGTGTCATTCTTACATTCATTTGAATGCGACATTGTTTCGAACATTTATCCTTCACTTATCTAGATTTTCATCGAATGAAATGGTATTATTTCTCTCATATAGTTGTGCATTAGATATTTGATATAACATTCAGTTGGGGCTTGAAATTGAAACATAATTTCAAGATAAACCATAAATTTAACTCAATCAACCTAAGGAAGCATTAGACCTTAACGCTCACACTTAGTGTTCTAGGCTAGTGACGTGCTCCATTGTCATTAAAACTAGCAACTGTCGCTCACAATATTGATTTAGACAGCGCTAGTACGGAATTTTTCTCCCCGTACTGTCGTGTATATAAAGGGAGACCCTTTTAGGTTGCAATCCTTTATCCATAGTAAGTTGAGTCCGTCACCCTGTAGCTGCGATACACTAAACACAACATTTGGGGAGACTGTTTGAACGTACATTAAGTCCTTGGACATTTATCTTTCATTTGATCACCAAGGCCTATATCACAATTCATGGGAGCTTGGTACACCCTTTTGCCTAGAGTTCCTAAGTAGTCATTTTGATATTTCCATGAATCTTTAAATTTGAAAATATCATTGAGCACTTGTCCTTTCGACCTCGTTTAAACTGAAAGTGGCTAGAGTCACCTTTTGTCCTTTTCTTGACTCTTAAAACATGAAAATGCAGAGTCTTTTTTCAATTTTATAAAATTAATTTCCCATGATTACATCACATGCCCATTAAGCTATTTTCTTGGCTATATCATGAGTAATTACTTAATGATTGTTGTTAAAGCCTCAAATTTACCATCTCTTTTCTATTCTTCTTTTGAGACATAATCACCATGGTAGAACCACCTGTTTCATCCTCCTCCTCATTACCTCGTGGTGAAGAGTCTCTCCCTAGAGTCTCTTCTGAGACACCTTAGTTTGTTGGGACCCAAGACCTTGAAAGTAATATAATCTCAAGTATTCAACCTCTTTCCACTTGGTCTCCCCCTGAGGAGCCATTTGACATCAACTGGCAGCCCCCATATACTTTTTTATTTCTAAGAGAAGATCCCCCTCGATGCTCAGATTCTCCTGCGACACAATTGTCCAATGCTTTTCCCTCTATTGCTCCCCAGCTCTTCCCTGATGGCATGCCTTCATCTGACATGGATGCCTCGAGTCCTATTACTAGTGAAGAGACCCCCATATCTATTTTAGAATATCAATTCCCTCTTGACAATTTTCCTTATGAAACAACTAAACCTTCCTCTCTCCCAACTTGTTATCATTCTTTGGGATAGATAATTTATGGTGCTTCATCTTTGTACCAAAACCCATTATGGTCGAGTACTATGGCCCTTATATAGGGTAATTTGTGTTATTAGAAATGAAATAACTCAGACAAATAAAATTAACTCAGAAACATAGATTGAAGAAAAACACAGATACAGAACCAAACAAAAGCATGGCGGAAAAGAGGTTTCAGCCTCATGGCATTCTCATCATTCTCACTTATTAAAATAATTTAGTTTACAATTTAAGTAGATGAGAGAAAATTTCTAAGATAGTCGATGCTATCTTAGACTCCTTTGGTTGAGATAATTTCTCACCAAAAACCCACCAAGATAGGAGTTACTAAACAAACTCCAATATTTGAGGAACAACCCAAGAGTTAGGAACATATTCCTAACTTGAAATATTTAATTAATTAGTTTATTATTTTAGATTTATTATTGTCATTTGAAAGAGGCTAACATTCCCCCCTTCAATGAAAAATAAAAAATAATAACGAGGAACCATCTTCCAAGTTCTCATGTTAATCCTCAAAAACATTGCCTGAAAAACCACCAAAGCTGGATGCTGAAAAACTGCAATCTGAAGAGACCATGAGTCAGCTGCATATTTGATTCATCTCTGAATTTTTCTTGAAAACTCCATCATGTGCCAAGTTGCAAAAGGATCCATCTTTCCTTTACATGAAATCAACATCCTTTGTCCACTGACAAAATTTTTTCAAAGCCCACTGGCTGATGATGTCAAAAACAACTCACTGTTGCTTTTGCTATGCTGAAAATTGTTCACTGCTTCTTTGCTGTCGACTGCCCACTGGAAAAAAATTTGATGTCCATTGGAAAATTTGTTGATGCCCACTGGCTATTGAAGATACCCACTGGCTGCTTTTGCTGGTTTTGTCGATACTTTCAGTCTGACAACCAATGTCAATTTCATTGACATTTTCCCCCCTTTGTCAGCTGAAAGGAGAGACACTTCTCTAGAAAGTTTCCTGAACTCCCCCCTTCAGGTGTAGGAGTTTTACACTGATGTAGTCCCCCATTCAACTGCATGAGAGTACTATCATATTTTCACTGTTGGCTGCACTATGTGTGATTGTATTCTGTTGTAGAACTGAGACAATCGTTTGATGACCATTTCCAATCAACTATCCATTCATAATGTATCTTCAATCTGGCTGATTTTTGTTGGTTGCGACATTTTTCATAGGAATGATTTTTTTTGCCACAATGGTAACAAGGATGGAGATCAAAAAATTGATCTTCCATACGACTGGTTCTTTGACAATAAGAACATCTCGGTTGGACTTCAACTTCAGGTTGCGTGCAACTCAGGTTGTCTACAATTTTCTCAGAACTTGCTGAGGTGAGTTGTGTAAGAAATCATCCACTCAAGAACTTAATTGGCTTGGAATAATCTTGGATATGTAATTTGGTGTCATCAGTGACATATCCTAAGCCACGTCGATTATTGTTATTCTGAATTTCTTCCTAGGGCTTGATGATGGGCTTGGAAGAAATTGGAACTGAAACAACTTCGACACTTGAAGTTGTTTGAATGAATGACTTATCATCTGGATGGTTCATTTACTTGGAAGTATCACTCTTTTCTTGCAATTCAATCCTTTGAAGTTTCAACTCGAGTTGAATAAACTCAATAGTTTCATGTGTTTGTCGTAGATGTTGTGAAAGATTGGCAATAGTTTCTTTGCTAATGTGCACCATGTCTTCATCACTGGAGATGATCAAAATGTGAAGAATGTTTAACAACTGAATATGTTGCACCATCTGAACTTGCGCACTTGAAATTAGGCTCTCTTGTTGTAGATGTCATAATTTTAACTATTTCACTTGAATGGCAAGCTCGCTTGAATGTGGCTAGAATGGCACGCTCGCTTGATTTGTTTCTTATTTCTCTTGTTTGGAACACTTGCTAGAATCATTGAATTTTCTCGCTTAAACTCTGGAATTCACGCTCGCTTGATTACAATCACGTTTGTTTAAGTGCTCACTTGACTTACTTGATGACTTTACACTCACTTGAATGAATAGCCATGCTCGCTTGATGTCGATCTCAACTTTCTTGATTGGTGTTAGAGTTGAACTTGTTTGGTTGCTTTGATGGTTGCTGTAATGAACTTCATTCTGGCTCGCTTGAAGGTTTGAAAGTTGTATTGTCTTGATGCAAAATTGCTTAAATGAATAATCATGCTCGCTTGTAGGAGATGTGAACTTGTTGCTTGTTTGATTCAGAAATTTGTGCACTCACTTGATTTTTCGTAAAGGAAGGGTGTCAAAATACGTCGAAAATGCACCCAAGAAAGCTTACAATGAGTTTAATGATTCACTTAAAAAAATGAAGTCACTTGTCCTCTTAAAAATTCATTAACAATGAATTTTTATTGATTCACTTAAAACAATGAATTTGATTACAAGTTCTTAAATGGATTTGCAAGAACGCTGATGTAGACTTTGCTTTGAAATGAATTAACTTGACGAAGTGAATTTGATTGTTGATGTAGAATGCTGATGTAGACAATCTTTGATTATCTATTGTAGTTACACAAATGCATGCGTTGAGCTTAATTTTCCTTCCTTGCAGCTTCTTCGTTACATGTGTTGTGCTTGCTGATATTGAACTTTATGTATGCGATATTAAATGAAATTATTGATGTGTCACAACTAGACACAAATAAAAAACAACAACGTGAAGCCATAAAAATATGTGCCATCACAAACACACATGGTGTACCTAAGATCCCCTTATTCAATTTTGGGCGGATCTAGGACACTTGAACACCACAAATAATATGTCTTTATTGATACCACATATTAGAAATGAAATAACTCAGACAAATCAAATTAACTCAGAAACATAGATTGCAGAAAAACATAGATACAGAACCAGACAAAACCATTGTGGAAAAGAGGCTTCAGCCTCATGGAATTCTCATCATTCTCACTTATTAAAAGAATTTAGTTTACAATTTAAATAGATGAGAGAAAATGTCTAAGATAGTCCGTGCTATCTTAGACTCCTTTTATTGAGATAATTTATCACCAAAAACCCACCAAGATAGGAGTTACTAAACAAACTCCAATATTTGAGGAAAAACCCAAGAGTTAGGCACATATTTCTAACTTGGAATGTTTAATTAATTTATTTATTATTTTGGATTTATTAATGTTATTTGAGAGAGGCTAACATGTGTCAGGTACATCTTCTTTGATTCCCATTGTTTCGAAGATTTTCACGTCTATCCCAGCCTAGCCCACTGTTTATGTGTCTTCCTCCGCATCATATGTTAGTGTGGTTACATAATTACCATCAGCTTCTACTAAACCTGGAACACATCCCAATTCCTTCGCGATGTCTATTGGATCTGTTATGAGTGGATCACAACCTCACGTATCAGGAGTCCATCAACCTATTGGTAGTACACCTATCTCTTCTAATCCTATTCCAAGAGGTTTGTCATACGACCAATATATGATGGATATTCAACATTAGAACTACCTCCCCTAGCGTTATCAGCAGTTTTAGGCTCCAATCAATTTACCACAATATCAAGATGAGTACGGGAATCACGTATATTACCATGGGCCTCTCCTGCAAGGTCCATTGTATGTCCAAAATACTCAAGCTCCGATTCGCTTGAACTAGCTCATGTACCAACAGGGAAAACCCTATGGTCTGCAAGGACAACCCTCCCATCTACAGGGACAACCTTCAATCCAACAGGTAAAACCCTACAGTCCTACTGGTCAATCCTGCATTCAGAAGGGAGCACCTTATGTTCCTCAGGGGAAAACATATCCACCTGAGGGACAAAATTTTGTGCAACAGAACTAGCCTTATGTTCAAAAAGGCCCACATCGTGTGCAACAAGTCGAACCCTTCATCGGTCATCTAGGTCTACCTGGTCTTTAGGGGTAGCCTGGCTTATCTCAAGCATCAGGCCAACCAGGTTTTTAGGGATATCCTATTCTACCTCAGCATCCAGGCCAACTTGGACCCCAGGGAAAACCTATTCAACCTCAGGGCCAACCTTTAATTCCTCAAGTCCAACCATTGGTTCCCTAAGTTCAACCTTTGATATTACAAGGTCCACCCCAAGGCACTACTTTCATGCCACAACATAATCCATACATTGCTCAAGATGGACCTAAGTGGTCCACTCAGAATCAGTACCCTCGTCCTTAGCTAAGATATCGGTAGAATTTCAAAAATTATAATCCCTATGGACAAAATCCTCCAAGACAGAACATATGGGATGAAAATGTTGGAACCCTAACGCAGGGCTTTATCAAAGGCCTACGATGCCTTTTAACTCGCAATTTCCATTCCTTGCTACACTGGAACTGCGTTATGTGTCGAAGTTAACAAATGATCCCATTATTGATAATCCATATTGGCCCCCAATTCCCACCAAGATCCCTAGAGATTGTCCCAAGTTCTAAGGAAAGTCCGGAGAAGGCCCCCAGGTGCATGTTATGACGTATCACCTATGGTGCTCCTCTAACTGCTAGATTGATGATTCTCTATGCTTACATATTTTCCAAAGGACTCTCGCTGGTTCCATTGCAAAGTGGTACATTGAACTCTCTCATGAAATCTTTCAAGATTTCAATTCTCTTGAAATTCCATTTCTCACACACTTTCAGTTACTGGTTTGCTATGAAATGGGAACACACCTCCTTACATGCCTGAAAAAATATCAGGCCACACATATCTTCGATAACATTCATGAATGGAGATGGCGTTGCCATTTGATCAAGTTTGAAATCCCTGATCAACTTCTGATGGATTGGTTCACTACCTCTTTTATCGGTCCGATAGCTAAGGACATCGCTATGGGGACATGTGTTATTGAGAAGCAGGCCATTTCTTGTGCCCAGTACCTTGATGTAGTGTAATCCCAGTCTGGCACGCTTTATGAACTCTTGCCTGATGCTCCACGACCTGGAACTTCCAAAGCACCGATGACACCATCTGTCGATGGTATCATTGGTTCTTTTTCTCAAACTTCCCATAAGTCTTCTCCTAATCCCGTGAATAAGAATTCCACTCCTTCTACCAATACTGCTTCTCAGCCACCTTCCAATCCTGTAAAATCCACGGAAGTGAATTTCGTCTAGTCTAACTCAATGGAAAAAGCTTCCAAAGGTAACAAAAAGGGTAAAGGCAAGGCCAAAGCCGATATCCTAAAACATGATTCTCCCAAAACTAATAATGATGATGGCTCAAAACGTAAACTGAAGTATCCTTCACTAATATTTGACAATGATAATTACACCAAGGACTATCCATGATGGGGCGAAGTGGTTTGATTTCTCAAAGGCACCCAAGGAACTCCAGTTATTCTTAAGGAACTGTTCCTGTCAGATAAAACTCCAACCCCAGTCGACCACCCCTTTTGGCTCTCAATTTTTCATGATTAACAGTGTTGCACCCATATATATTGCTATCTGATCAAAAGATTATACCGAACCACGTCAAGTAGCGGGGAAATAAACTATAGATGGTCCTCCTCCACCACCTACTTCTAGCCCTATTCATATTGAAAGGCCTAGTTCTGATCCTGTTATATGACCACCCTACAAAGGCATGCTCTGTAAGTCCTCCTATAACATGAATTCTCACGCTGCTCAACATTACAATATTGTTGAGGATTTTAGTCAGGTTCCATCTACTATGTCCATGCTAGAGGTGCTTTGGAGCAATCTGTCATAATGGAAGGCTTTGTTATCCGCTATCGAAGAAGTTGACCCTGCTAATTTGAGCCTAATCACTTTTGATTTGGAAAATCTCATCCCCCGTCTCCCACTCCAACTTTCTCTTATTATACAAGTTAGGATTAATGGAAATAATATCCATCTATCAGTCGTGGACAAAGGTGCATATAATTTCATCATGTCTGTTGCATGTTGGAAAGCCATCAGATCTCTAGCCATTAACCAATCTCCAAACGCTTTAGAAGCTTTCGATGGAAGGGAATATTTCCCTCTTGGTATCCTCACCAGCTTACCTATCACAGTGGAAGGAAAAATGGTTACTGTCGAGGTTGAAGTCATTGATTCAAAACTCAACTATAATCTCCTCCTCGGTTATAGTTGTACTCATGCCATGCTATTCATTTTTTCCACTTTCTTTTGTGTTCTTCTCTTCCTGCATGAAGGAAATATTATCAATGTTTATCAGTTATACTTTTTCGCTTAAACTTATTCAAAGAGAAACATTCTGCATGTAGAACACACTCTCACACCTTACGAAAGTGTGGGGCCAATAATTTTCAAAGATCCTGCCCTTATGGGTCTTTTTTCTCTTCCTCCACCCAACACTACTCAATCCAATATGATCTCCACATCTTATAATCCCTGGATCATCCCTTCAACTGATGAGGTTGATTCGTTTTATGATGTAATGCCATTAAGACCGATAGAAATTCATTATTGTGAGGTTATCTCAGATTTCACTTCTCCATCCTATTAGTCATCAATAATTTTTACCTGTTTAGATTACTAAATGTATGTCGTAGATTTCTAGAAACAAAATTCAAGAACCTTGTGAGTTCTAGGAAATATCACTAACTTCATTATCCTTAGGATAATTTTTTCACTGTTCTACTACTCTATCAAGGCATGGCCAATCTCTCACTCCCAAAATACCAAGTCATGGAATTATGTCCCTCATTCTCACTATGTTTGCCACCTCTAACTTTACCACTCTGTTTCTGATTGCCTAAGCCTTCTATTTTTACACCTTGGTTTGCCAAGTAGCCTAAACCTTTTCCCCTATTCACCAAGTGCCTCAAACAGTGGTGACTTTAAACTGCCTTTCTAGGATCTTTAGATAAATCAAAGTTATCAGCTTTTAGGATGGAAATGCATAAAGTTTTATCCAAACCCTATCTTACACCTCCAAACCCTGATTCAAGTTTTCAACCAAACACTAGTCCAAAATATATCCCAATAGGTCATGTAGGGTCTCCTAGGTTATGCATTCCTTTGGTTTCCTAAATTAACTATTTTTACATGTGCTCAAAGGTGAAATAAAATGAAAAGAAGGTGAGCTCATGATTGTCAAAAAGGTGTCAAAAGGCCTTCAAGGAAGGGCCTCCTAGATCATAGCATAAATTTTGCAAAAAGGTAGTTTCCTATCTTGAATAATTTCTACAGGAATGGTTTATGATGGTTATCAGCAGAAGAAAGGTAGGGTAAGAATGGTTTGTGGATAATTTGCCTTGATTGATGATGATGAAGGCTTGTTTACAGGATCCCTGAGTTTAGTTAATGGTGATGTATCTCTTATTTGTTCATGTTTTCTTGTTTATCATATGTCCATCTTTCTATATTGAAATATCTCAGAAGAGTATAGGTTGAGAAATGTTGTTTGAGGCACCTCAGTCCTCCTGATTGTTATTGTCTTCATGTTTTCCTCTGCTGGGTTATTTTAAGGAATTCTTAGTTGCTCCTGAGGCCCATATAATATTGTTTATTTCATTATTGGATTAATATGCTAGTTTAAAAATATGATTCATGGTAAGCCCTGCTTGTTTGATGCTATCTAAACTCTGTCTTGAAATCTCTCTTTGATGTATTGATTGTTAGGTTAAGCCAAAGAGGTCTTGTTTCGATCTTTCCCTTTGTACATTCTTTTCAGCTTTCCTCAAAGCTCTTTATAGTTTAATGAATAATGTTTAGGAGTTCCCTATTCATTTATTAAAGCTATTTTTCTCTTATATGTTTTCAAATATTGAAAGTAGAATCATTGGAGTTAGATAAGTTGTCTCACTTTCTTTGTTCCACTGAATTGTGTATCTTGAATTTTTATTTGTTTAAAGTATTGTCAGTGAGTAAATGGTGTGCCCTATCTCATGATTAGTATATTTTATTATCAGTATTCAAGAAATTCTTGTTCATAGGTATTTGACAAAGGCTACTTCACTGCCCTTTGCCTACCTTGTTTTAGAAACTTATTGTCCATTTCACCTCACACATAAAATTTAAAGATCCATTAACTACACTAGATTTTCCCTGTGATGTACCCCTATTTACTATTAAGATATCAATGAATTCATAGACTCCATCGCCCAATTGATTTGATGACCTCTCATTCCACCTATCCTACTTGATCATCTTACCCTAACCAAGCAAACAACAAAACCCACACTTAACAACTAGCCTAAAATCAAACATTTAAAGAAAAAAAGTTCACATCCTTCACACATAATAGAGAGAGCCCTCTTTGAGTCCAGGAAGGATAGCTCCTAGGACTCCAAAGACTGGTCTGATGTTACATTGTGCATTTGGTCTACCAATCTGCTAAATCATGGGACACTAACATAATGGCAATCACGGTGGGACATCTGAGTATATAGTTACCTGAATACTTCTTACAAACTCAGTTAGACTTAGAAAATCCATTGAATCTGCTAGCTCATCACCACACTAACATAATGGCAATCACGGTGGGACTTTGAGTCAAAAAAATCCTAGGTATCCCTTAGGAACTCTCAAAATCTCAGTCAAACTTAGAAAATTTAAGTGTTGACTAAAGAGTAGAAACTAGCTATTTCACCATCCTAGAAAAATGATGACTCAGTTGTAGGACCCTCTTACGAACCTTAGGGCTACATATAAAAACTCAGAAAATCCCGAAACATTCCTATATTAACTTTTTTTCAGTATTGGTGGTGGACCATAGACACATATCTTCAAAACAACTAAAAATATCCACCTGGTGACTCCACTAGCCTCCAGTAGGCCTTGTAACTTTACTAGTGTCCATAGAATCCTCTCGGATTGTGTCAAATCATCCCTGAGAAGTTTAGAAGCCTATTCACACACTGTGCAAGTTCAATAACACCTAGAGAGGTCAACCTTCCACAAACATTCATAAACTTTCAGCCTCTCTACATTTTAAGTTTGAAATCTGGCTTCACGAAGAATCAGTACCAGATCTCATCCAGACCCGAACCCTCCTGCTATTGTTTATGACCCAGAAAATATTTTGTCTCAAAATTATAAAACTGGAAACTTAACTACTGATAGGACCATTCATAAAGCAAGCTCTGTACCTGAACATGTTACAACCTTGCAAGACCCCCGATTTGACTTGTATCACACAAGAAACCTTTTCAGAACCAAGTCACAAAGTAGGATTGACCATATGGAACTTGATTCCATAGACTTGCAGTCGAGTCCTAGCAGAGAAGCTTCTCCTTCCACACCACCTGATTTCCAACTTCTCCACCACTTTGGCTCTTTTCACCCCAAGTCTACTCAGAATTAGTTTGCTGGTCCAATTACTTCTGCCACACCCATTCACACCACCACTATGAAAACCACTCCATCTCATCTCACAAACCATCCTCTTGTAAATCCACCATCAGCTCCTACCATGGCAACTTGGTATTCCCACCTATTTTTACCTCAATCGTTGGTACCTTTTCCAAATGACTATTAATCCAGGATCTCTCACTTCACTAGGGCTGAATCTACCACTACCCAACAGCATGTATATAGAATAAATGGTGATTTTGACTATATGGAATTAGAAGAGGAAACCATGAAGATGAGGATGTTTACCCAAAGCTTAGGAGGAGAAGCTAAAAAATGGTTCAAAAACCTAACTCCCAACAGCATACACGATCTCCCTTCCCTTTACCAAACATTCATAAAAAAATGGGAGATTAAGAAAATACCCCTCTAGATCCTCTCAGAATACAACAATATTAAAATAAACACAGGGGAAAGTGTCCAATATTATTGCACTAGGTTCAATAGTGTTTACAATGCACTACCACTAAACATGAAACCCCCACTAGGCCTAGCCTTAGCTAAGTTTCCAAAAGGTTTTGACCTGACATGGCCTATCAGCTAAGAGAAAGAGAGCCAATAACTTTATAGGACATGCAAAAGGGAGCTATAAGTGTAGAGGCCAACTTAATTGAAAATAGAGCTAGGCTAAGTCAGAAAAGAGGGTAACCTACAAAGATGAAACCATGCCCTCAACCTCCTCATCTGATTCCAAGATTGACAACCTAATTAGAACCATGGAAAGAATGATGGAGAGAATAAGCATAAATGAAAGAGCACCTCCTAGGGAGAAACAACCAAATCCCCAAAACAAAAACTAGAATCAGAACTTCAGAATAGACCCACCCCAAACCAGACAAAGGGAAAATGATCAACAAATCAGGCCACCCTTCCAAGATAACTATAGAGATAAATGGGAAAGAGATATTGAACAGCCAGATGAAAATCATGTAAACTTAATAGGCTTCGATAACGAGGGCGATGTTTTTCTCATAGAAGAAGAAAAAAGTTTCTTCTCCTCGAATCTAAATGAAACCAGCTATGAATATTCTAAAGACTACGAGTTGGGATTGGAAAACACCATACTGGAAGTCCATAGGCAATATGATCTTAGGAGTAAGAAAAACCAAGATAACTGCAGGAAGAACAACTTAGACACTGTTGTTATGAAAACTCCCGAAAACATTCTTAAACGAAAAACAAAAAATACCAACACCATGGATAAGAAAACTAATCCTAACAAAGACAAAACTAGCAAACCAAGTGGTGACACAAGCTGCCCTAGTACCTCTACTAGTGGCCCTGAAAAAATTCTCTTGTCCAAAGCCCCAAATCAAAATTAGCAAATTAAAAATGCATAATAATTTATGGCTGAGAAAACTTATGTAAATATGTCTAATATACAAGTACCTTTTAGTTTTGAATGATAAATTTCTAAAATCAAGATAACCATGCCTCTCACTGAACTGATTGCACAAGGCACATACAAGTCTCAAGTTCTGAAAATTTTGAACATAAGGAATGATACTGACACTTTACACTTGGTTGATGACACACCTGAGCTGTTTTTTGGACCCAAAATAAAAGGAAAATATAAAGAATGAGCCATTCCTCCTTTTTACATCAGCCTAAATGTACATGACAAGATCTTACATAATGCCATGCTAGACTTTGGTGTCTCTCAAAATCTTATGCCAAAGGTTGTGATGGAAAGATTAGGGCTAGAAATAACTGAACCTTGCAAATACTTATACTCCTTTGATTCAATTAGAGTCAAGTGTGTTTAGGCTTAATCAAATATCTTTGTGTCAATCCGGTGCAAGTACCAACTAAGCACCTAGTCATGGACATAGTAGTGGCAGATATCCCCCCCAAGTATGGCATGCTTTTATCCAGATCTTGGAGAGCTAAGATTCAAGGGAACCTTCAACTAGAAATTTCCTATGCTACCATCCCTGTTTTTAACAAGACAAGGATATTATACTGAGAGTCATACATGAAGTATATGGTTAGCAGTCAAGAAAGTCCAGACAATACACCTCTTTAGTTCATACATTCTGATATTGATTCTTTCATTTTACATAATTAAAGAGACATTAATGAACAGATAAATGAAGTTGAGACATATCTAAACATACTACAATAGTCAAACCAGCCTCTCAATGATGAACTCAACAACCCAAAATATGACAGCCCTGAAACACAACATCATGATAAAACTGAACTTAACTTTATGCACACTGAAAATGATATATCAAAACCAAAAATTAGTTCAGAATATGAATCAAGTTGTTCAAACAAATGGAAAACCCAAAAAACACAATTTTCCCCTTTTGCCAATCCAAAAGCACTAAAATGCCCTCATAGAACAAAAATCTTTGGAAATATAGATCAAGAGAGTCTCATGTTTTTACCTTACATAGATACTTCATTATCAAAAAGTTTTGTCCCTTCAAAGGAATTTTTAACTCTTACAAATACTGTTGTAGATCGTAAAGAAGTGTCTGCTAAATTTGATATAGAGGGATATAGTAAGGATATTCTTGAAAAACCCGAAATGATTGAGTTATCTAAAATTTTATCACTGCACACAAAACAAAAAGATGCAAGACTGTGCAAAAGTTTTCAGAATGCTTGTGTGTATAGGGAGGCTAGTTTAAAAACTTGTCACACAGAAATTGTTCTAAGAAGCCCTCCTTTCAAAAAGGATCATAAAAACCTTGACCAATTAATGTCACTTAGAAATAAGGCAAAGGGACATAGGTTGTGTATAGACTTTAGGTACCTAGATCAACTCTCCCTAAAGTACAAATACCTTTTTCCCAAGATAGATCATACTTTACAAAGGGTAGGGGTTTCTAACCAAATTTCATTGCATGATAGTGTTTCAGGTTACCATCAGATGATACCACTTCAAATCAATCAGCTTAAAGAATTTTTCAAGTTTCCTAGGAGCAATTACATGTTTAACCAAATGCTTCCTGGGCTAAAGAGTGCTGGAGACACCTTTCGAAGAACTATGCCTCCAGTCTTCAATTTCTTCACTATGGTATACATTGATGACATGATCATTTGTTTTAAATATGATAAAGAATACCTTTTATACTTAAGGAATATCTTTGATAGAAACAAATTTGGAAAGCAAGAGTCAAAGAAGAAACACTAAGGAGAACATGGATTGTTTGAAAATTCTTGGAAAAATCCTTATACCATGTTTTCAAATGAAGGTAGCTATGATTTCTATTTACAAGAGCTAAATGGAAAAAGAATGTTAGGAGATCCTTTTTAAGACAGGATGCTCAAGTACCATTGCTATAAAAACCCTTATTTTCACATTTTTCACTCGTTGTACATACCATTGTTTGATAAAAAATCCACAAAGAGAAAAACACAAAAACATAGAAAAAATAGAAAAGAGGGCAGATTTAAAGAAGGTACAACCCCATACCCAAAAAATAGCAGTACTGAAAGTGTGCAAGCCTAAATGCCACTACTGGTTCAAAAATAATTTCTTGTTCAGTCATCTGGCCTAATCATGGTTGAACATGTTTTCAATTTATTGTTGATACGTTAGTGAAAGAATGTTTGTCAAATCATTTAAGCTTGAATTGTCAAAAGAAAATAGAATAGAAATGAAATATGTTGGTTCCACATGCTTAAATCTGAACCAAAGAGAAGGATAAGGATGACTAGAAGATGATGAAACATAGCCCTCATACCTTCTAGTTTTGTTTTTATGAAAATAATTTTTGTGTGCAGTTTGTCTTGATGACACAACTCGTGATGAATCAGATTTTCTAAACCTAGTTCAAATCATGTTTTAAATTTCTTGCCACTAGCTTAGAGAATGAATCCTGTCATACCGCTTCATCTTGATAGTCAAATAGTCTAGGTAGATAATAAGGAGAGTTCCCTAGCATAATCTGAACTCTTGGAAGAAATAAGTGTAGAAGTAGATAGTTTGTTTTTTCTTTCAAAAAGAAAAATATTTCAATGGGTTTGCCAGTTCAAGCGCACCCAAGGAAGAGAAAATGTTAGGAAAGTAGGTTGGGTATGTAAATATGAAGTTTATTTGATCATGCTTTTAGATTATCAAAATCACTACTTCAGGGAAGCAACAACAAAATCAAAGAAGAAAAATCTGCCCAATGGATGAGGAACAGGTCTTCATAAACCGAGAGATCTGAATTTTTGAACACCTACTGAAAAGGAGCTTCCCTCCCCAAGTGGAGCCACTGTTAGTCATCAGTCATTTTTACCTGTTTATATGACTAAATTATTGTCGTAGATTTCTAGAAACGAAATTCAATAATCTTGTGATTTTTAGGAAATCTCACTGCCTTCATACCCTTAGGATAATTTTTTCACTTTTATACTACTCTATCAAGGCATGGCCAATATCTCACTCCAAAAATACCAAATCATGGAATTATTTCCCTCATTCTCACTATTCTTTCCACCTCTGACTTTACCACTCTGTTTCTGATTGCCTAAGCCTTCAATTTTTACACCTTGGTTTGCCAAGTAGCCTAAACCTTTTACCCTATTCACCAAGTGCCTCAAGCAGTGGTGATTTTAAACTACCTTTCTAGGCTCTTTAGATAAATAAAAGTTATAAGTTTTTAGGATGGCAATGCATAAAGGTTTATCAAAACCCTGTCGTACACCTCCAAAACCTAATTCAAGTTTTCAACCAAACACCTAGTCCAGAATATATCCCAATATGTCATGTAGGGTCTCCTAGGTTATGAATTTCTTTGGTTTCCTAAACTCACTATTTTTACATGTGCTCAAAGGTGAAATCAAATGAAAATAAGGTAAGCTCATGATTGTCCAAAAGGTTTCAAAAGGCCTTCAAGGAAGGACCTCCTAGATCAGAGCATAAAGTCTACAAAAAGACAGTTGCCTATCTTGAAGCATTTCTACAAGAATGGTTTATGATGGTTATTAGCAGAAGAAAGGCAGGGTAAGAAGCTAAAACTCCTCATGGACAATACATATACTTCTGATTAGCTAATAGACTTATAGATACTCTATTAGGTTTTCTCATCCTTTTTTGTTATATAGAGCATGAGTATTCATTGTAAAAGTGGGCTTTTGATGAGTTTTGAGAGTAATACATGGTTCTTTGAGGTTGAAGAGAAATTTGGTGTTGTGGAGCTTGTCGATGATTTGCCTTGATTGATGATGATGAAGGCTTTCTTACAGGATCCCTGAGTTTAGTTAATGGTGATGTATCTCTTATTTGTTCATGTTTTATTGTTTATCATATGTCCATCTTTCTATATTGCAATAGCTCAGAAGAGTATAGGTTGAGAAATGTTGTTTGAGGCACCTCAGTCCTCCTGATTGTTACTGTCTTTATGTTTTCCTCTGCTGGGTTAGTTTAAGGAATTCTTAGTTTCTCCTTAGGCCCATCTAATATTGTTTATTTAATTATTGGATTAATATGCTAGTTTACAAATATGATTCATGGTGAGCCTTGCTTGTTTTATGCTATTTAAAATCTGTCTTGAAATTGCTCTTTGATGTATTTATTTTTAGGTTAAGCCAAAGAGGTCTTGTTTCGATCTTGCCCTTTATACATTCTTATCAGCTTCCCTTAAATCTCTTTATAGTTTAATGAATTATTTTTAGGAGTTCCCTCTTCATTTATTAAAGCTATTTGTCTCTTATACGTTTTCAAATCTTGAAAGTATAATCATTGAAGTTAGATAAGTTGTCTCACTTTATTTGTTCCACTGAATTGTGTATCTTGAATGTTTATTTGTTTAAATTATTTTCATTGAGTAAATGGTGTGCCCTATAACATGATTAGTATCTTTTCTTATCAGTATTCAATACTTTCTTGTTCATAGGTATTTGACAAAGGATACTTCACTGCCCTTTTCCCTACCTTGTTTTACAAACTTATTTTCCATTTCACCTTGCACATAAACTTTAAAGATCCATTAACTATGCTCAATTTTCCCTATGATGTACCCTAATTTATTATTAAGATATCAATGACTTCATAGACTCCATCGCCAAATTGATTTGATGACCTCTCATTCCACCTATCCCACTTGATCATCTTACCCCAACCAAACAAACAACAAACCCCACACTTAATAACTAGCCTAAAATCAACCATTTAAAGTGAAAAAGTTCACATCCTTCGCACATAATAGAAAGAGCCCTATCTAAGTACAGGAAGGCTAGGTCCTAGGACTCCAAAGACTGGTCTGATGTTACCCTGCACATTTGTTTTGCCAATCTGCTAAAGCACAAGACACTAACACTTCCGATCATACTTCTTCAAGTATCCCTCTCGAAATGTATTCTCAATCCCCTTAGCTCAGTGCTTCATATTCTCTAGATCCTTTGCACAAGACGTTTCCAATCAATGAAGCTGTTAGTCACCTATAAATTTTTGGCATAGAAAAAAAGTGGCTAAATATGTTTCTAAGCCTTCAAGAGAAACATTTCCCTTGAAAATATTTCATTCTTGAAGCCTATGTGTGCCTTTTGTTCCCTGAAGAAGTCTTCACTGTTGTTTCCATTGAAAACCTGTTGTTTTGCTATGGAGAAACTACTTTAAGAGGCCTCCATTTTCTTCCTTTTCATTCCCACAATTTCCCCTTTTGTCACCCTTATTTCCTTCACAAAATTCCTCTCTAACCCTCCATTTAACCTCTAAACCTTCCAAAAACCCATTTTAAACCTTATATCTCCCTTTATCTGGTTTAAAAATGCCTCTTTTCATCTACTGAGACCCCTTTCTAAGCCTTAAAAACCCTGGTTTTGGCCTAAAATTACCCTTTTAACACTTTAGGGCTTAAGCCCCTTTCGGCCTAGCCCTTAACCCTTTCCTCTGCATGTAACCTGCGCCTACGACCAAGTGCTAAGGCCTAATCTCTAATCGCAATTGGGGCCTTCCTTTATCATCTTTTCCTTTATTCTTCCAAATCTTCTGATGCGACGACCCTTTGCTCCATCGACCTCCGCTTCAATCTCCACCATTGATCTTATCAGATTTGATGGCCATCGTGCTTTATTCATCTCCACCCATCACCTTTCTCCATTACCCCTCCGATTGAGTATGGATCATTGATCTTCCCTCTAATCTGATGACCCTTGCATAATCACACAATTGCAAAAGCTTAATCCCTTTCCTTTGACCTTCGCCGATTTGCGATCCCTGATTAAATCTTAACCGTCTGTTCAGAAAGATCTAACGGCCAGTGCTTAATCACGTCACGCTCACCCCTCATGCAATCCTCCACCATTCTAACCTCCAATTAAATCCCCGCCGTTAATTTTCTCAGATCCAAAGGTCCATAATAACCCGATGGCTCACATCCTCCCATGCATATTACCTTTTATCGCGCGAAACCTGCACTGTCAGGTCTTCTGCCCTTCCATCCAACGGCTGAGAATGCATATCACGTAATTTTTGCATCTGGGTTTTAACATTTTGAAATCGTGTGATATAGGCGGTTTTGGATTTCCACGTGGTGATCGTTGAATGGAATCGCGTGATTTTTGTGAAAATCGTTTACCACCCTCAGCCCCGTGTGAAAACCACTCCGGTTTTCTTCTTTACCACCCACCTTCTGCAACTTTAAATTTTAATCCTAGCTGTCGATCTCTAAGATCGAGCAGCCCACATTGTATCACATTTTCATTCATCCACCACTCATCAGACCTTCCAAATGACTCCATCTAAAGATCTCCACTGTTGATCCCTTTCATGATCCAATGGCCCTCATTTAATCCTCCTTCGTATTCCTAGTCCCACCACCAGAACACCCCATTTCCTTTCTTTTTCTCCTTTTTCCTTTGTATTTTCCCAAGCATTAAACTTTTATGTTTTAGCACTAAAGTTATTTTTCATGCCCAATTCAGCCTAAACCCTGGTTTCTTGGTGTTGCGCCATGTAACCTTTCCACCCGCTCCTCTGCCTCTGCTAAGCCTTCTGAAGCAGTTTTAAGCCCTGCGCAGGATTTCATAACGAGTTTATCATGTTTTGCAGGTGTCAAAAATATATGAATTCACACTGATTTCACAGTCACCGCCATGATGATTCAGAGCGTAGAAAGACTATCAACTGAAGTAGCAAAGTGTATCAGTGAGCGATTAAATTATTAAAGCCTATCATTGAAGACTGAATGTTTATGATCCAGTGTTTAAAGGATAAAGGCACAGATAAATACAATAAGAATGATAAAGAAGACTTATGAAACCTAAAGCGCACATCAATCCATTATCAGTGCTTTCATATCAGTAGAATGTTCCTTTTCCTAAGAAGGACAAATTCCTACAGCATTCTCCATGCTTCATCGAACCCAAAATAGTTATCCTGACAGAAATCTCTTATAACTATCAGTGCATTGGTTATGAAGTATGGAAAACTTGAAAGACCTTCTATCACCTTACTTGTCATAGAAGATAAAACAGAGTACGTACAGTCAGAGAGTACTGCAAGAGACATCCCTGAAGATATTGTCAACCTGACAAAGACTTCTAGACCAGACTACAGAGTACACATAGTTAATGAAGAGCCATTAAGTAGAGTGGGAATTTGAATACTTCCTCCCCTCTATATTAATGATCATTCAAGTTCATATCTACTACTCTACCTCCTCATTCACCTATAAGTATTCACTAAAAATTTATTGTTGGGGGTTGGGATTTTATCGACTATTATAATTTTTATTGAGGGGAAGTAGCTAAGTAGTTTTTAATATAGTAGGTTGGGAAGAGAAGTCTGGATTGTAAAGAGCCACTGGACTCAAAGTATGTGACGAGCTTTTCACATCAATTAAACAAGCAGATTCACAAGATCCTGGTCTACATTATTGGTGATGTATTCTTACTCTAATGGTTTCCTTTCATGTTTATAATACTGTCCATTATTCCCAGATAAATAAAAACAAGCATAGATTAGGATATACTGCTGGAAGTACCCTAAGTCTCACTGTTAAATCTTTATCTATATGTTTTCTGCTATCTGGGTATCTAATAACAAATTCAGCATAATTTAACCAGTATAGAAGTTGGTATTGTCCGTGCTTACTGATGTATGAATTTAGAGTCTGTCTCTTAGATCTTGTTTGGTTTCAGCTGGAACAATTGGGAAACTAGGGATTTAGAGTTTCCCTGTCCACTAGGTTCCTTTTCCAACAGTTTTCCTTTCTAATATCGCTTTGAGTTAGTGTCAAAAGCAGTGAAGGTTCAAAGTCTTTCTCTGATCTTAGGCCTTACTATTTGTGTAATCTTAAATGTTTTCTACTGTCTAAAAGTGGTTATGAGGACTGTTGGACTGTCTTCCTTGAGAGTATGCTGAAAGCAGGTCTGGATTTAAATGACATTTGACCTGATCTTAAGCTACCGTTTGTGTCTTTAATGAGAGTTTCCTTTGAATTATGTCAAAATCAGGCCTAGATTTAAATGACATCTGACCTGATCTTAGATTGCACTTTGGTTTATTTCTTTCACCCACTCCTTAATGTTCCATTGCACCATCTATCTAAAAACAATCCTTTGGTATAGATGAATTTCCCTATGGAAACCCTTGGATAGTTTTTATGTAAGTAATATCCTTTTATGAATCCATAGCCCAATGGATTAACCTTTCTCTTGACCTATCTTCCCATGCCGAAACATCCTTCTATTTAGTTCCTTCTTTACTTCCATGACCTTCTCAGTTAATGAAATCCAACTAAACAAACAAATAAAAAACCCTCGTGCTTCATACCTAGCCTAATATCTCATTTTGAGCCTTAAAGATATATCATTCTTTACATATATAGAGATATCCCTCTCTGGATCTAGGAGGGCTAGATCCTAGGATCCCAAAGTGGTTTGATGTTGTCTTATATTTTGGTCTTGCCAATCTGGCCAAAACATAGGAACCACAACAGAAGCCATCGTTGAAACCATTTCTCTCGAGGATCCTCCCAGGGATGATAGTCATCATTGTTCCTCGTTTTTTCCTAGTCTTGGGGCAATGTCTACTTGTCTTGAGAAATTTTCTTCCCAAGATCCTTCCCAACCATTCCAAATGCCTATTTTGACACATGAAGTTTTTGTGGAAGTTAACATGGGGAATATCACTCAGACAATTCCTATCAACATATCCGTTAAATATGGGGTTGTTGATAACATCCACATTGGGTTGACCTGTTCTCCTGATGAGATCAAGGTCTATAATAGTCTCTTCCATGAATTATGAGATGTTTTCACTTGGTCCTATGAGGAAGTGCCTGGCATTGATCTGAGTATAGTTGTGCACGAGATCCCTACTTAACCAGATGCAAAAGATGTTTGCCAATGTCTTCATCCCGTGCACCCTAGAAAGAGAGTTTCCATAAACGGATTAGTTGAAAAACTTCTCAAAGAAAGCTTCATTTATCCAATCCCATTGACATATTGGGTCTCTAACATTTTCCCTGTGGATAAAAACTAGGGCACTATTTGAGTTTGTGTGGATTACCACGATATCAATCGTGCTTGTCCTAAGGATAACGATCCCACTCTCTTGATCGACCATTTCATTAAAGAATGTGATGGGATTGAGATTTTTTACCTTATGGAGGGGTTATCTCATTACAAGCAGATTAATATACTACCAGCTGATCAACATAAAACCACCTTCATCTCTCCATGTGGAAATTTCGCGTATAAGAAGCTCCCTTTTGGCCTGAAAAATGCTAGTGCCATGTTGCAACAAGGAATGTCGTATGCTTTTCAGGATATTAAGCACATTGTTCAACCTTACCTGGATGACCTTCCGGCTGATTCTGCTAAGCGACATGACCACCCAGAACACCTTAGTCAAATTTTTCTTCGTTGTAGATGCTCCAAAATTTGGCTTAATCCGCAAAAATGTGTCTTCTGCGTTGATTCCACTAGACTCCTTGGATTTGTAATTTTTAAAGATGGTATTCGTCTCGATCCTGTTAAGGTCAAAGCTATCTTTAATATCCCCTCCCATTCCTTTTTACACTAGTTGCAGAGTTTACAAGGGAAAGCTAATTTCCCGCATCGTTTTATACTGAACTATGCTGAAGTAGCCAAAGGTTTTAGGTGATTTCTTAAGAAAGGCATCCCATTCCTATGGGCTAAGATTTCCCAAAAAAATATTGATGCACTGAAGACCATGCTTTTCAATGCTCCTCTTTTGCATCCCCCATATTATCATCGCGATTATTCACTCTTTTTGGCTACCACTTTCAGCACTATTTCCATGGTTCTGGTACAAGACGATGACGATGGTAATGAGCATGTCATCTATTATCTTAGCTGAAAACTTCTCAACAGTAAAACACATTATGCTCATGTCAAAAATTTGGCGTTGATAGTTGTTCAAGCCATCCAACGTTTTTGCCATTATATTTTACTCCGCACTACGACCATGATTTCTAAATGCAACCCTATGACTTATATTTTAACTCACCAATTGCTGGGGGGAAAGTACTCTAAGTGGATATTTATCCTCCAAGAGTTCGATTTGGAGTTCACTACCACCAAATCAAAGAAGTCATTTTTTTTTGCTGAGTTGATCTTCTCTTTACTCTCATCCTCTACACCCTCTGGTTCTGAGGAACACATTCTAAACGATACTCTTTTTCTGATTAGCACCCTCGATCCATGTTACGATGATATCATCGTTTATCTTCAAACTTTTACCTTCCAGTCCGAGTTGATGAAAGATGCGCGTCAACGTATCCATCATCATTCGTAGCCCTATCGCATAGTCCAAGATTCTTTATACCGCATTAGAGCTGATTCTGTCCTCCGTCAATGTTTGACTCTCAAGGAAGCTAAAAATCCCCTTAATGACTGCCATTCTGGCGCATGTGGTGGTCACATGTTTGGGTATGCTACTGCTCAAAAAAAAATTTGTGTTGGGTATTTCTGGCCTACCATTTTCAAATATTGTATCCTCATTATCTGTAAATGTCATGAGTGTCACATCTACCAGTGCAAGATGCACGTGCCACCCTCTCATCTCCATCCTGTCATTACCGTTGGTCCCTTTGCGAAGTGGGGTATCGATTTTATGATGTGTAACCCTCGCTCAACTAGGGGGCATGGTTATCTTATTGTAGCTATGGAATACTTCACTAAATGGGCTGAAGTAATGCCTACACTCATGGATGACAGTAAGACGAGTACCCAATTTCTTTTCAGCTATGTGATTACGAGGTTTGGAGTCCTTCAAGACATTCTCACTGACTATGGATCCCATTTTTTCCATTATGTTATGCCTTAGTTGACTACTAAGTTGGGTCTGCATCATGACAACTCAACGCCGTACCACCCCTAGGCCAATGGCCAGGTCAAAGCTATAAACAAATTTTTAGTCACCATGCCTCACCGTACTATGGGGATACACAAGTCAAAATGGCATCTCATGTTTTCCTCATCTCTCTGGGCTTACTGAACCTCGATGAAGGATGCAACTATATTCACACCATTTCAACTCATTTATGGTCTCGAAGCTACCCTTCCAATTGAATGTGAAATTCCTTCACTCAAGATAGTTGTCAAATTACTTCCAAATACTTCGCCAGAGGAAGCAAGTCTTCTGTATTTGGAGAGGCTTGATGAAACTCGTCGCTTCGCTCCTCTAGTCATAGAAGCATAGAAAAATCAGGTCAAATCCCACTTTGACTAGACATTTTCTCCTCATACCTTCATAGAAGGAGACTTTGTCCTTTTGTATGACCAAGCCCATGATAAGATGGGGGCAGGTAAATTTGAACCCATGTGGCATGGGCCCTACATCGTCAAAAATGTTTTGAAGAACAGGGCCTATGAGCTTATTGATTATGAAGCTATCCCTTGGATCAACCCCAAAATGGGACCTATCTCAAAAAATATTATGCATGAGTTTTTCATGCATTTATTTTTTACGTAACTGTCTTTGTCATTTTTTTACAATTTTGGCTTGGTGTGATTTGCGACCAGTTTTTCCTACTTATTATGTCTTTGCTTACTATGCATATGTATGTCACTCCTTATGTCAGTTTTGCTGATGGTTCCTCCCGCAGTACCTGGAACCTATCTTCTGCGGCTTGGGTAATTTATGATCCTAACGGTGAGTTAGTAGACCTTCAAGGCATTTGTCTAGGATGTGCAACTAAAAATTTCGTTGAATACAATGCAGTTATTGAACTTCTAACTAAAACTATTTCCCTCGGCATTCATGAATTAATTGTAAACCTAGATTCTCATCTTGTTGTTCTCTAGCTCAATGGGCGTTATTCTGTCAAAAACCCTCAGATTTGAAGGATGTATTTATGTGTTCGGTTTTTGGAAATAAATTTTGATTATAGTACATATCATCATATTCCCAGAATAATGAATACGTTAGCTGATGTAGTAGCTAATATTGTATTAGATAGACATTTGCGGAATTTGTAAAAGAAATCATCATCACATAGTAATATTTAGGCAGCAAAATAAGCATATATATATATGTGTGTGTGTATGTATATATATCGATTGTTTCCATAGAATTGTACATCATAGTTCAAAAAATATATGTGTTTCGGTTACATCTTGAGACACCACGTCTTTCAAAAAATATGTAGAAATTAAGCCTAGGAATCTAATCTGCATGGTGCATATGATAGCACGTCACCGCTCATATTACACATCTCAGTAGTCTATGGATTTGGTTAGAAACTCTTGTGGTGTGCCTATGGTAATCATGAGGAATGTCCTCGAATATCACATAGTCTGGAATTCCACTTGTGAGTCCCTCCAAGTTACGTGTGATTTCTTCCGCATTGCTTCCCTCGCCATGAGGGGCTGATTCGAAATATCTTGGGATCCTCCGATCTATTGAGGACATCCCTGCGGGTCTCTCTAGTCCAACATCTACAACACATGATAAAATATCAGAACACATATGTATAAAAACCAAAAAAAATCATAATACTCATAAAAATCCAAAAGCTGAGTTTTTACCTTTGTCCTCGTCCCATTAGTCCCCTTCTAGAAGTGGAAGATCCGGATCAGCCTTGAAATCAGTGCCGATATACAACCAGTCCTCCACCATAATGAGTTTTCGGCACAACTAATCAAATAACTCTGGTCTCCACAACATATGTTGTCCACCTCCTGATCGAGGCATCAACTCAGCCCAATGGACCATCTTTGGCTCTCATATTGGTGGCATAGGTACAGTCACCTCCTGGCACTGGAATATCGGAGACCCTTACAGGATAAATGGTATCAAGATATACCCATACCCAAAACTACTTTAGCTTACCATTTTTACATTTGGTTCGCTGACGTTTCATGTTGATTTTCACTGATTCTGCCCAATTGAATATTTTCGGAGCCATGAGATCTATGACCAGTTGGAGCTGCTTCTTTGTAGCTTCATCGGGAGCTTGAGATCTGGCTTCTCGAGTAATGGTATGTAGCACTACTCTCAATGCTAAGTTGGGCACTTTCTGAATGTCTAGCTTGCCACTGTTAGATTCTTTCCTTGCTCCATGACAGACTCTATCTATCAGCATGCCCATGCTCTCTCCAAGGGCCCAAGTACCTGTCATCAGTGGTCACTCTCCCCTCCACAATAATCCAGTTATGAAATAATATCATAGAATTCTATCTCCAGTTCCTGGTCATGAAGGATGAATCTCTCTCGATCAATGTACCATACACTAATCAAATATTGTGGCAGCTTTAGCTGAGCTCTCAGACATGGGGTCATGAAGAATTTTAGGAGCCCATAATTCCTCAAGGCATCCATGCATGCATCATTCTCCATTTCCTGTTCATCCTCTTCCTCATGCTCTCACTCTTTCTAGTATATCACAATTTTAGTTGTTGATTCTTCCTGCAAAGCCAACATACAAGCTTCCATAAGCCACATTGCTAAAACATTAATCCATTTGGCCGAGTAAATTGAGGGAAAACTTGAAATTTCTTTGGGCACAAAGTTCAGTGCTGCTATTTTTCTAACAGCAATGTCGAGTAGTGCCTTTCCATTAAAATATTTTGGAGGTCAACACGACTCTGTGCTCGAAACCGGCGTCGATTGCTGCGGCCTTGAATTTTTCAAAACCTTCCACAAAATGCATCAAACCATAAAAACAAATTAAAAAATGGATGAAATTGTAGGAGAATTTCAGAGCTCCTACCTGGAAAAAGCAGATTCATCAATGAACTTCTGGATTGCCTGTAGTCAGCTCCGCAAATTCACAACAGAAACCAGTAAAAATGCTCACAAGAAGGTGAAAAGGTAAAAGTAAATTGTTTTTACTATTTGCATTGTTTTATAGCCTTTTCTAATCCTAATTAGTTTTTTTGACACATTTTTCAGTTATTTTTTATTATTTTTCTCAAAAATGGGGTTTACATTTGTTTCTTATGTAGCAATAGGTGCTAAAACAGGCAAGGATGAGGAAACGAGTTGTATTTTATTACTTTTTTGGACTCGCTAAAAACAAGAAAAACTCACCCCCTGGAGTCATATTTTAGATCTTTTCTGACTCTTAGAAATTGAAAATATTTCCGAGACTCTTGTTGTTTTGAACTCGCTAAAATTTGTGAAACTTCATATTCCCAGTATATGTTTACCCCTTTTTTCTAGCTGGGACAGACTATTTACAAAAAAATGAATACCTTAGCCGCACATGGCTATGAGGTTCTCTCGGATATTTTTTCCTACCTTTTCAGATCTGAGAGGCTACCTACAAAAAGGGACCTACTAGATTTTTCTTTTCTGTTTCTTTTCAAACTCTCTAAACATTAAAATGCGCTAAGTTTTCCCTTTTTCAGACTAGTTAAACTTAAAATGAAATTGGAAACCATCACCATGGTGTTACCGAGTTCCTCCTTCCTAGGGCTCGTAAAATGTACTAGGATGGATTTGTTCAGAGGAAAAACTTACATGACAAGCATATGTTATCCCCTTCAATCTTGTTTCCAAAAATAATTGGGGTACTCGCCAGAAATGGTGGGGGAAAGTGGAACTAGTTCTCAATTGTGTCAGCAATATGTCACTCTTGAACATGACACTTTTCTGCAGTTCGTGTCAGGTTGGGGACATCCCACATTAGTCATTTTTGCCTCCATGGGTTTGGGTTATCCGTTTTTACCTCTCATATTCTCTTTTCCTCGTCATCATGACCTCAAATCCCTTAATGTCAAATACTACCAAACTCTGAAGTCGTGTCACCGATATGTTCAAGAGAAGTCCCTTATGCATTTTTCAACCCCTGGTCCTTTGTTTAGTCTTGATTCACTATCATCTTATTCCTTTGTCTCATGTCGATGACGTGGGAAACATGATGGCCCTCCTTCGACTGGTCACTTCCTTTCGACTTCAACTCATTATCCAGGAAACTGATCCAGAGACTCCCTTCTGGTACCTTAGATCTTGCATTCCTCAATTGAAAGTTCTTCACATTCAACGATAGGTTCTCATCACTGGCCTTTGATCAGGTGATTTCACAGATGTTTGAATCCAGCTCATTGTTCACATTCTATGGATTGTACTAGTAGTACCTTGAGAACCATTTTCATTATTGGTGGTCTATCTCGCGCCTGTTAACAACTTTCATCATTGGATGGTAATTAGGTGACTTTATTTCATGTTCAACTTCATCTCATTCATTCACATGCCTGAATTTGTACTTGTTTAGGTCAAGACGGAGCACAAGACTTTAGGTTTTGTCTGATGAAATCCAGGCTGCGGAGAAATTTGGTTTATCATGACTGTATGCATGAATCTTCTGTTTGGACGGATGTGACCATATCTGACTCTATTTGATGATCCTTATAACTAGATGGTTGTGTCCATACCTTGGATCTTATTTCATGTTCTCTATTATGGATGGTTGGGCCCATACATTGTATTCATGTATCATAGATGCCAATTGTACTTGATCTTGCAGGTCCTTCGACTGCGGCATTTTTTTTTGGGCATGTTCTGATAAAGCATTTCACCCTCCCTCTCTCTTAGACTTCATGATTTAGGGGGCATCTATTACACATAATTTTTTCACCGTCCCTGCATTCTCCATCCTGAATACTGAAGGACTATCAAAGTGACCCCTGTGTAATGTCACACATCATGATGAATGACATTGCATCCCTTAACATGTCAAGAACACAATCTCTATTGAACATTCCATAATTTGACCCTTTAAAACATATGATTTTGGGTTGGAAAAGTTGTGTAAATGATGCAGGTGGATACTGGTGTCCACCCACCTATTCCTTTTCGACCCCCACCATCAGTTCTTTTGGTTTTTCACTTTCAACACAACTTATTATTTTTAGCAGGTTTTTGGGTCCTGAAATTCGTGAGTCGTTTTGGGGCCCTAATGATCCAGCTGGATATTGGCGGCCACCCACCTATTCCATTTGGACCCACACCGTCATTTCTTTCAATTTTTTCATTTTTAGTACAACTTACTATTTTTAGCAGTTTTTTGGGTCTTGAACTTTCAGAGTCGTTTTGAGGCCCTAAACGACGTTTTTTGGGAAACCCGGGAGAAACATGGGTCCATGGATTGATGTTACTCACATTTAAAGTTGTAGTACTCATATATATATATTTAGAATGAGGTGTGGTTCACGTAAAACAAATATTGTATGCCAAAATTATGTCCCCGGGAAGTTGAAACACCAATTTACCCAAACGGGGCCCATAGTTTTGGTGCTTCATCTCCTAGGCTTAGTTTTTTGGATGTTTACGATTTTTCATTGTTTCTAAACAATAAATAGGCCTTCAAGCCTCATTATAACACATTTTATAGGCATGTAGCCACTGTCTACTCAACTTAGTGTTCCTAAATTGATGTCATAAATTGTCAACCAGGGCTAGTAAATTGTTGAAGTGAAGTGCACTATATGTGCCTAGGTATTTGTTTCTTACTACGTTGTGTTTAGTGTTTTTCCAATGTTTTTGGTTTTTTGTTTTTATTCTAAGAGGAAAAGAACTAAGTGTTGGTAAATAAAATTTGTTGGTCACACTTAAAACAGAGCGAAACCTATTCTAAACTATGTATGGAACTTGAGAACAGAAAATGCAAAACTATAATCATGAACTCAATAACTCATAGCATGAACTCAGTCCAATTCATTCATTAGAGATACGTTGGAATAACTTGAGAAAAGGATAAGTTTAATGTAATGAGGTTCTTCTAAGTAAGCAACAATCTACAATATCACAGAGAGAATCTCATCCATGGCTAGAAATTTGTTGGAACACATTTGGAAAAGATAGTCTACAACATAGTGAGGAAATCTACTCTAATTTAACCTATGCCACTGAAATTAATCCATTCCACAACTCAAAATATCACTGTTAAGCGTCATTCAAGAGTCAGAAATCTTTTGGAATAGCTTTGGAAAAGAGGCAGTTTATGAAATCATGAGAAATTGCAGAACAGTCAAGACTTCATAATGACATTACCAATTATGTTCCTATGATGATGATATATTAGTAGAAATTAAGAACAAGAGTGGTTTGTAAATAATGAAGGCCGTGAAGTCTAATTTAATAGCTAATAAAACTTAAAATACAATGGATAGCACCGAACTAGAATGCAATCGATCCAACTTGAAATACGGTGACCACAACTGTACTAGAATGCCATTATCCTAACTTGAAATACAGTGAACAGAAACTGAACTAGAGTGCCATTAATATAACTTGAAATACAGTGAACAGAAACTGAACTAGCGCGCCATTAATCTTCGGAGTATTACAACTAGACTAAAATTCAACTAATCACTGAAATACTACAGCTCTGTCTCATTCAGTGTTATTGGTATTTTGGAACAATTCATAGAATAATACTGGCTGTAACATGTGATGTAAATGAGCATAAAAACATAAAGTTCAAAAAACGCAACTAAGCTCTAAAACACCACAGCTAAGTCTCATTCAGTGTTAGTGATATTTTGAAACAATTCGTAAGAATAAGACTGGCTGTAGCATCCAATGCAAGTGAGTATAAAACACAAAGTTCAGAAAATTGCTTAAACTAGGAATGAAACAAGGCTAAAGTTACTTATCTAAACCATATGCACAGAGCTTCTCAGGCAGTAGGGGCCCTATACCACCGGATTAGCATACAAATCTCCTCAAGATTGCCTTATATCATGCAATGAAGTTGAATGTCTTTCATTAAAGGAAAAATACTTCAAAAACAGAGTATTACGAGATCTAGCAACAAAACATCAATCTAGCTAGTTGTCTCTCAGTCTCCTGAGTCATTCTTATAAAAGAAATACATAACTACCCTTGAGAAGAAACAGGAACAAGTGTCT
Organism: Pinus albicaulis; assembly: GCA_034641835.2. NCBI lineage: Eukaryota > Viridiplantae > Streptophyta > Pinopsida > Pinales > Pinaceae > Pinus > Pinus albicaulis. The sequence goes on from MU968317.1 coordinate 29,340,132, forward strand.
TTTTCAATAAAAATCAAATTAGAACTCTTGTGGAAGCCTCGTACTCTTACTGGAGACATCTTTAGAGTCCCTGTCCTAGTAGGAATCTACTTCTTAGCTTTGATCTTTTCCACGTGCATAACCACCTGTAGATTCTTGCTCAGACTTCGTAGAGAGAAATAATTGATGTGGGAGTGTTGTGGAATTCAACAATATGTGTTTTTACTTGAAGTGACACCTGTAACCTATGAGAACATGAAGATAGCTGTGGAATTGGCGACTAGCTACAGAATGGCAGCATTCTTTAGCTAAGTCTAGTAAAAAATTACTACAACAACAAAACCATGAAAATATAGCAAGTCATTCATTGTATACATTCCTAAAGTGACTTTAATCAATCCTATTGACCATTTAAGCCTGTAATTGATAAGGGAAAAAGGAAATGAGTTGAAATTTGGTGAAGGGAAAGGAAATCTTTGGGGCTCAACAGCCACCACATCTCTTCTTAGAGATAAGCTACCAATGCCCTACCTAGTTTATTTCCATTATGTCTGTAAGCATATTTTTTTTATTTGATATTAATGAAATGAAGTATTATTTCCACTGCATCTCTTTTTTTATGTATATTTCTGTATTTTATTGCATTCCTAAATAAATCGGATCAACAGTTATGGCTTCGCACTAATAGCTAGATTTACACTAGTCCTCGCGCCATGGTCACTTTGTCTCTAAAGAGCACCCATGCCGAACTACTTTTGGAAGGTTTTATAATATGGAAATGAAGCTTCTAAGATCTAACAACTTCGTGGGCAGAGTCATGGATGTTTTTTCAACTGGATGAGGTGAATTTTCTCCCTTTGGCCTTCTAGTTCCTACAAAAATGCATCTTCCCAAAGGAATAGACATTTCCTCCACCATATGTGGATCCCAAAGATCATCCTCCACTCCTATAAATCCCTCTTCATTCCATTGAATCAACTAGCTAGACATAGCTATAAGAGACTAGGAGTTGATAGCATAGAATAGTCCATAGTTGTGAGAGAGAGTTTGAATCTTTCACCTCTTCAAGCTAAATTGACGAACGACTGCTTTGAGACGTGCCCAACTGAGCCCGTCGAAGGAGGTCTACAATTTCAAGGCATAGGTTGTAAACTTAGTTTTTATATATTAATATGACATGACTTATTTCTAGTTCCATATTTTTGTACATTGTTAGTATTCAAAGTTTCTGACTCTCCTTGACTAGTTGGATAGTTGTAAATGAATATGTATGCTTGTATTGTTTTATTGTTTTCTTGATCTTTGTGCAGGTGTATGAATGCCACTACCAACGGAGTGCAAGGCTTTAAGTACGAATATCAATGGATTGCTGCAACATAATACATCAGGAGTGTTGGATTGAGGTAGGAAATATATTCCAATCCACATTTCGTTTATAAACTAGGAATTTAGAAACCAGCATCTTCCCTTGTTGCTAGACCCACCCTACGGCTAGAGGGATCGCCTTTGTCTGCAGAGGGGATTTTCCTTCACAAGAAAGGTAAGAGTCTATTATTCCTACATGAACTGGCATGAAATAAATCTGGTGCTCTGTGCAGTGAAATTGGTTTTTGGGTAATGTTATTTTCAAATATTTTAGCCTTTAAGGTTTAAAAGTTTGACACATAATTTTTTTTTTTAATTTTAATTTGTTTTGAATAAGAAATTAATATTTATAATTTAAGCTCTTTGAAAAAGAACACTAGATTTTGTTAAAAGTAAATATAATTTGGGAGGAAAGTAAAATATATTTTTCTCAAGAGGAAAATCTAGGGAAACCCTAAGACCTAATGAAGACTCTGGACTGAATGAAACTAGGATGCAATATTCCCAAATCGGAAAACTCAGCAACATATGCATGAAAAAGGAATTTTCAGAAATATATGCTATAAAAATAAAAATCAACCCTTGGATCCATTATATCTAATAATATTACATCTAAATCCAACAGGATATCATGAACAAATCATATTAGGTGAGGTAAACAAGCCTCCCACACCTAGTATAGCCCAAAAATGCTGAAACCCAAAAAATACTACAAAATGAATTTATTGCATAAAGAGACAGCGCAGTCTAATGAGGGTTTATACATAGAAATGGTAGATAAAAATAGATTTTACATTATATTAATCAATATGGCCAAAAAACTGAGATCTAGTCTCCTTCATACAAATCCAAGAGAGCCTGGGAAGGGTTTCTAGGAATACACCCAAATAAAAATGGTGATCTATAGCACTACGACTGAATAATCACTAAAAAATGAAGCACAGGAGTATATAAGGTTGAAATAATATAGATATGATTCAAATATTCTCAAAGGTATTCCCCCATGAAAGGATGAACCCTTCAATCACAGGAAAACTCTCAAAAAGAACCACAAGATCCCCTACTAAAGCTGCCCTCCAAAAATAACGCAATTCTAGACTGAAATTAAATTGTAGGTGATGGAAATATGTTGGCCTATTGCAAAATATCTGAAATGAGCTCAATTACCCTCTAAACTAATCTCGCAAGAGAATGAATCCTTCCTCCTATGAAAAACCAACTCAGAAAGTGGGTTTCTCAACCCTCCACTACAACACCCTACAAAAAAACACAATATCCCACAGAAACTACGTTGTAGCTGAAGACTGAAGCTTGGCCCCAATGTTGGATGTGTGGAATGATAGATCAGGTCTCTCCCAAGAGATACTCAAAGGGAAGAGATGTAATTCCTAAATAGGAAGACCTAGTGCTAAACAACACTAGCAATCTTAGCTAAATAGCTAAATAGAGCAAAAGTCTAAACAGACATATCAAAATATAATTCATAAGCTACCCCATATGGCTTCCATCCTCTTCCTTATAAACAATGTGAGCCTTCTCACCTTGGGTCCACTCATTACGGTTTCCACCATCACACAATCAATCTCCCTCCAAATCTGTGATGTACCTTCATCAATGCCACTCCTCCATAACAACGATGTTTGATTTGGTCAAGGTTGACCTCTTCAACCTGCTTCAGCCCTTTTCAAACCTAAGGGTCTTTAATCCATTTCTTATATAGTTTTCTAAACTGATCCTCATTCATATTGAGTTGTCTTTATTGATGTTCCACTCCTCCAACATTAATGTTGTTGACTTGGTCAAACTTTACTTTGTCCACATTCATTATGCCTTGTTCACACATGAGAGTGCTAGATCTAGTTATTATTATGATCCCTTTTCACATAAAGAGGTATTTTATGCTTATTCAAGATAATTATGGGCCTCTTTCCCCATTTATTCATCTACTAGGTGCTAAAAGAAAATATCAATATTCCTATTAGCTACATGCTAATTTAGGAATATTAGAATCCTCCCCTCCCAAATGTTTCTTGTCCTCAGGAAAATGCAAGGATAGAACTAAAGAGCCTCCTCTCCTCCTCCTGTACATCCTCATATGATAAATTCCTCCAAGGTACAAGATGTTGTCTCATCAACACATCTCCAAATTTCCCCTCCCAAGTATGCAAGTTAGCTTTTGGTGACCATCCCAAAGAGCTACCCTCATGAAGAAGTAAAATACCCATGGAGGCAACAATGTGCTTACTAGAGGCCTCCTTGAGACATGATATCTGATATGTATTTTGATTTATCATCCCCATGTGAATCTCCCATCCCCAAGCTATCATCAATACAAATTTAGCCACCGTCCCGAATGGTAACTCGTCATGAATCTCCTCCACCTTTGGCTCCTGCAATGTAGGTGGGATGAATAACTGAACATGGTAGAAAAAATGGCCTACCCCACATTTTCTTCCTCTCCACTCATGATAATTGTAGAGAATATACTGATCTTTGGCTGCAATAAGGTTTCCCACAAGTGGAAAGAAGAATAATGGATCTTCAAATATCCTCTCTCTAATGTCATGAATCATGCTAGCCCAAACCATTCCATACAAAATTAATGGCACATCATCACCATATGGCATACAAATCAGAAAAATGCTAAAGGTTATGTGCAATTTCGGATGATACCAATGGTTTCTCAAGTGGATATAGAGCATTATTTCCAACTGCTATTTTAGAACATCATGCGGAAATTTGTCCTCCAACAAGTTACTAGCTGTGCATGCTTGCTCATCTACTATGTGGTAGTAAACAACAATATATATCAGCTGAGCATAATAAAAATAACAACACACTTGCCCAAAGTCATGTAGAGAAGGTTTATCATTGTAAGTGTTGGTCCTATAATGATCATGAAACCCAAAAATAATATTGCCCCCTTGTGGAGCAATGCATTGTACATAGATGGTGAGATAATGAAAATACTCAATGAAATGAACAATAAGTAATAATGCATTTATTACCATATATAATGTGTAGGCTGAAAGTGAGGTCCATGGATGAGTCCTCCCATGAGATTATCCTCATAAAATTCTCCAAAATAAAGGGACGCATACTCCCCTTGGAACACTCCATCAATAGAAACATACTCCCAAGTGACAGCGCTATTGGCCCTAGTGATAAGGCTCTTGTCACTCCATGACTCCTTTCTTTGAAATTCCACATGAAAAATTCATACACCATCATGCTACTATGTGGGGGAATATTCTTCCTATGTGGAAGCCCCTCCTTATCCTCCAATGTTGAAGGGTAGCCTCTTTGCACCTTGAATGTGCCATCCCTTTCTCCAAAAATGTCATGATAAGTATGCAAAAATTTCTGCCCATACTCTCCCAAGAGTAACCACAGCAACAATAACTCTTGATGCCCCCTCACACCCTCATCATACAAATCATGTGGTGAAAATATGTTGATTGACATGAAGAAGATCATATCAACACAATGCACCCAAACTCTTTGCTGCCATATGATGCAAGTGTCCTACCAAGTTTCCTCCACCAACATACCCTTTGGAGAAGGATATATCACATGATGGCCAAACTCTTTCAAGAGTAACCAACACAGCCATGCCTCATGCTACCCAGTTTCATAATTATGCAAGTGGCTCACCAACCTCTTGCTCACCATCCACACCAGTGCATCCACCTGTGGATGTCTGTTACCATCCTCCATCTTGGTACTCCTCCAATGAAGACTACCATCCTCCCAAATTAGATTTCTAACTTTGCATTTCATGGGATGTTGAAATGCAACCTCTTGGATATCTCCTAGAGAATATCCCACACCAATGATCATATTGAATCCATAAGGATCCAAGTATGCTGAAGGAAAAACCTCCTCATAGGCCTGTTCAATGCTCATCCCAATAGATCCATCACAATGATGTAAGACAAAATTTCTCTCCTTGATCATCTAGTGTCATATAAGTGTAATGGTCACTAGAATGTTCTAATGATAGTTGGGCCCCCAAATCCTCACTGTTTCCTAATGAAAGTGTTTTCAACCTCCTCCTCAAAAGGTGTATTTGATGTCTCATGCTCCATCTCAATGTTGAACATAATGTTCTGCATTGGATTGTTTAGGAAAAAGCTCATCCTATCCTCCAAAAGTCCACACCCCAACCCCAAGTGTTGTGTGCAGCTCAATAATGACTCATTAGGATGATTGCTTATCCCTTCCTTCAACAACTCAAGGTTGCACAACACAGTGCAAGTTTGATGTTCCAAATCAGCAATATGATTTTATCCTTGATCATGCAAAGGGAACATCTTGAATGGCTACAAGGGTTCCTCCGGCTTGCCCAACTATTGAGGATGATGGTTGCTCCTCCATAGTTGTGACAGCGCTGGTACAAATCTCCTCAAGTGGTGGTGAAGGCTCCTCCCCTTCTGATTTATTCTTATCAAATATTTTGATCACCCTTTGAGTGAAATCTGAAAAATTAGTCACTCTTTCATCACTCAAATGGCTAAACCACAAAATTCTTTCCTTTCCCTCAATGTGCAGCGCTGAGATCTCAACAGCCTCTCTTTCTACCATTGGATGTAGTAGGAAGAATGCATCTAACTTCATCATCCAAGCCTATGATGTACATGTGGATGATCCATCAAAAGTAGACAATAGAAATATATTTCCCCTCATCCTCCTATTGTTGTAGGGCCTCCTTTCTTCTTCCAGTTGAATAAACTGAGGAAGAGCTAGAGTCTCCTTGAAAGATTTAGGTTGAGACTTGTATTCTGCAAGGTATCCACTTAGGATCTCATGTTCCAAGTGCCATCCATCTCTATGCCTCTTGTATTCTTCCTCAAAAGGAAAGGGAAATATGTAATGATTTGGAGCTTTCTGCAACATTGGTTCTTTCTTTTGAGAATAGGAAGCACATGGCCCTTCCTCTTCTTAAAACCCTCTAGAAGTTTCACTGCATCTCTTCTCTTCTTTTTTCTTAACCTCCTTGGAGAGGTTCTTCATAGATATGAAAAGTGATGAGACCAAGCTCATTCCTTTCACCATTTTAGATCTCTTCTTCTTCTTATATCACCTTGGCTTGAAAGTCACAGGCTGAGCCAAAGATCATGCTCTGATAGCAGTGTAATATTTCCAAATGGGAAAAATCAGCAACATATGCATGAAATATGAATTTTCAGAAATATACAATATAAACATAAAAATCAACCCTTTTATCCATTGTATATAATAATATGACATCTAAATCCAAGAGGATATCGGAAAAAAATCATATTAGGTGAGGTAAACAAGCCTCCCACACCTAGTGTAGCCCAAAAATGCTGAAACCCCAAAACTACTGCAAAATGAATTTACTGCATAAAGAAACAGCGCAGTCTAATGAGGTTTTGTACACAGAAATGGTAGATATGAATAGATCTCATATTATATTAATAAATATGGCCCAAAAACTGAGATCTAGTCTCCTTCATACAAATCCAAGAGAACCCAAGAAGGGTTTCTAGGAATACACCCAAATACAAATGGTGATCTACAGCACTAAGACTGAATAACCACTAAAAACTGAAGAATAGGACTATATAAGGCTGAAATAATATATATCTAATGCAAATTTTCTCAAAGGCCTTCCACCATGAAAGGATGAACCCTTTAATCACAGGAAAACTCTAAAAAAGAACCACAAGATCCCCTACTGAAGCTGCCCTCCAAAATAACACAATTCTTGACTAAAATTACATTGTAGGTGATGGAAATATGTTGGCCTACTACCAAATATCTGAAATGAGCTCAAGTACCCTCCAAACAGATCTCCAAAGAGAAGGAATCCTTCCTCTTATGCAAAACCAACTCAGAAAGTGGGTTTCTCAACTCTCCACTAGAACACCCTGCAACACAACAAAATATCATGTAGAAAGTACACTGTAGGTGAATAATGAAGCTTAGCCACAATGCCAGATGTGTGGAATGATAGATCAGGTCTCTCCCAAGAGCTACTCAAAGGGAAGAGATGGAATTCCTAAACAGGAAGACCTAGTGCTAAACAGCACCAACAATCTTAGCTAAACAACTGAAGACAGAAAAAGTATAAACAGACATATCAAAATATAATTCATAAGCTACCCCATATGGCTGCCATCCTCTTCCTTATAAAACATGTGAGCCTTCTCACCTTGGGTCCCACTCATTATGGTTTCCACCATCACACAATCAATCTCCCTCCAAATCTACGTTGTACCTTCATCAATGCCACTCCTCCATAACAACACTTTTTGATTTGGTCAAGGTTGACCTCTTCAACCTGCTTCATCCCTTTTCACACCTAAGGGTCTTTAATCTAGATATTATATAGTTGTCTAAACTGATCGTCATTGATATTGAGCTATCTTTATTGATGGTCCACTCCTCCCACATTAATGTTGTTGACTTAGTCAAACTTGACTTTGTCCACATTCATTATGCCTTGTTCAGACATGAGAGTGCTAGATCTAGTTATTATTATGATCCCTTTTCACATCAAGAGGGATTTTATGCTTATTGAAGATAATTATGGGTCTCTTTCCCCATTTATTCATCTACTAGGTGCTATAAGAAAAAATCAATATTCCTATTAGATGCATGCTAATTTAGGAATATTACACAGGATAAAAATAAATGTAATCATGATGACAACTCATGACTAATAGTACACTCAGAAAATATTTTCAATGAGCCAATTACTAATAAAAATTTAAAATGAGTGAGTTCAGACCTAGATCTACATCCAGTGACCAAATTTCTGCATGATGACCTAATGGAATGACAAAAAATTCAAAATGGGAGCCTAACAAGACATGATAAGAGCCTATTTGATCACTAGTGGCAGGATTCAAATACTGACACTAACAGAACCCAAAATCTCTCATCCATTCTTCCATTCGTACAACACATCTCCATACTATTCAGTCATATAAATATATCTCTCCACCACCCAATCAACAAGAAATTTAAATTTCACCTCCTCACTGGATTGCTACAAGAGGTCCTATAATTCTATAGGAGAATCCTGTGAAGCTATAGAAGGGTGATCCAATGAGAATAATAGCCCAAATTTCCATTATTCCTCTAGGAAATGATAAATGGGGTCCTCCAATGATTTACTCATCACCCATCCATCACCCTTCTATTTCATTTCACCAAGACTTACTCAATAATTCCCACTCTTTACTACCTAAGAAAAAACACACATTCCATTGTTTTCTATTTCTCTAATCTCTAGACTACTTCCTCATGACTCCAACTTGTCCAGATGGCTTGTCATAATTTCCCTCAACACCATCATGCAAACCGAAGACTTCAAGGGAGGATTAAAATACTACTACAGGGAGACAACTCCTGTTGTAGCAACCTGTGTAATCACAACAGAAATATCTGAGATATTTTTTTCCACCAAAATCAAAATCACTCTTTTCATATTCATTTTAGGTGTCTCACTCAGAATTTTTTTATCGTTCCATTAGGTCATGTAAAAAATGGATTCACTGATGGTAGCCCTGGTCATAAAGTCTCACTCTCTCTCAAAAATTCTCATTTGTTGGCCCACCTTCATGTCTTGCTGAGCATAAAAACATTTTTGAAAATCTCATTTCACTATGTCTTATGTCAGTCAAAGTCAACCATGGAATCAGGTCATTCAAGATCCAAATAGGTCATTAGGTTTCATTTTTCAAGGTCCAAAAATGCACCATTTCATCTCAATAAGGTCAGAAAAAGGTGTGAGAGTGACTCAATAAACATTTCATTATCATCTCCAGAGGATTATCAACATGTAAATATGATATTTTTAAAGTTGTAATTATGGTTTCAAGTATGATTTTCATTCTCAAATGTAATGCTATTCAAAAACAAATTTTTAATTTATTTAATTTATTATGTAATTTTATGCTTCCTATATGTAATAAGTTACTCTCCAAAAGTTTCAAACTTCAACTTCATATGCCAAACTAAAGACCACCAAATCAAAGTGAAAAGTGCCAGACTCCAACAACTTCATCCTGCAAAGAAGAAAAGTCAAAGAAAAAATGATATTTAGCATGCTTTCAAAAAAGGGAAAAGAAACATAGAAAAAGTGGGTTTTAGATCTAAATCAAAATTCACTCAAGTATTAAAGACTCTTAGAGATCAATTTTAAATTCATTTGCCTCATATTCTATCGAGTAAACACTTGAGGAGAGCGAACTTTTTATTTTCTGGGAAAAATTATAGAAAAAATTAGCAGAGGGCGCATATCCGGAAGGTGTTGCGCATAGATAGAAGGCATTGCGCACAAACACAAGGCATTGCACACAGCATTAAGGTGCTTCTCACACCCTTAAGGCACTGCGCATATGTCCAGAAAAGCCCAAAATGCTTCAAAATTTTCCCAAATCACCTCTAGAGCTACAACATCAATCTCATCAACCTCTAGCATGTAAGTAAAGGTCAAAATTCATAATTTTACTCCTCCTTAAAAGTTTATTGGTTGGTGTTGTATAAGTTTCTTGAAGAATTTGGTTAAAGCTCACTCAAAACCCTAGTTTTCCTGCCTAACACTCACAACTCCTAAAACCCATTTCCCTTACACTCTCATACCCTTTCCACATTGAAAATACTCTTTCCAAAAACCTTTGTTATTACAATCCCTATCCCTAAGCTTTTAAATCCTAAATCCCTAAGCCTTAGGTGCTCCTTTTACCTAGGTTCCCAATTCCCAATTACCCATCCTAAAAATTCCCTTTAATATGCAATTCCCCTTCTTAATTCCCATCACACTATCACTCATTTTCCCTTCCCCCATTTCTCATATCCATAACACTATCTCCCACAAATTTCCCTTTCCCCATTTCCTATCCCCAAAAGTCATCTTCCACATTATCATATATTCCCTACGGTTTTGGACATAAAAACACCATGGAAGTAGAAGAAGAGAATAACAGACCATACAGTGAGGAAGAGGAAACAGAGGCTAGGAGGCCACATAAAGGGGACAGGATAATCAAACTTGAACCTACCAACATTAGGGAACTTTTGGCTTCTCCAATGACAGTAAAATGTTTCAAGCATGTTTGTTGTTATGATTTTTTTGAACAAATTCAGATGGTCTATCACCATGACATGTTTACCAGGCTCTTCATATCCAACCTCCACAACAACCAAGTCACTTTATCTAGAGTCACCTTTACCGTCTCAACTACCATCATTTAATTTTCCACCGAGATCCCGAATGTTGGGGAGAAGTGGTTCAAAAAGAGTGATTTTGATGAAAAATACTTTCATCCCTTCCTGAAACCAAGGTATAAGAATGAGAAAAAGAGGTTCATTCCTTTTTCCCACCTTCAGCACAGATATGCACCGATGAGGAAGATAATCATGAAATAATTTTCATGCGAAGGTATATTTTCAAGGCTTATACTTATCACATCCGTCTCTTGATGCATTTCACTAGGGTAAATATGTTGAACATACCCAACTACCTTTTCTGAAGCACAGATAAGATGGAATTCATTTTCTAGAAAATGGAATATGAACATCAAATGAAAATTATTTTCCATCATTCCTTAATTAAAAGCATAGTCCTACATCATCTTAATCAGCTAAACATTGCATGGCATACCTTCATATCCCATGATATATTCAGAGAACCTCCTACTCAGCATGAAAAAAATGTCCCTTCATCATCCCAACCATCAAATTCCATCCCTCCATCTCAGCCCATATCACCTTCATCCTCATCACATCACACTCCTTCACCCATTTCACCCCTTTCATCTCCATTTCATACTAAGATTGGATCGCCTAGTAGGATTGAGGTCAATGATCCTAAGAGGGCTATTATGGTTGAGGTTGAGCCATTTCCAAAAACCTACCAGAGAGGTCACAAGCATGTGTTTGCTACACATACAGTGGAAGGGGACATGCCTTCTATATCAACAAAGAAGGTGGACAAAGGAAAAGAGAAGGTCATTGAGGAAGTCATTCACGATGAGGAGCACACTCATGAAACAGAGCAGGAATTTCATCTTGTTGACCTAGATGAGAATCAAAATGAAAAAATCACTAATGCAGCCATCAAAGGAAGGGATGCCAATATTAGTGAGCTCCAAAGTAATCTTGACAGGGCCAAATATGCCATATACTTCCTTGAGCAAAAGAATGAGAAATTAAAGACCAAACGAGTCATTGATGAGGTCAAGTATGTCACTACTCAATGGGAGGAAGAAAAGGCCAAAGCCATGCTAGATGAAACACTTGAAAAGTATGGCTTACTTTATGAAAATGAGGAATAATTACCAAGAAATAAACCTAGAAATAGAGGGTTGAAAAGAGCTCTAGCTCTTGAAAGACAAAGGGAAGCTGATCTTGCTGATCATCTAACCCTAAATGAGCAGCTTGCTATAGTGATCAGTGAAAACAGGGAGCCATAGCTTGATAGAACCAATCAGCACTTGGAGAAGCTTCTAGCAAAGGCTAATAAAGACAATGACATATTGAGGAGGAAAGTTAAACACCATGCCCTAAAGGAGAAAATTGCAATGGCGAAGCTCAAGGCACCCAATGAGAAAATTGAAGCCCTAACCCATCAAAACGAGAAGGAGAGGTTAGACATACTTACTGAGGCTTCACTCCAGCCCTAGCCACCTCATCAACATCTTCTCCACCAATTTTGAGGCAAGTTGAAACATTTTAGCATACTATGATTTTGACTTTGCTTTTTTTTTTTTGTAAATTAGGTGGGACCTTTCTATTTTCTATTTATAATTGAAGGACAGGCTACATTATAATATTCATACTATGGCCTCAACTTGCCCGTAGGAAACTAGGTCTGTTGGCCATCTGAGTGCATTGAAAGCTTGCCAAAATTGAAATTGTCTCTTTCTTCTATAAATCGCTTCAGCTAACTGTCCTACTATTGCAATATGTTCAAGAATATAACATAGAATAAGTTCACATACTACCAAAAAAACCATAAAGCAGAAAACTATAAAAAATAGCCATCTGAAGAGGAAACTGGAGTTGGGTCCTTGGCATGAGACCCAGGCATGTCAACCTGTTGCATCTGTTGGAGTAGCTTCTCCATACGTCCCATCCTGTCATCCATACGTCCCATCCTGTCATCCATTATCTGAAGGTGGTCGGTTGCTTGATATTGGGTAATTTTAATATGCTGCAGATGACTTTCAATGTTCTCCAACAGATCTTTGAGATACAGTTCTATCTTTGGCTGGACTTTGAACTCTGGAGGATGAGCACTTTGTATTGATTTTTCCAGAAGACACTTCACTAACCAATAATTATGGATGGTTTGGTTAAATAAGGTAAGTCTCCCTCGGGTATTGCCAGGGTCCTTTATGAAATCGGGAATTTCTGCCTCAACTTCGTTGTCTTCAGGGTTCGTCTGAAGATCTCTTTCCAAACCACGAATTTGATTACGTGCTGGAGAGGAATTGCCTAAAATGTAGTTAACTACAAGATTTTCCAAATGCTCCTGATTAGTTTTTCTACCTCGTTTCTTTGGCTCCTGTTCCTGTTGAATCTTCTGTTTACCCTTAGCTATTTCAGAGCGCGGGCAGTGTTTCCCCATGATGTGAATGTTCCTATTCAGGAGAACATACAGACAAGTAATAACCATAATACAGATGGACTCTTTGTTTTCATTTTCTTCATAAATTTCTTTTATAGAATTCGACTGAGAGCGACTCCTAGGATTTGGAATTAACTTATTAATGCTTTCCCTAAAGCCACAGCTGGAGTGAATCATAATAACCTGGGCATCTTCCGCCACAAAGCCTTGATTACATGCATTTCAAAAGTCCAACCAGAGAGCAAGCAAAACAAAGTATAAAGATAGATATGGGAAATGTGAACAGAGAACTTAGGGACAATGTAGTGAACAGAGAACTTAGGGGCAATGTAGTGAACAGAGAATTTAGGGCCATTGAAGTGACTGAGAGCCTGCATATTGGGCGCTTGACTACAGAGATGAGCGCAACTACAACGCACTATGGAAGCAAGAACGCATCCGGTAGTCGCCCAGAACCTAACCCAACAAAATTCAGAACTTTGCAAACCCAATATAACATCAAGACATATGTCATACGAAGCTTCCCTTAAAGTATGCTTATCTGTGCTTTTAGCATTAAAGATGCAGAGAATAAAAGAGGAACATGGGTCCCGAAAACAGGGATGAACAGGGTTTTGAGGTGGGGTAATCGACCAGAAAAACGAAAGTGACTCCCCAACTAAACGACAATATTCAAGCTAGGTCCCAGTATGAGTTGTATACATCATAAAAATGAGGATAGTGACCAATACATACCGTGCCAGAGTAGCGAAATTGATAGAAGGAGTTGCGCGCCTCCTCTTCGTCTCCCAAGCCCGTGCATGCAGCAAGATTTGCATGAGCATTTGGGATGAGGGAGGGCGGTGTCTTACCTTAAACCAAACTTCCGTTCCGGGCGCTGACAGGCCAACCTGGCCGGATCTCTGTAAAATCATTTCACCGCAAGTGAACACCCATACCATTGATCGAGTATGGCAGTTCTTCATCATGAATATTAATTGTCTGAAGGGTGGCGAGGCGTGCTGTCGCCACGGTCCGTCCTTTGTGCCAGGTGTTCACCCCGATCGGGGGGATTTTGACTTTGCTTTTATGAACAAAGAAATATCAGAAAATTTTTCATATGTGCAGCACCCTAGGCACTGCACAAATTGTAGGTGATTTTTTTTGGAAAAGGTCACCACCAGTGGATTCATAATGACAAATACAGTCATGAAAATCACTTTTCCATCCTTCATTTACAAATTCAGGAGGTCAAAAGGGAAAAAAAACACCAAACAATCATGTTTCTGACAATAATTTGGCCTAGGTGCTACGCACAGATAAGTCTTAGGAGATTGCAATTTTGAAGGGTCAAATAAGCATCATTTTGAAGGATGGAAGCATATTCAAAAGGAGGACTTGATAATCTTTCCGAAAAGCCATATTGGGCCTGATTTGGATAGCTGTAGGTCAGTAAAAATTTTCCTTGAACATGGAGGGCTCACAACCTTAAGGTGTTGTGCATATGACAAGAAAATGGTGCATATGACAGTTTGCTGATATTTTTGGTTTTTCACGATAAATTTTGATTTATCTTAGAAAATCATATTTCTATTAATGTAATTCATCATGGTAAATTTAATTTTGTCAAGGATAAGTTACCTAGGGGTAGATTCATTAAGTAAACTTATCCTTTAGTCAAAATGAATCAGTTTGAATGTAATGAGGAGTGAATCACTTGGACCATATTACACTTTAGCTTTTAGTTTAGAAATTAGTGGATCTCTTCCTCACCTCAGTGACTCGACCCCTGAGGATTAGTGAAGCTTTTTTTTGTCTATTTAGCCCATTTCTTCACACTAAGCAAGGGTTGGAATCAATTTGGATGTTAGCTTGTTGATCAAGGAACTATTGTACTCAGTTTTGGCCAGTTAATAAAGAAGAGTTGCAACTATTTTTTGGGATACTTGTGGTGTGATGTTTATCATTGTTTTTTCTTCAGTTTCATATGTTAGAATGTATTTTATTCATGTTAATTGAATATCTATGGTATGATATCTTTCAAGTTTGATAGGAAGAACACATGCTTGCTCATGCTCTATTTTGGGAAATTGATCATAGTTTGTCCATTTTCCTTTCTTTAGGAAGAATACATTTCCTATGCTCTTCCTAGCTTCTCATCAGTCTAAAATTCATCTCATCACAATCATCTTAGAGTGATAACCCTTATTCATACCTTTCCCCATTGAATCCCTGCAACCCTCTCTCATTTGTCGCGACCTAGCTCCCTTGACCTAATTTATTCATCGAGTGAAACCCAACCAATCAAATAAAAAAAACCCCTGCACTCAATATATATCCTAAGAACCCTATTTCCTCCAGCCCTCCTAGCTATGACCTTGTGGAGAGAGCCCTCTTCAACTTGGTAGGGATATCTACCAAGCCAAAAGTTTTTTTTGTGGTTACCTCTCTTAGGATTCCTTCCTCAACATTGGGAATCTGGCAGAGTGCTAACATTCTAGCGCCGTTGCTAGGGAGACGAAAAGAGAAATCTTCCTTGGGAAAAAATGAAAAAGATCAGATATAATTGTTGATGGTGAACCATTATCATGCACAATAAGGTTGTGCATCATTCACCTAGCGAATTTAGATCCCAAGGTTCATAATTCTCATCACGACTCCACCCTTCAAGAACAGGTAGTATAAAGAACTTCTTGGTGACTTCATTATTGTCAAAATGTATTCAATTTCTTGAAGGTATGCTCCCATGAGTCGAGATCACATACTAGGTTTTCCAAATCGCATACCTCAAGTTAATTGGATGACATATCTTCCGAAGTTAAAAAATGTGGAAGGTAATGATGTTGCTCTTCATCTGGTGAGATTTCACATGCATGTGCGTAGATTAAATATTGATTTTCCTGAAGATTGCTTGATGAAGATATTCATGGCCACTCTGGAAGATGAAGCTCGATCTTGGTATGAAAGTTTTTTTCCTTCTTGTATTTACCGTTTAAAGGATTTTCATACCATGTTCTTTGAAAGGTATAAAGAATCTTTCCCATCCTTAATATTAGTTCAGAACCGTTGTAAACATGTTGACGGTTTTATTGAAAATCCTGAGAAATTTTATGGAGATGATGAATTCATGGACGATGAGATCATGGAAGCCCTGTATGAAAATAAATTTCACCAGCATAAAGAAATATTAGAGGATACTTATCAAGATTCTCATGAAATTTTGCAATAGGCTGAAGGTATTTGTATAGTTGAAAATGATGGAAGACAATGTCTTATTTCAGATCTGCTTGCAGTAGAAGATGGTATGCAGGAAAAACAAGTTCCAATTTCAGATTGTGGTAAACTCAAGCTGGCCAATCCAGATCTAGATTCATATTTTGATGATGAAGAGTATGTTGTTACAGATCCCATGAAGGAGACCTCTATTGTTGAGATCACCTCGAGTGAAGAAAATAGATTTTTTGACCTAAGTGTTCTCATCCCATTAGAACAAAGTATTTAGGAGGAGGTAATCCAATCCTTTTCTTAAAAACAAGATGAGCTCTTTGTTCAAGTAAGTGAAAAATATTCTTCAGATGATTATGTGGTAAATGATAGAAATTTCAATTTTGAGTTTCATGATCAATCTTAATTTTTCCCTCTTATGATTGATGAGTGTGATAATAAACATGAAAATCTGGTTGCCCTGTCATATGAAGATGATCAACAATGTATTAAAATTGTAGAGGACAAGCGCATTGAGGACAGTAATTCATATTATTCTTCTCATGTTTCATGTTTAGTATTTTTATTTCAAGAAAAAAATTTCTCACCTACTTGTTCAAAAGTTTTTGACGACCAGGAAAACACTATTGCTGAAGAACATCATGAAGAGAGATTAGAATCAAGAGAAAAAGGTACCTTGTTTCTTCTAGATTAGCAAGAGGTAAATTTTCATGTTTTTCAAGATCGAGTGGAAATTTTATTGCAGTCAGCAATGAAGGTAATTATCGCAGTATTCAGTGATGATGGAGATCATTGCTAGCTATGTTTTTGGCTGCTAAATTGTAAATATTTATTGTTGTCCAGAGAATCTGATTGGGAGAATCAATCAAGTAGGAATTTTCTTGATTGGTTACATTGGCATTTTTATATCACCAAATTGTACATATTATTTCAAACATACAGGTGGTTGTCATTAGGATTTGAAGCCCTCAAGTTTTAGTGATGTACTGCCATCAATAAGTTTAGCAAGTTCTTTATTTCCAGTCAATTTTAAAAGTCAATTTGTGTCATTGAGTTGACAATATTTAGTCATGCATTTTAGTTTGAGTTTTTTTACCGTATTGTACCAATGGATTACTGTTTTTATTTTCCATGTCTCATCCTGAGCATGATAATAGTTTAATATGTCCTCCATCAGTGATCACAATCACTCTTTTCATATTCATTTTAGGTGTCCCACTCAGAATTTTTTTTTATCATTCCATTAGGTCATGTAAAAAATTGATTCCTTGATGGTAGCCTTAGTCATAAATTCTCACTCTCCCTCACAAATTATCTTTTGCTGGCCCACCTTCATCTCTTGCTGAGCATCGAAACACTTTTGAAAAACTCATTTCACTATGTCTTATGTCATTCAACGTCAACCATGGAGTCAGGTCATTAGGTTTCATTGTTCAAGGTCCAAAAATGCACCATTTCATCTCAATAAGGTTAGAAAAAGTTGTGATAGTGACTCAATAAACATTTCATTATCATCTCTAGAGGATTATCATCATGTAAATATGATATTTTTAAAGTTGTAATTATGGTTTCAAGTACGATTCTCATACTCAAATGTAATTTTATTCAAAAACAGAGTTTTAATTTATTTCCTTTTTTATGAAATTGTATGCTTCCTATATGTAATAAGTTACTCTCCAAAAGCTTCCAACTTCAACTTGACATGCCAAACTGAAGACCACCAAATCAAAGTGAAAATTTAAAAACTTCAGCAGCTTCATCTTGCAAAGAAGAAAAATCAAAGAAAAATGGATATTCAGCATGCCTTCAAAAAAGTGAAAATAAACATAGGAAAAATGGGTTTTTGATCTAAATCAAAATTCACTCAAGTATTAAAGAATCATAGACATCAATTTGAAATTCATTTGCCTCTTATTCTATCGAGCAAACACTTCAGGAGAGTGAATTTTTATTTTTCTGGGAAAAAATAGAGAAAAACTAACGAGAGGGCGCATATTTTGAAGGTGTTGCACATAGAAAAAAGGTGTTTCACAAAGACAGAAGGCATTGCGCACATCCTTAAGGAGCTTCTCACAGCCTTAAGGTGTTGTGCATATGTCCAAAAAAACCCCAAAACACTTCAAAATTTTCCAAAATCACCTTTAGAGCTACAAAATCAATCTCATCAGCCTTTAGAAGGTAAGTAAAGGTCAAAATCCATTATTTTTCTCCTCCTTCAAAGTTTATTGGTTGGTTTTGTATAATTTTCTTGAAGAATTTGGTGTAAACTCACTCAAAACGATAGTTTTCCTCCCTAACACTCACAACTCCTAAAACCCATTTCCCTTACACTCTCATACCCTTTCCACATCGCAAATACTCTTTCCCAAAACCTATGTTATTACAATCCCTATCCCTAAGCTTTTAAATCCTAAGACCTTAAGCCCTAGGTGCTCCTTTTACCTAGGCTCCCAATTCCTAATTCCCCATCTTAAACTTCCCTTTAATCCTCAATTCCCATCAAACTATCACTCCTTTTCCCTTCCCCCATTTCTCATATCCCTAAAACTATATCCCACAAATTTCCCTTTCCCCATTTCCTATCCCCAAAAGTCACCTTCCACATTATCATATACTTCCCTAGGGTTTCGGACATAAAAACACCATGGCAGCAAAATAAGAGCATAAAATACCATATAGTGAGGAAGAAGAAATAGAGCCTAGGAGGCCAAATAAAGAGGGCATGATAATCAGATTTGAACCTACCAGCACTAGGGAACTTTTGGCTTCTCCAATGAAAATAACATGTTGATTGCTATGATTTTTTTGAAAAAAATCAGAGGGTTTAGCAACATGACATGTTGACCAAGCTCTCCATATCCAACCTCCACATAAACTAAGCCACTTTAGTTGTAGTCACCTTTACTATCTCAGATGCCATCATTTTAGCTGCCACCGGGATCCCGAATGTTGGGGAGAAGTGGTTCAAAAAGAGTGATTTGTAGGAAAACTACTTTGAGACCTTCTTGAAACCAAGGTATAAGAATGAGAAAAATAGGTTATTTCATTTTTCCCACCTCCATGATAGATATGCGTCGATGATGAATATAATCATGAAAGGATAGATTTTCAATGCTTTATACTTATCACATCTACCACTTGATGCATTTCACTAGGGTACAATTGTTGAACATACCCTACTACCTTTTCCAAAGCATAGATAAGATGGAATTCATTTTCCAAAAAAAGGAATATGAACATCAAATGAAAATTATTTTCTATCATTCCTTAATTAGAAGCATAGTCCTATATCATATCAATCAGCTAAACATTGCACAGGATACCTTCATAGCCCATGATATATTCAGAGACCCTCCTATTCAGCATGCAAAATATTTTCCTTCATCATTCCATGTAATATTACAAACTAGCCCAAGCTAGTAGGAATATTCAAGGTCATTTTATTTTTATGTTTTATGAATAAAATTTAAAGGAGAGAAAATAAAAACTCCTAAACATGAGAATAAATAAATGTCCAATGTGAACAGAGTCAAATCAGGGCTTGCTCAATAAAATACACTTGTATGTGCAACAGGTTCAAGCTATTTGACCGGGTCAACAGGACCAAATCATAAAGCAGTCCAGATATAATGAACCTCCTAGATGATTAGCAGAGTCCTATGAGGAGGTCCTCCATGTGAAAAGGGACAAATGGATGAATATGGTTTAGGGTTTTGCAAACCCTAATCTTATATAAGAAAGGGAAAGACTCAAGGAGAGGTTGTTGATGATATTTAGATTTTGAGATTGCTTGAGCAACTCAAACTCTCTTGGTTGTTTAGCTAGAGAGAGAGGAATTTCTTGTTTAGGAATTCCTCTTATTCCTTAAGGGTCTCTTTGAGGATATTGTGTTGCATTGATCCACTATCCGGAATTTTGGCCAAGCTTCACCTTACATTATAGTGCTGCTCATGTTGAGGGTTGAGATGTCTTGTGAGATGCAGTAAGTGGAATCAGATCTATTAATATATGAAGAGTTCTATTGCATCTTTTCAGTGGGGAAGTCATCTAAACCATTGGCAGGAGTGCAATAGATATTTTTAGCTTCATATTTTTATCTTGGCATGAGGCCAAAGTGTGCATCACTTCATCAGCGCAGTTAGCTTCAGAAACTGTGTCATTTTGCTAGCAGAGTTGCAGTGTACATTTGCTACCAGTTTGGAGGAGAGATCTTGATCCACATTGGTAATAACTCAAATTATTCCCAATAGTGTAGCTATTCCAGATTTGGAACATTACAGTGGTATCAAAGAAAGATCTTTGGCTCAGCCTGTGGCTTCAAGCCAAAGTGCTGTAGAGCAAGGAACAACACTAGAGGGCCTCTCCAAAGAGGTAAATTAGAAAAGAGAAAGAAGATGCACCAAGACTCCTAGAGGGTTTCAAGGAGAAGAAAGTTGAAGTGAGACCTACAGAAGTTTTTAAGAAGGATAGGAAGACCCATGCACTTCCTACCCTCACAAAGAAGATACATTGTACAGAAGAAACAAGGGCATGGCTCCACTACTTGGAAGAATGACAGAAGAGGAGATATCCCTGCTCCTTCTCCAGACCCTGAAGGGTATTAAAGAAGATCTCAAGGAGATTGAAAGGGTGGAGACTTGTACCAGTGCTAGCACAAACTTGGAAGAGAAGCCTTCATTTTCAGTAATGAAGGAAGACTACATAGTTTCAAAATAAGCTCTTGCTTCTACATCTCATCGAGGTATGATTAAAAATTCATCTATTGTCATTTCAACACATTGTATGAAGAGATCTACATCTTTGCATGTTGCTGATTTAGAGAAACATAGTTGCACTACGTTGTGCAAAGGCAGTGAGGAAGAAGAGAGGAACCATTCCTCATTGGAGCATTCACATGGAAGCTTCATTCATGAAGCAATAAAGGGTGGAATGATGGATGGTACACATCTTGAAGTGAGAAACCCTTTCTCCTTTCCAGATGACCCTTTCTTAATGAGCACACCCCTGATCAAAGAAAAAATTCTACTTGGAGCAAATCCAAGGTCCCTTTGGTTTTGGGAGGCCATGGATGAGGAGAAGACCTCATGGGAAGAATTCATTGGAGGTGCACTTCAGCACATCATGGGGTGCAATTTTCTTCAACAGTTTGAGGAGGATATTCCCTTCTCATAGGAGCAGATAGTAGATGGAGGACATCTTCGGATGGATAACATCTCTCATGACTATGTTGGACATTTCTTGAGCCATGCACATCATGATGGGAGGTTTTCGCCTACCACCTCTTTGGATCCTTGTAGGGTCAAATTGATCCTCAGGAAGATAGCATTTCAAGATCCCATGAAATGCAGTAATCTGATTTGGGATGATGGTATCCCTCATGGGAGGAGTAACAAGATGAATGCTGGGAGGAGACATCCACAATTGGTTGAGTGGATGTGGATGGAGAGAAAGAAGCTAGAGAGCTGTTTGCAGATCTATGACACTAGGCAGTAGGAGGCTTGGTTGCACTGATTTCTCTTGAAAGAGTTTGATCATCGCTCTCTTTCTAAGGGTATGTGGTAGGATACTTGTATCATGGAGCAGCAAGGAGTATGGACACATTGTGTTGACATAGTATTCATTATGTCAATCACCATGTTTTCACTACATGAGCTTGATGATGGGAGTATAGAGAGGCAGCAAAAGATTTTGTTGCTTGGGATGTTCTTCAAAGAGCAACGGCACATTTTCTCTCACAGTCTTCATGATGTTGCAGGAATAGAAGATGGCACTATCATAGTGCAAAGGGGTTACTCCTTGACCTTAGATGTTCAAGAAGGACTTTCTTCATGGGAGGGACTTCTCATATGTAGCAACATTATGGGAGATTCCTTTGACATTCTACATGTCAAATATTGGAGCTATGTGTTGATGCATAGGCCAACAACATTGTCACTTTGGAGCTGGGATTTATTGATGGAGTATTCCCAGGATCACTTCTCATTCGATGCACTTGGTGAGAAAAAAGGAGGTGAAGAATATGAAGTGGTAGATGGATACATCTATTACTGTGGTGTGATTTTCTTGACTTGGGTTTCCAAGCAGGAGGATAAGGACTTTCATGCAGCCCTTGGTTCATTCCCCTTAATGGGAGTGTGCCAAACTATTATTGAGGATTCATTCATGGATCCATGTATCTTCTTGCTTCCAACATATGGTGAGAGCTTTTTCTTGCATCCTCTTACCATCTTTTGGAAGTGCATTGCTCCACAAGAGGGCAAGCTATTCATTGAGCTCCATGGTCTACATTGGGCCAAATTATATGATGGAGACATCCATCTCTTATGTGGCGTTGGGAAAATATGTTTTTCTTACATTTATGTTCATTTAATTTATATTATTAACCATCTAACAAGAAACAATTTGCCATGTATTCTTCTAAAGAAGAAGAATGTAAAACTGTGCTATGAAGACTTGGGAAACTCTTGGTACTCTCTTGCATCATATAGGACCTTCAGTATTTCATTCATGATGATGATAGTCATGTTATCAATTGCTGATATTGCTTTTATCTTGATGGGAGACATGATGTTGAGTGAGGAAAATGGTTTGGATGTGTTCTTTTGGGAAGTAGGTTCCCACATTTTCTGCAGTACATGTTCTAATGGGAACATGGGAAGATTTGTGGCCACCATGACCAAACACTTGTTTCTCTTGGAGGTGGGCCATGTGTGTGATGGGATACCTTATGATGATACCCTCCTATTCATCACATATGGAACATTTTGGGATAACTGGTTTCATAGCGTTGGAGGGAGGATCTTTGCAAATCTAATCTCCATGATGCCACTTGAGGGAAATATCCTTGCAACCCAAGATCATTTTGCACTCTACACTTATCTTAAGTGGAGAGGTGAATAGCATGGGGTAGGCTATGATGCTAACCACTTGTAGATTTTCAGCCCACCTTCTTTGCTGGAGCTCAAGGTGGAAGAGGATTTTATGAAGTTGCCTTATTTGGAGGTAACTAGATTCTTATGGATGATAGCATGGGCGTGGGAGACACTCATTGGGAGAAATTTTCCCCGTGCTCTTCATCACTCCTACGTTAATGAGGCCATTGAGCAACAAGGATATCACCACTTTCACCTTCCATTTTCTCATGATGTACACTTTCTATCTTACACTTGGAGGAAATCATTGGAGGACAGATTCATTGCTTATCATTTTCAGCCATGGTGGGGTCCATTGATGAGGCCACAAGAAGAGGGAAGGAGAAGTTTTTTTCTACCCTGCAGTTGCTTGAGGACAAGCAACATTTTGAAGGGGGAGGACTGTAATATTCCTAACTAGCCCAAGCTAGTAGGAATATTCAATGTCATTTTATTTTTATGTTTTATGAATAAAATGTAAAGGAGAGCAAATAAAAACTCCTAAACATGAGAATAAATCAATGTCCAATGTGAACAGATTCAAATCAGGGATTTCTCAATAAAATCCACTTGTATGTGAAATGGGTTCAAGCTATTTGACTGGGTCAACAGGACCAAATCATAAAGTAGTCCAGATACAATGGACCTCCTAGATGTTCAACGCAGTCCTATGAGGAGGTCCTCCATGTGAAAAGGGAAAAATGGATGAAGGTGGTTTAGGGTTTTACAAACCCTAATATTATATAAGGAAGTGAAAGACTCAAGGAGAGGTTGTTGATGATATTTCGATTTTAATATTTCTTGAGAAACTCAAACTCTCTTGGCTGTTAGCTAGAGAGAGAGGAATTTCCTGTTTAGGAATTCCTCTTCCTCTTCTTCGTTGGGGGTCTCTTGGAGGAGATTGTGCTGCATTGATCCACTATCCGGAATTTTGGCCAATATTCACCTTAAATTACAGTGCTTCTCATGCTGAGGGTTGAGCTTTCTTGTGATCTGCAGCAAGTGGAATCAGATCTATTCAGATCTGAAGAGTTCTATTGCATCTTTTCAGTGGGGAAGTCATCTAAACCATTGGCAGGAGTGCAATAGCTATTTTGAGCTTCAGATTCTTATCTTGGCATGAGGAAAAAGTGTGCATCACTTCATCAGCGTCGTTAGCTTTATAAACTCTGTCATTTTGCTGGAATAGTTTCAGTGTACATTTGCTAGCAGTTTGGAGGACAGATCTCTGGTGAAAGGGCTTCTTTCCTTCACTGAGGTGATCCGTGGATTGGCCAACCAATCCATGTCATATTTCAGATCTGATCTTCTGTGTGATATATTCTTTAGAAATTTCTAAAATTTACTACAGATCCATGGTGTAGATCTCAGATCTATTCAGTGTCCTTCACTTTCAGCTGAGATCCCCAAGGGGAATGTACTTAAAAGGCATTTTTTGCATATGGATCCCATTCATATCTATACTTTTGACCTTTGATATGCTATAGATCTGAAACTTAATAAAAAAATACTTCATATTACTGAAAGTAACACTGTCTGGTTCATCATCCACTTCTTGTGTCATAAAGCTTGGGTTTTAGGCCTTTTCTTCAAGTATAGATCTGTATTCTTTAATGAAAGATCTTTGAATGATATTATCAGCTTGTAATATTTTTATCTCTACATAAATTCACCAAAACCTTCAGAAAATACGCTCTCTAAGCTTCAGTAATTTTTTTCATACACTAAGTCATGGGAAATCAAGGTTTTTAAGCCTAGTTGAGGAAGGAGGAATTGTTTAACTTAGGTAGACTTATTTTTTTGAGCTAAAATTCGGAGAATAGGTCCCTCATGACCTAATATAAAATAATCACCTGCCATTTCTCTTATTTTTACGCAAAACTCTGAATACATACATTTTAGGGCTTAAATCATCACTTTTCCCAACCTTTTGGTCTATAAAATGCTGTATAAAGTTGTTGCTGCATATTTTATTGAAGGTTAAATAATTTTAAATCAGTTATTAGTCATATTTATATAGCTCCACATTGGTAATAACTCAGATTGTTCCAAATAGTGTAGCTATTCCAGATTTGGAACATTACATCCCAGCCATCCAATTTGATCCCTCCATCTCAGCCCATATCACCTTCATCCTCATCAGATCATACTCCTTCACCCATTTCAACCCCTTCATCTCCATTTCATACTGAGATTGGATCACTCAACAGGATTGAGATCAATGAGACTAATAGAGCTATTATGGTTGAGGTTGAGTCATTGCCAAAAACCTACCAGAGAGGTCACAAGCATGTTTTTTCTCCACATAGAGTGGAAAGGGTCATGCCTTATATATCAACAAATAAGGTAGAAAATTTTAAAGAGAATTTGATTGAGGCGGTCATTCATGATAAGGAGGAGATTCATCAAACACAACAGGAATTTCAGCTTGTTGACCTAGACGAGGATGAAAATGAGAAAATCAATAATGCAGCTATCATAGGAAAGGATGAAAATATT
Organism: Pinus albicaulis; assembly: GCA_034641835.2. Lineage (NCBI taxonomy): Eukaryota > Viridiplantae > Streptophyta > Pinopsida > Pinales > Pinaceae > Pinus > Pinus albicaulis. Next base: position 29,365,695 of record MU968317.1, read on the forward strand.
AGTGAGCTTCAGACTAATATTTACGGGGCCAAATATTTCATATACTTCCTTAAGCAGGAAAATGAGAAATTAAATACCAAACAGGTCATTGATGAGGTCAAGTATGTCATTGCTCAAAGGGAGGCAGAAAAGGAAAAATCCATGCTAGATGAAACACTTCAAAAGTGTGGCTTTCTTGATGAAAAAAAGGAACATGTACCAATAAATAAAACTAGGACTGGAGGGTTGAAAAGAGCTCTAGCTCTAGAAATACAAAGGGAAGCTGAGCTTGTTCATCAGCTAACCCTAAATGAGAAGCTTGCTATAGTGATCAGTGAAAACATGGAGCCATGGCTTGATAGAGCCAATGAGCACTTGGAGAAGCTCCTAGAAAATGTTAATAAAGACAATCACCTATTGAGGAGGAAATTCAAAAAGCATGCCCTAAAGGACAAAATTTCAATGGCCAAGCTCAAGGCAGCCAATGAGAAAATTGAAGCCCTAACCCATCAAAATGAGAAGGAGAGGTTAGACATAGTTGTTGAGGCTTCAATATAAGCCTAGCCACCTCATCATCTGATGCAGGAGCATCAAGAACCTAGCCAGCAATGTGACATCTCGGTCACATGTTGTGGCTAATTGGAATTAAAATAAACTTAGGAATAGTTTAATAATTTAATAATTAAATTTGTTATTTATTTTTAGAGAATTTTTAATTTGTTTTATATTTAATTAAGTTTGGCATAATAATAGAAGTTGGTTTCAGTCCCTGCGTGGATGTAGAGCCAACATAGAGATAAGCCTAAAAAATAGGAAGGTAGAAATTTATTGAGAAATTCCATCTAAGAGGAAGCAGTTTTATTTCTCAAGTATAAATAGTTGGAGGATGGTAAGGGAACTTCAAGTTTTTGTTTTCTTCAATATGTAGATTCTAGAATCTAATCAATAGATTATTTATATCAGATGAAACATCTTATCGATTAGTTCTGCAATTGCAATTTCATTATATGTATACATGTTACTATATTTCATGAGTGCAGGAGATTGAAACGTTGTGGCTATGTTTGCAAGAGGCACTCCGACACTATGCGTGGGAATGGTGAGATCGAAGTTGTAAAATCCAAATCAAGGCATACAGTTGTTACTGTGTATGATTGAAGGCGCTCTTGGAAATGAGGGACTACAGCTATATCGATTCTCTGCGCGCAAACCAAGACAACAGCTGAAGGCGAATTTGCTGTGTAAATCACCGAGCTGTGTATTAAAAAGGCACGCAGGTTTGATTCGCTGTGCAATTGTTGTGGTTTGTGACGATACATAGGTTTGATGCATTGTGAATGTGTTACATTACGTACCATGATACATGAAGGGGCCGAGAGCCAATGATGCAGTATGTGCCATGATACATATGTGCCATAGGATGCGTTGTGAGTAATAGATGCATGGTTATGTTTGAATTAAACATTCAAATGATATGCTGAAGATCGAATGATGTTTGCAGATTGAAGTGACATTGCCGAAAGTGGAATAACATATGGCTGTAATGGTTTTAAGATGTGGTTCCTACCATAGGTGGTGTTTACAAGATCATTTTCAAATGGTTTTATGTGTATGGTAGGATAATTAACCCATCATATGTGTTGGGTTTCAACTATTTTATATGTTTGGTTGGAAATTCATGGTATTCGAATTATTAATGAATTCAAATTTGAAATGATCAATTGTAAACAATAAATCTTCAAATGGGGTTTGAAAAAGGAATACCATTCTGATAAAAATATATGGTATGTGGTCTCAAGATGTTCACATCATTATGCTGGGAAAATTGGGCAATTTGACATTGATTAAAATTGTGAAAATACAGAAGCAAACTAGTTTGTTTTAAGGGAAGTGTGGGCCTCAGTAAAATTTATACATTTTACTACAGTAATTGATTTGTAGGAATTGTGTATTCTTTATTCCTACACCATTTTCGGTATCAGAGCTTGTTAACTATTTTTGGAGCATTGCAGAGAATTCTGCCTAGAAGAGGAGCCGGGTTAGGTCGAGGGAGACCTATAGAAAATGAAATTTTGCTAGATGATATCCGGAATTTGCGCACAATACTGGCTACAGTAGAAGCCACTCAGAGGAGAGTAGAAGATGGTGGAATTTCCAGTGCCGATGAAGAAGAGACCACTGACGAAGAAGCGGAGGAGGAAAGCGAAGCAGCTAATGTTATGAAAATGCTTGCAAAAGTCAGCAGCCGACCAAAGGTAGAGGTACCTTTACATGATGGAAGTCTTAGTGTGGAGGTGCTAATGGACTAGATCAGTTCATTAGATAAATAATTCGACTATGAAGAAGTCGATGACAAGAAGAAAGTGAAGTTTGCAGCCACGATATTGAAAGGCCATGCAGCCTTATGGCGGGATGAATTGCAGCTATCCAAGGAGATAAAAGGGAAGCCAAAAATCAAGCAATGGGATAGGATGGTAAGTAAGCTAAAGGGTAAGTTTTTGTCGAAGGATTACCAATTAAATCTGTTTAGACAATTGCAGAACTTAAAACAGAAAGGGATGACAATCAAGGAATATATTGAAGAATTTTATAAGCTGAGTATTAGATCTAGCCATGTTGAAGATGATCTAGAAAAGGTGGCTAGATATATAAATGGTTTGAGATATGAAATACAGGATGAGATCAACGTATTAAATTTGAAGATGATTGAAGACGCTTATCAAGAAGCCTTGAGAGCCGAAAAAAATATTTTGCACAAACAAAACCAGAGAAATAGAGGTAAAAGTCCAGCAAAAGGAAAAGGAATATTTAAATCTAGGTTTCAACACTCTCAGAATGAGGCAGGGAGTGCAAGCAATAGATCACTGCAAAGAGGAGATTCTGGATGCAGAAGGTTCATACCCAGAGGCAGAGGCCGAGGAAGAGATGTACGATGCTATGCATGTGGGGAATGGGGACTTATGCAATGGCATTGCCCTCATTAGAAGTCGGAAAACACACGTAATGTAAATGTTGTTGAAGCCAAGGAGGAGGTTCCTCAACTTGAAGCCAAAGAATAACTTCCAGAAGCCAGAGAATCCTTATTACTAAAGAGGGTATTGCTTAAAGAAGCTAAGGAGGCCAAAGAACATGCTCAAAGGAAAAATATGTTCCGAACTGTATGTAAGTCAAGGGGTAAGTGCTGCAAATTAGTAATTGATAGTGGTAGTACTGATAACCTTGTTACTACCGAAATGGTAGATAAATTGAAGTTGGAAAGAATAGTACACCCCACTCCTTATAAAGTATCATGGCTTCAGAAAGGCCATCAAGTTATTGTAACTGAACAATGTAAAGTTGACTTTCAGATTGGTACTTATAAGGATGTTATTTTATGTGATATAATGCGGATGGATGTATGTCACATATTTCTTGGTAGACCTTGGTAGTTTGACCAAAAATCCATACATGATGGTAGAAGAAACACTTATACTCTTGAAAAATATGGGAACAAGCATACACTTCTACCATTGAAAGCTGAAGCTGATGAGGAAACACCTGGAAACAACATTATGCTGATGAGTGGGAAGACTTTTTTGAAAGAAGTTGAGAAGGGCGAGGAAATTCATTTCACTATTGTTGGGAGACCCAAGGTAATTTTAACTTCTACAAATTTAGAAGATTTACCTGAAGAAATACGAAATTTGTTGAATTATGTTGCTGACTTTGTTGTGGATGAGTTGCCAAATGAGTTACCGCCCATCAGGAGTATTAGTCACCCCATTGACTTAATACCTGGAGCTATTTTTTTGAATAAAGCAGCCTACAGGTTAACGCCACAGGAAAATGCTGAAATTGGAAGGAAAGTGCAGGAACTGCTGGATAAAGGGTTAATCAGAGAGAGTCTCAGTCCATGTGCAGTACCAACTGTACTCAGTCCAAATAAAGGAGGTGAATGGCGTATGTGCATATATTCTAGAGCTATAAATAGAATGACCATTAGGTATCGTTTCCCTTTACCACGAATGGATGATTTAATGGATTGTTTGAGTGGGTTGAATTATTTTTCTAAGATAGACTTGAAGAGTGGGTATCATCAGATAAGAATGAGAGAAGGGGATGAATGGAAAACTACATTCAAAACAAATAATGGTTTGTATGAATGGTTAGTAATGCCCTTTGGACTTACTAACGCACCTAGTACTTTCGTGATATTGATGAATGATGTTTTGAAGGAATACATAGGTAAATTTGTGATTGTTTACCTCGATGATATACTTATTTTCAGTCGAAATAAGGGAGAGCATCTAGAGCACCTTAAATTAGTTCTAAGAACTTTGCAAAAAGAGAAATTGTTAATAAATCTAAAGAAATGCAGTTTTATGAAGGAAGAACTAATTTACTTAGGGTTTGTAGTCTCTAAGAAACGGCTGAAAATGGATCCAGAGAAAATCCAAGAAATTGTAAATTGGCCAACTCCTAGAAATACATTTGAGGTAAGGAGCTTCCATGGTTTGGCAAGTTTTTACCGCAAATTTATTCAAATTTTTAGTCAAATTTGTGCACCCATCATTGAAACAATCAGAGAAATTAAACATCCATTCAAATAGACAGAAGCAGCAGACCAAAACTTTAAATTGTTAAAGAGGAAGATCACTGAGAAACCAGTCTTGGCTTTACTAAATTTTAAGAAATTTTTTCAAGTTGAAACTGTTCCTAGTGGAATTGCAATTAGAGAAGTTCTAATCCAGGAACAGAAACCCATAGTATATTTTAGTGAAAAACTAAATGAAGCTAAAAAAAATATTAATCATATGACAGAATTTTATGTTGTCATACAGGCGTTAAAGAAGTGGAGACATTATTTATTTCCAAAGGAGTTTGTGTTATATTCTGACAATCACGCATTAAATTTTATAAACAATCAACCAAAATTTAATCAGAAACATGCTAAATGGGTAGAATATTTAAAAATATTCACTTTTGTAATCAAACATACAAGTGGGAAATCGAATAAAGTTGTTGATGCCTTAAGTAGGGTGAATTTGATTATGAAAGAAATGGAGGTCAGTTTTGTGGGATTTGAAGGAATGGTGGACATGTATAAATATGATGCAGAGTTTAAATATATTTATACAACAGTGGAAAATCTAGTAGTCCATAACTGGAGCCAGTGGTTGGATTATTCAATCTAGGAGGGGTTATTATTCAAAAGTAACAAGTTATGTATTCCAAATTGTTCTATGGGGGAAAACATAATTAAGGAGAAGCAGAGTGGAGGTCTGTCCGGACATTTTGGACAAGGAAAAACTTTCTCTCAGGTAAATACGTTTTATTACTAGCTGAAGATGAAAACTGATGTTAAACGGTTTGTGGAAAAATGCAGGATTTGTCAGCATGCTAAGGGGAAAAGTTAGAATACAATATTGTAACAGCCATTACCAACACCCGTCTGACCATGGGATGCATTTAGTATGGATTTTGTTTTTGGTTTACCAAAAAATCAAAGTGGAAATGATTCCATTTATGTTGTAGTGGATAGATTTTCAAAAATGGCTCATTTTATTGCATGCAAGAAAACAAGTGATGCAGCACATATTGCTAACCTGTTTTTTTCAGAAGTTGTAAGATTACATGGTTTGCCTGTAAGCATTGTGTCTAACAGGAAAACCAATTTCGTGGGACATTTTTGGAGAACTCTATGGAAGAAACTAGGTACCAACCTTAGTTTCAGTTCGGCATATCATCCTCAAACAGATGGGCAGACCGAGGTCATGAATAGAAGTCTGGGAAAGATATTGAAAAGTCTAGTGTGTAACAATCCTAAGCAGTGGGATTTAGCACTTTCTCGGGCTGAATTTTCTTATAACGACACTCTGAATCACAGTACTGGCATGAGTCCATTCCAAATTGTTTTTGGAATGCATCTAAGGGGTGTATATGAGCTCAGAGACCTATGAAAGCAAGAAGGACGAAGTGCAAAGGGTGAAGAATTTGCAGAACAAATGCGGGGATTACAAGAAGATGTCAAAAGAAGATTGTAAGAAAGAAATACAAAATACAAGCAAAGAGCAGATATGAAAAGGCAAGAAAAGGAATTTCAAGTAGGTGATTTAGTTATGGTGTATTTAAGAAAAGAAATATTTCCTATTAAGACTTATAATAAATTGAAACTCAAGAAGATAGGGCCATGCAAAATTTTAAGGAAATTTTCTTCAATGCATATGAAGTTAATTTTCCAACAGGAACCAGAATATCGCCTATATTCAATATTGCAGATCTGTATCTATACCGAGAACCAGACAAAGAACCACAAGGGGACACTATAGAAGAAGGAAGCCCGGCAATAAATTGGGAAGAACAGATGCCTACAGCAGAAAAGAGGGAAGTGGAAGCCATTTTAGAAAAGAGAGTGTCAAAGAAAACTAGGAGCCAAACTTATTATCAGTATTTGGTCAAGTGGAAAGGATAGCCAGTGGAAGACGCTAGTTGGATGACTACAGCAGAACTACAGAAATTAGGGATCGGCTCCAAAGTAATACAAGATCAGTTTTCTTCACCGAGAGTCTGATGCAGGAGCATCGACAACCTAGCCAGCAATGTGACATCTTGGTCACATGTTGTGGCTAATTGGAATTAAAATAAACATAGGAATAATTTAATAATTTAATTATTAAATTTGTAATTTATTTTTAGAGAATTGTTAATTTGTTTTATATTTAATTAAGTTTTGCATAATAATAGAAGTTGGTTTCTCTCCCTGCGTGGATGTAGAGCCAACATAGAGATAAGCCTAAAAAATAGGAAGGTAGAAATTTATTGAGAAAGTCTATTCTAAGAGGAGGTAGTTTTATTTCTCAAGTATAAATAGTTGGAGGATGGTAAGGGAACTTCAAGTTTTTGTTTTCGTCAATATGTAGATTCCAGAGTTTTTATAAAAATCTGATCAGTAGATTATTTATATCAGATGAAATGTCTTATGGATTAATTCTGCAATTGCAATTTCATTATATGTATACATGTTACTAGATTTCATGAGTGTAGGAGATTTAAACGTTGTTGCTATGTCTACAAGAGGCGCTCCGACACTATGCATGAGAATGGTGAGATTGAAGTTGTAAAATCCAAATCAAGGAATACAGTTGTTACTGTGTATGATCGAAGGTGCTCTTGGCAATGAGGGACCACAGCTGGATCGATTCTCTGCACGCAAACCAAGACAACAACTGAAGGTGGATTTGTTGTGTAAATCACCGAGGTGTGTATTAAAAAGGCACGCAGGATTGATTCGTTGTGAAATTGTTGTGGTTTGCGAAGATACATAGGTTTGATGCGTTGTGAACGTGTTACATTACATGCCATGATACATGAAGGGGCCGAGAGACAATGATGTAGTATGTGCCATGATACATATGTGCCATAGGATGCATTGTGAGTAATAGATGCATGGTTATGTTTGAATTAAACATTCAAATGATATGCTGAAGATCAAATGATGTTTGCAAAGTGAAGTGACATTGCTGGAAGTGGAATAACATATGGCTGTAATGGTTTTAAGATTTGGTTCCTACCATAGGTAGCGTTTACAAGATCGTTTTCAAATGGTTGTATGTGTATGGTAGGATAATTAACCCATCGTATGTCTTGGGTTTCAACTATTTTATATGTTTTGTTGGAAATTCATGGTATTCGAATTCTTAATGAATTCAAATTTGAAATGATCAATTGTAAACAATAAATATTCAAATGGGGTTTGAAAAAGGAATACCATTCTCATAAAAATAGATGGTATGTGGTCTCAAGATGTTCACATCATTATGCTGGGAAAATTGGGCAATTTGACATTGATTAAAATTGTGAAAATACAGAAGCAAACTAGTTTGTTTTAAGGGAAGTGTGGGCCACAATAAAATTTATACATTTTACTACAGTAATTGATTTGTAGGAATTGTGTATTCTTTATTCCTACACCATCAGCATAATCTCCACCAATTTTGAGGCAAGTTGAAAATTTATAGCAAACTCTGAGTTTGACTATTTTTTCTGAACAAGGAAATATCAAAAATTTGTCATATGCACAACACCCTAGGCGCTACACAAATTATAGGGGCATTTTTTGGGAAAAATGTCACCACCAGTCGATTCATAATGAAAAATAAATTTAGTAAAACCACTTTTACATCCTTCATTTGTAGATTTAGGAGGTCAAGAGGGGAAAAAACCACCAAAAAATCATGTTTTTGCCAATATTTTGCCTAAGCGATGCACACAGAGAATTTTTAGGAGATTGCAAATTTGAAGGGTCAAATCAGCATCATTTTGAGTGATGGAGGCATATTTAGAAATAGGACTTAACAAGCTTTCGACAATACATCTAGGGCCTAATTTTAACACCTATAGGTCAGCCAAAAGTTACCTTTAACATGGAGGGCACACAACCTTAAGGCATTGCGCATATGATAGTTTGCTGATCTTTTTGGTTTTTCACTATAAATTTTGATTTTATCTCAGAAAATCATCTTTATATTAATTTAATTAATCATGGTAAATGTAATTATGTCAAGGATAAGTTACATAGGGGAAGATTCATTAGGTAAATTTATCCTTTAGTCAAAATGAATCAGTTTGAATGCAATGAGGAGTGAGTCACTCGGACCATCTTACACTTCAACTTTTAGTTAAAAAATTAGTGGATATATTCCTCACCTAATGGATTCAACCCCTGAGGATGAGTGAAGCTTTTTTGATGTCTATTTATCCTCTTTCTTCACACTAAGGAAGGGTTGGAATCATTTTGAATGTTATCTTCTTGATCAAGGAACTATTGTACTAAGTTTTGTCCAGTTAATAAAGAGTTGCACCTATTTTTTGGGATACTTTTGGTATGATGTTTACCATTGTTTTTTCTTCAATTTCATATGTTATAATGTATTTTATTCATGTTCATTACATCTCTTTGGTATGATCTCTTCCAAGTTTGATAGGCAGAAACATGCTCGCTCATGCTCTCTTTTGGGAAATTGATCATAGTTTGTCCATTTTCCTCTGTTTAGGAAGAATACATCTCCTATGCTCTTCCTAGCTTCTCATCAGTCTAAAATTAATCTCATCACAATAATCTTGAATTGATAACAATTATGTCTACCTTGAACCATTTAACCCCTGCAACCCGATCTCATTTTCCATGACCTAGCTCCCTTGACCTAATTTCTTCATCTAGTGAAACCCAACCAATCAAATCAAAACAACGCCTGCACTCAATATCTAGCCTAAAAAACCTAATTCCTCTATCCCTCCTACCTATGAGCTTGTGAACAGAGCCTTCTCTGACTTTGTAGGGCTAGCTACAAAGCCAAAAGTTTGGCCTGTGGTTACATCTGTTGGGATTCCTTCCTCAGCCTTGGGAATATGGCAGAGTGATAATAGAGGCATATATGCAACCAAAAAGGGACACATCATTCTCAGGAAGGAATTCCACCACCAAAATAAACCTATAAATTAGAGAGGAACCTTCACATACACAACAAAGTTATCATCCAAGGTATAATCAAGTTCTAAAGACATGCACAAGGAACAAGAAAAGAGTCAAATCCCTCTAAGATAATGATGTTATCTAGCCCAGATCCAACATACAATCATCTTCAGCAATATGATCCATAGGTAGGCTGATGTATTGCAACCCTAACCTCTTCCATATGTATAAAATTACTAATATGTGTAATGGTCTTGAAAAGAGTTTTAATAATCTGGAGCTAGCTAGTGAACTTGCCCACCCTCCACTAGTAAACATAAGTTGGTATTAATCACCCATGAAACATGTATATGTCAACTCAAAGTGAGATGGTGTCATGAAGAGTGGGGATATAATCAAGAGGAAAGGGGAAGTGATTGCAAATATTGGGGACAATGGTCCAAAAAAGGAAACTTGTGTAGATGGCATTCCACCACAATGCTCCGAGCTCTTACCCCAAAGAGAATATTATGTACTAGGCTCGACTTATTTTGCACCATCGCTCATTCCAAAAATAGTTAGAAGGAGGACAATCTATTGTATCATACTACCTAGGGTGTAATATTCCTAATTAGCATGCAGCTAATTGGAATATTCATTTTTTCTTTTGTCTTCTAGATAGATGAATAAGTGGGTAGGGAGACCCATAAATCTCTTTAGTAGGAATAAAATCCCTCTTAATGTGAAAGGAGATCATCATGATAGCTAGATTAAGCACCTCCATGTGTGAACAGGGGAAAAATCATTTGGACAAGGTCAATGCTGACCAAATCAACAATGGTGGTATAGAGAGAGTGGAGCATCAATGTGAAACAACGCATAATTAGTGGGAGATAGTATCCATGTCAGTAGGGTATTTAATGAGTGGGACCCAAGGTGAGAAGGATCACAATGCATATAAGGAAGGGAAAGGAAACCATAGAAGAAAGGTTAGATGATTATTATTTTCTTGATCTTCTTAGATCTGGAAATTGTCAGGTGACATTTCTATGCATGCCTTTGCTATTTAGCAGGGCCTGTTGTACTGTTTAGTACAAGGGTATTCCCGAGCAGGAATACCATACTCATTATACTCAGGAGATATTATTCAGTTGTATATTCCACATCCACGCATCAGGCCAAGCTTCAGTCTTCAGCTACATTGCAACTTTTGTTTAGAGTTGCGTTGTGTTTCAGGGTGTTGTAGTGGAGGAGAGAGATCTCCAATTTCTATGCTTGTTTTCCAATGAGGGGACCAGAACTTCACATATTGAGTTGATTGGGTGTTATTTCAGCTGATATATCAATATTTCATCCCCATATTAGCAGTTGTATTCAAGGAATGCATAACTCATCCAATAGGGGTGCAGTGTGAAACCCAAAAAGGGCCGAAAGTCCAAAGGTAAAATCTAGCTAAACCATTTATGGGTTTTTCTATGTTTTTTGAGTAGAATCAATGGTTGAAATATAGGATAATTTAGAGCAATCCAATAGCCTTTCACACATGGTTCTTCTTCCCAATAGTAGTAGTTTCCAATCGCAGCAGCAGTAACAACACACATTTCCAGTGCTAGTTTCCTTTAGTGTATTTCAGCCATCTTGTGGATTTAGTGAAATTATTTTTGGAGAGCTATGCACTTTATTTTTCTGTTGATTATAATGATATGGCTCAACTATTTCTGCTCTTAGATTATGATGTCTTAATGTAATTTCCAGTTGCAGCATATCTCCGACATTTTCTAGATTTTAGTGTTATGTTACTGTTTTGATTTATTTGGAATGCTGCATATGTTCTATATTCCTGTATTTTCCATTTTGGAATATTAAAATGGTATTAGAGCATAATATTGGCTCAGCCTATGAGTTTCATCCAATATGCTATAACAAGAAGAAGTGATCTAAAAATATGGAAGGAATGAGATTTGTCTCATCACTTTTGACATATATGAAGAGCCTCTCCAAGGAGGTCAAGAAGATGAGAGAGGAGAGATGGAATGAGACCTCATTAGGGTTTCAAGATGAGGAAGGTCAATGCACTTCCTATCAACAGAAGAAAGAACCAGTATTGCATAGAGCTCCAAATAAATACACTATGCCATTTTCTTTTGAAGAAATAGATGAAAGGCATGGAGATGGAGGAAAATTAGATCATGAGATTCTAAGGTATTATATTGCAGAGTACAAGTCTCAATCAAGGGCTTTCAAGGATAATATAACTCTCCCATATTTCATTCAACTCAAAGAAGAGAGGAGGCCTTGCAACTATGGAACGAGAAAGCACAATAGATTTCTATTGTCTACATTTGATGGGTTATCCACATGCACAGCCAGAGCTTGGGGAATGAAGTTGGATGCATTCTTCCTGCTACATCCAGTAGTAGAAATATAAGCTGCTGAGATTTCAGTGCTGCACCTTGAGGGTGAAGCAAACATTTCATGGTTCAGCCATTTGAGTCATGCAAAAGTGATTGCATATGCAGATGTTACTCAAAGGTTGGTCAAGAAGTTTGACAAGAAGAAATCGGAGGAGAAGAAGCTTCCACCACCACTTGTTTCAGGAGCACTTGCATAAGGAGAAATAACACTTGTACCTTTTCAAAGTGGTCTTTATATCTTGACACTTGGAGTCCCATGCATTATTCAGGAGATGCATGAGTAGGAGGAGACTTATACCAGCGATGGTGCAGCCAGAGAGGAGCAACCATCATCGTCACTAGTTAGGGAAGTCATCACACTAGAGGAAAGAACCCTTGTAGTAGTGCAATATGTTCCCAATATTTACCAAGGTACGCACATATTTTCACTTCCTATCATTTTAGCACATCATATGGAGGATTGTGGGGAAATACCATCAGCAAAAATACATGACCTAGGGTCAAATCACATTACTGATTTGGAGCAGCAGACTATCATTGCATAGAGGACCCTTGATTTGTTCAAGGAAGAGATATATATAGCCATTGATGAGAAGCACACAACACTTTGCGTTGGAGTGTAGAGTTTTGAAGGATAGAACGAGCATTTTCCTAAACCATCCAATGCATAACTATATGTTCAGCATTGAACATGATCATGAGATAGGCTATGTATCATCATGGAGGTCATCAACGCTTTCATGGAGTAGCAGTGATGAGTTGGGGGGCCAACCATTATTGGTACATTCTTATGACCATTATACTTGTGTGACATTGGATAGGTATATGATTGATGGAAGACATATTATGATGTATGATATCTCTCATTATTATGATGTATCCTTCTTGATGAGAATTTCACAGCTCAATGAGAAGTTTTGTCATAGAACATATTTGGATCGTTATGGGGCCAATTTGGTCATTGATGAGTAGTCTTCATTTGGATATTTCCAGGAGGTTGTACTTCAACATCCCATGAAGTGCAAAGGTAGTAATCTGATTTGGGAGGATGGTATTCTCCATTGGAGGGATACCAATTTTGAGCATGGAAGGTGTTATCTCAAAATCAGACCCTGATAGGTTGTTGATCAAGAAGACTCTGTGTAACTAATTCAAACCAGACTTTTAGTTGAGGCTTAGACTCCTTAACTTGAGAAGGCTCTTTCAATGGGTTTATGATTTTAAAATGAGGACTATATGGATAACTCTATGAGTAAAATGGATAAAAATGGATAATTGGTTGCACTGATAATCAAAAAATATATATTGGGCTTATGGATTCAAGTGTGTTTTAAAAAAACATGAGTATCAGCTTCATATGGAAGTCAAGGCATTTCAGGGTTTAGATGCATCAACAGAATAGTAGGACAGAAAATAAACACAGCTCATGAACATAAGAAGGAAGTTAGAGCACCTTAAGTGAATTATAAGTAACATACATTCATGCCACTGCAAATAATTTAAAGAGGAAAACCATGAGAATATCAAACATCAATAACTCTTTCTGAATCCTAAGTGATGAAACCAATATCTCTGTATTAATATAAAAACACAGTTTCTGCTACAACAAAATAGTATGCTTGTTAATGAAAATTGCCAACCCTATGCAATTCGACTTCTTGTCTCTTATAGAGTCATATTACATTTTTGGATTCTCTCCAAACACTTGAGAAAAATTCAAATTTTCTAGCTTGACACCTATCAACTGCTAAAAAAAACTTTTAATTACATATGACAGTTAAACTGTCTGTTCTAGAGTCCTAATACAACTAGGATTAAAACTCTTTATTATAACTTAACAACCTTATCTAAACATTTAAATATTCTATCTCACAGTTTCTCCTCGTAAACTTCGACCTTGATGATGCCCATCTCCTTTCTGTTAGACTGTATTGATTTTCCTCTTATCTTCCCTGAAAGATAGGAACATACTCCCTGCAAAATAGCTATAGTGCTTCATTTATGTTTCTTCAAACCATCTGCTAACCAACTTGTGCTAAAAATTATGTGGCAATGTCTTATTTAAACTCATGTGACTTCGCCCTTCCAGCTATTCCCCAACCAAAATTTTGGAGTGCCAAAACTTGTTAACATTGCTGAACTACGAAACTGTCTGTTGTTTTTGTAGCGCAGAACTTTTCCCTTGAAAACTTCACTTGGAATCCTCATTTTCCTATGATTTTCCATTGGATCTTCACTTGTGGTCTTTGGACATTCTTCAGTAGAATCAAGTTTTTAAAAACAAGAATTTTATCCCTTTGAAACCTTGAAAATTTGTTAAAACTGCATCCTAAAGCAGTTTCGTAGCGCGCTACGAAACAATTGTGCATGAAACCTACAATAGTTTCGTAGAGCGCTATGAAACTGTTGTGTCTATATTTTCACAGTTTTTTCAAAAAATTTAAGTTTCAAACATTTACTGCCATCCTTTCAATTACATATATAAGCTCTCATAATAAAAAAAAATCAACTCTGACCTGCTTTCAAAAACGAAATCTTTCCACATAACCCCAAAAATGGTTTTAAGAGATGTCACTTACTGTTTACACTCATTTTTGTTGTGGTTGATCTTCAGGCTTTGCTAGCTATATCTCAAGATATTCAACCTACCTTTTAAGCCTTCTATTACTAGCTCTTAGTTTGGTATTAACCATCCTTATGAACTTTTCTTCCTTGATTGCAGGGACGATCCATATGTAGAATTGATCCTGACTGCTGATTGACTCAATGTTTGAAACCTTTTCTAGCTCCCACAAACCTTTCAACCTCTCAATGTTTGACCTTTCTACAACATGCATTCTCACTTTATTCTTCAATTTATCAATTTCAATGTTTGCAAGTCTGAGTTTGTCATTAACCTCCTCATAACTACTCTTTTCTCTCTGAGTATTAAAAACTTTGTTTTTGTCTTCTTCAAGCATTGGAGATGATATATTTATGGGTTCTTCAAAAACATTTGCATCCTCACCTCTTGTTTGGACTATCTCCATTTCTGGCTGCTGCAATTTCTTAGACTGCCTAGCCAAGGGTTTTCTAGGCTTAAAGACAAACTTTGACACTTCATCCTCAAAATCTAATTTTTTGGATGTTCTCAATTTCTTTGATTTTCTACCTGTATCTAGTTTGATGAAAACTTCTTGAACTAGGGGAGACTCTTCAATGTGAATATCTTGTAATATATCATTCAAGTCACCTCTTAATTCCAAGTTTTCATTTGTGACCACGGCCTTACCCTTCCCATTTGACCTTTGACTCCTAGTCAAATTCTTCTGAACTGTTTTACTAGTTGACTGTTCCTGAATTGTCTCTTTGACATGAGTTCTATTCTTCTGTTTAGATTGATGAGACCTTTGGATATTCAGTGATGTGTTTATCATTGTTTCCTTAACCTATTTTCTAGGCTTGAGCTTGACAAACCTCCTTGATTTTGTTTCTGTAGGTTCAGTTGTCTTTGATGGAGATGTTTCTTTGACTTAAGGGCTAGCACTTGTTCCTTCAACGCCTATTCCACTCAAAAAGAGAAATGCAGACCATTCTCTATTCACTTTCTCAAGCTCATGCAAAACTATTAACTTGACTAGACCATGATGAAATAATAAGGTTTCACATGCTTGAGTTTTCATCTGTACTTTGTCTGCCATCTTGGCCAGACTTCGAAATAGAAAGAAAGGTAAGTCTAGAGAGATTATTTTTGTAAAATGAAATAAGAGTTTAAAGTGGTAAGTGTATACCTTGTGGTATCTCCCTTCGCAGGTGAATTACCTTTGGATGTTGTAGAGAAGATTGGAAAATGCATATTTGACATAACTTCTTGGCACAACTTTGTTCAAATCAGTATCCATGAACTTGTTGAAGCCCCGAAAATTGGGTATACAACAAGGGGGATACCCACCCTGTCCGGACCTTGGTTAGCAGCTCCTTTTCCGTTTGGTGTAGTGGGTCTGACTGGGGATAATGGGACCAGTTTCCCAATATGTGTGCGTGTGTTTGAGAATTGATATTTCCTTTCTAAAAAGTTCCTAAGTTAAATTATTTTATTCTATTTCTAATCTAATAACATGAAAATTGTATTCTAATTAAACAGAAATATCTAATTCTAAACTAACCCGGGATGTAATTTTTCTATTATGTGATCTAAAAGGATTTCAAATAACAATTGGTAATAAAGATCATTCAACTTTTTTAAGAAAAGAATTCAATAAAGATAAACCACTTCGTATAAAAATTTAGACGAAACAGTAGTGAAAAAAATATCACATAATAAACTATTCATACATTAAGCATAAATATATAGCTATCACCGTACAAAAGTGCCAAATGATAACTCAAGCATTCAAGCACTGATATATAAATAACTGAACATAAATATCACTTTAACACAGAAGCAGAAATAGTTATGAGATAAAAGTACCATTTATAACTAGTTCTACTCATGAGCTTCAAGCAATAATGACTTATCTCTTCTTAATCCAACATCCACTAAGAATACAGAAGTGCAACATCAGTAGCAGATATTAAACGCAGATATCAATAAATCCTATTCCATTCATTCATCAAAACCTCCTCTGAGGGTGAAAAAGTGCATGTTCTGAGGACAAGTTTTTGACAAATTTCAGGACCCTTCTCTAAATGCATGAGAAGGGTTTAAATACTAATAACTAAATATAAAAATAATTAATTACAAAAATGTAGGATACGGTTTAAATAACCGTCCTCTTTTTAGGAAAAAATAAATCAAAACTAATATTAAATCTAAAATTAAAACTTAACAACTAACTAATTGTGAATATGTTCTTTGGAATTGCAAGCATTCAGCATTGATCTAAGAAGAATAGGCTGGCCGACTTCAGACTTTAACTGTCCTGTGAAAACAGAATCGGCTAGAGCTGGCACCATCTTCTCGGAAGAATTAATGATGCACTTGAGAGTCATACACTGGCTGTGTGGTTTTACCAAACATGCCTAGTAAGAATCCCAATTTAACTTTGTTAATCCTTTAATCAATTCTACCTTTTCTTGGGCTTTATGTTTCCAGTCTGTTTGCAGTTGCTGTGATTTTGGTAGGTACCCTCGAGTAGTTTCAGAGATCAGATTTGCCTTGTGTAAATTTTCATTTATACAATCAATAATATTGCTGGCTGTTGTGGCTGCTTCTTCTACCGCTTGCTCTACCTTCCTGATCTATGTATCCCAATTATTAAAAAGTATTTCTTTGTGATTTGCATTGATTATAGGTGCATCTGCTCTTTTCCCCTCCTCTATATTTTTCCAAGCCAAATAGTCAGCAACTCTTTTATCAGCTAAATTATAATCATGTCATAAGTCTACGACATGATTAGTGATTTTATCACTTTCTTCACAATAAGAGTTCCATTCTAATATTCTTTAGCATAACATTTCTTGTTGTTGCAGTAGTTGGTCATTTAAGGAAATAGACTCTGTGATTAATTCTGTGAGCTTGGGATCGTCTTTGTGCATCTCTTGCATAACCTATAGCTGTTTCTCTTTTTCAGCCAAACTGTTCTGATATTCGATCTGCATTTGTTGAAAATCTAACTGTAATTTTTCAAGTTGTTTCTGAGATTCACTATTAGCATTGGCTTGTTGCAGCTGTTGTTGCAAGACCTGTACCTGTTCTTCTTTCTCATTCAATAATTTTCATGCCTCATATGCTTTTTCAATGGCTACAGAGGCATAATCTCATGTGATCTGAGATAATTTAGTGAGATTTTTAGTTGGATCAGTAGTAGGATCTTGCCATAGGACATCTAGGTGTTCTGCATCATGAGAGAGCACATTTTCTAATTTCCTTTTCTTCCTTTGTCTTCTTACCACTGCCTTGTATTCTGGACTATAGAACACATCAAGAGGAGGAATTTCCTCTATCTTGAGCATGAGTTCAGAGGATGGGGTTATGGGAATATGTTCTGTTTCTGGGACATTGGTAGTTACTCCTGTGACTATATTTATTGTTTTCTGTACATTTCTCACAAGTGTCTGTGTGTTTTGTGCTTCAATATTAATCAAATCATTTAATGTTTCCCATTCCTTATCTAATTGATTTCTGACTGATGATTGTTGTACAACGAGAGGGGGAATATTTAACTGTGGAGAGGTTGAAATCTATTGCTGTGAGAGTTCTTTAGACTGGGTAGTATCCCTTACTGACCCTTCACTTTTTGAGTGTTCAGAGGTTTCTCTTCCAGACTTTGACTTAGACCTGTTTGTATCTGAACTTCTACTGAGACTGATACTAGGAGTTGGTTCCCTTACGGGTTCCAAGCGTAATTTATCCAAAGGCATAGGAGTTAACCTCCTTTCGCTGTACATTTTGAATTCTTGAAACTCTACCGGAGGAAACCGTATTTGAGCCGAATGTAGAATATCTTTAAATGTGCCTTTTTCTTGGAACATGTCATCAAAAATATCATTTTATTTAGAAAATACTCTTACCTTGACTGTAGTAGTGAAATTTTTAACAATATCATACGGGTCGAATGATCTTCTTGGAAACTTAAACAAATGTAAACATGTAATGTTGTTTGCTTCTTTAAATGCATGACCAACATAAAATAATGAAAAGGCCCCAGAGGCCACAGGAAATTGTGGCCAGATGGCCTTCTTTTTATCCTTCAAATCTTTAGTCAAACCTCCTTCTCTACAGGTTTGATAAGAAATTTCTCGGCTGATGAGTTTATTAGGAACATACAATGGTAAAATGTGAGGGGAAGCAAAACTTCCAAAAACCCTAACATATGTAAACAATTCTTCTCCAAACCATCTCGCAACAGGCAGGATGTCTACCTCTGTTTCAGGAGAAAAACTTGGAGCATCTTTATCATACAATATTCTGTGCAGGGGAAACATGATGCCATGGAAAATCTTATAAAAATAGGGAATGAACTCTGAATCCCACAATTATTTGTGATAAACATTAATGGGTAGGGGATCTTGAGTTGTCCATTTCCAACCCATTAACGAAAACTTAGAAACATAACAGATTGAATCCATAACATAAGAAGATAGATAAAAAGGAGGATAAGTCCTCTCAGAGACAGTCCGTTCAGACCGGTAATTCAAAATATCCGTGACTAAGTTGTCAGATAATATTTTAGCCCAATCCATGATAGTAGCATTAATAGCAGCATTCAATAACGGAAGCCATTCAGGTGAAAACTTATTAATGTCCGGATTTCCAAAAATTCGACAGAGCATAGCAGCAGCAAAAAAATATGGAGAAGTGAGAGAACCAGTACTATACATACCGTGTTTATCTTTCTTCAGTGGTTCGTCTCTCCTGGACCAGTCCTTGGTGCATTCTGCCAGGTTTTCATTTTCTTTGGCAAACTTCTCCATGAACTGTTTGTTATAAGTTTCCTGTGGCTCCGGCAAATGATACATAAGCTTCAAATATTGTGGAGTAAATGAGCCAATGAGCTCTTGACCCTGAGTCCTAAATTTTCTGTTCGTAATATCAATGCTATCCAGCACCCATTTAATCATGTCTGTGTATGGAAGAATTCTAGGTCTCGTTGCTACTCGGTGCAAGAATGAACAAGCTAGCTGTGTAAGAGATGCTTCAGAAGACCCATGTGAGCCTACAGTAGCCGTAACCTCCATTAATATGGGGTTCTCTTCTTCAAATAGATTATACATGCCCTCCCAAGTAGTGATACCAGCGTCTTTGTTACAAGCGATGTCTGTGTATAAGGGCGTCATCTCTTTGTCCTCAGAACTTAGAACTTTGTCTTTCTTTCCCATAATACTCTGAATACTTCTTTGTATAGTTCTATGTTCTTCACTCCTGCAGTTTACGAATTAAGTGAGAATAATGATATGAAAAAGGTGACGGGAAAGTTCTAAATGCTGAAGACGTATACAATATACCACCTTATGTGAAATAACCCTTTGATCAGAACGAAACCATTTCTCATTAATAAATGACAACCAATTCATTAATTTAACATTAAAGCACATAACGGGGTATCGATTTATGAAAATATTTCTTCGTGTAATGAGCCTTTAAAGATTTGCAATAAGGCAATCTGCAATTTGCTTCGCAATATCACAAAATCGCAATATCGTAGATCGCAATCTCGTGGAATCAAAATAGTGCAATATTGTAACATCGCGAAATCGCTATATCGTAATATCGCAAGATCGCAAGACATAACATATGACAAACATTCGTTAACATATTTACTGCGACATGCGATTTGCGATATATGTTATCGCACATCGGTGATTTGAAGTTTTCATCGTAAGATATAAAATTTTAAGCATGCAATGTGATGAATATTCCTTTAGCGCATAGTTTTGCATCGCGATTTCGCAATTTTTTAGAATTCTGCTTATAAAGAGGCGTTCATTACCTTTTTGCGATGCGATATTCCTCAAAGAATGATTCTATTCTAAGCTATCATAAAACTTAAGTTTTTAGATTTTTCAAGGAATTTTCTCCTAATTTTATGATAGTAAGTTTTATTGGAAAAAGGAAAACAAGCACTAATTGATTTTTTAGATTTTTTGACTAAGTGTTATAGCATCATTTTTCACCTTCATATGATTCATGATTGCTTTTATGGATTTGGGCACCCATTCCTATAGACTTGAACAAGGTTCACTAAAAAACAGTGTTAAAATTCCCATACGCGGGTATGACCAGACTTTTCCGCGTGTATACGCGAGTCCACATGTACTTTCCCGCGTATGCCATTAAAAATCATTAAAAATATATATAAAAAATCCCTATTTTCGAGTTGGGTTGATGGTTACTCTAGTAGTTCAACCACCCTAGCACGTGGCCAACTGTTTCCAACTGATTGAAACTACTTTGAGGGAGTATAAAAGCCCCTCATGTGTATGGCCTAAGGGAGAGAGAAATTTTATAGACATTATACTCTGTTGGAATCCCAGTTCAAGTCTGATTCCCCGTGCCTCCTGCACTTTCCCAAATTTATATAGGAAACCCTTGTTTCTTGGAGATGTTCATCCATTTATATGCCATCTCGAGTGCACAAGTCTTGGAAGAATCTTAGCGAGGCAAGGGCGGGACGAATCCGGACGACGGTCTGCTCGAAGATCGTGGAAGGATTCAGGTGATCTCTCCACTCTTTATTTCTGTACATGCTGTTTGTAATAATGAAGAACCATCTTGTTCCTGAACTCGTGTGTTAATGTTTATTTATATGTGTGAAAAGATTATCATTTAAGCATTTATTATGGTTTATATAATGTTTCACATGGATTGCACTAACGTTTAGGAGAAGTATATGTTGTACAACTAGGTTTCCGTGCACGTTCTTTCTTGTTTTCCAGGTTGAAGGCGGAAGGAGAGTTGCTGGGGGTTTGGACCCCGCGGGATCTACATCGAACGTAGGACTTTGGGTGAGTCCTGCTATCATTGTTAACTAGTCTTTTGCATTCAAGTATGGTTGTGTGTGAGTCCTTCTGAATAGCATGCCCTGCTCTGTGGAGGTTTAGACCCAACAAACCTCTAGGGTGATTTTCCCCAAAACATAACTGGTGACTCCGCTGGGGAGCACATTCTTGTGATTCCCCTGTTGGGTGGTTTCAGCTGTTTGATAGGTTTCCAACAGTTTTAACTTTTATTTCCAGTCCAGTTAACTCTTTCTCAGTCAGACTGAAGTCCTGGTTTCTTATCCAGGCTTGATCCTTTTCATTTTTCATTATTTACCTTTGTATACGCGGGTTTGTCTACACATAGATGCGTACACACGCGGTTTTTGTTAAAGGTAGTCGCATATACGCGGGTTTCCTTTAGCACAGTCGCGTATGCACGCTTGTTTCAAAACTGTCAAGTCGCGTATATCTGGGTCAATTTTGAAATTTTTGATTTCTTAGCTTTTTAGTCTTGTCTGACTGTGGAGACCTGTTCCTGCAGTGTCTTTGTGTCCTCTAGATTGTGTTGAAAGTGGTCTTTGGTCTTTTCTCTCTCTTGTTTGGTTGAAAACTAGCTTATCTGGCAAATCTTGTTTCTTGTGCTTGCATTTCTGGGTCGAGTACCAAGATCTATTTCTGGGGATTCTTGGCTATTCTGCTTTATCAGAACAGAGAGCCTCTGCTCATTTACTCTTTCCTACCTTTGTGTCTTGCTTTGCACTTCGATTTTTGCCCATTTCTTGGTTGGTTTTCTTGAGTTCAGTTGACTAGGTCTTGTTGCAATTTTTGAAGAGTCTTTCTTGGTTCTTTGAAGTTTTTTTGTTTGCTGCAAGGTTGTACTATTCTTCTAGGCTGAGTGATTGAGTTTCTTGTCTTCTTTTGCTCATATAGATCTTGCTACTAGCTAGCCCTATAAGGTTTGGAGCATTTTTGAATTTTTTGCTTGAAATTCAGAGTTGTTTGGCTTGGGATTTGGTAGTCTTCTTGGTCTTGTCGAGCTCTTCCTTTTTATAAAACTCAAAAGCTCAAAAACATTTTGTTTTGTCCTTTGCTTTTTTTTCGCATTTTTGTTTTCGTTTTGTTATATCTTTTGAAGCTTTGTTGAGGTTTCTTGCTTTTGGTTTTCAACTTGATTTTGGAAAGGAATTGTCATTGGTTTCTTCCTCTTATTTCAAGCGTTTTTGGTGTCTTTATATTAAGAGTTTCTGATTTAGGGAACTAGCTTTCTAGACAACCAAAAAAGAGATAAAACTGAAAGATCTTTGGGAAATTTCTCTCTGCTTTAGTAGATTTTGCATCTTAGAACTTGCATGCTCTTAGTGATTTGCATCAAGTGCATTTAAGCATTTGGTCATTTTCATAGTTTTTGTGAGTGTGGAGTTTGTTATTTGAAAAGAAAAATAAAAAAAATTTAGTCTCGTAGAACCTGTATAGAAGTTGCTTTTCATCGAAAGACAATAAATACATTTGCATGTAGTTTGGTTTTTATTAATTTCTTTTCTGCGTCAAAACACCACAAGTTTCATTTTCGTATCCCTTTGACTTAACATAACGGCAAATTAAAATAAGCGATATAATTTAAAAGCAACTAGCAATTTTTTTAAGTGTCATACACCAACTAGCTAGGTTGTAGGGCCTTGGATTAGGTGAGTGGAGAGTTAACTCTCCAAGGCCGCTCAAACAAAACATATAAGTTGATTAATTGAGCGAAATCCAACTCCGTTAGGTGGACCGGGAAAGCTCTCCTCCAAAGAGTCAAGCACGAGGGGAAGTGAAGGCTGAGAAGAGAGATACCCCCTCTGATTTGCTGAATCTGACCTCAAGACCATTCCGCTCGGCTTCTGACACAAAATGGTGCCTATAGTTGCCACTCCTAGGTTCCACATAGGTGACTGCGGGGGGGAATACCCGTGGTACCTGAGGCAGACATTGCATCACTTTCAACAGTACTTCTGGGGGGTGCCCTTGCGAAGCTTGGGTACCTGTGCCGGCAAAGGCTGTCGTTAGGAGGTCGGCGTAACTGTTTCTGATACCTTCGCTAATAGGCCTGGGCCGTAATTATTCCAGACTACTTTCAGGAGGTGTTTCGGGGAATATCACCCTAGAGGTTCGTTGGGTTACAACCTCGACAGAGCAGGGGCATGCTACTTAACAGAGACTCACACAACCATGCACGTTGAGAAAAACTAAATAGAGCAGAATGAGAAAGTTATCTCGTAGGGTCCCACCCGCTGAAGCAGTATCCCGCAGTGGTTCTAGACTCCAAACAACTGTCCTTCAATCTTAACTCCAAAGACAAGAAGAAACAAGCACGAAGAACTGGTTGTACAGTATATATCTACTCTAAATGTTAGTGAGATTCATATAAAACATTAAATAAATCATAATGAATTCTTGTATAACAAATATTCTCATACATATAAGCATACACTAACACGTTTATTTCGGGAACAGCATGGTACTTCTGTATTATAAATAGCATGTACAAAAGTAACGAGTGGAGAGATCACCTGATCCTTCCAAGGCCTTCGCAGACTGTCGTCCAGATCCGTCCAGCCCTTGCCTCGCTAAGACTCCTTCCAAACCGGTGCATACGAGATGACATATAAAGGGATGTGCATCTCAAGGAAACAAGGGTTTCCTACAATGAACTGGGAAAGTGCAGGAGGCACGGGGAATCAGACTTGGATAGGGAATACCAACAGAGTATAATATCAATAATTCTCTCTCTCCCTTAGGCCATACACATGAGGGGTTTTTATACTCCTCCAATTAGTTACTATGAATGGAAATGTAGCTGGTTTCGTGTCAGTGGTTGAACTACTTCGAGTAACCATCAACCCAAATTTGGAAATAGGGAATAATTATATATATTTTTAATCATTTTAATGGCATACGCGGAAAAGTCTAGCCGGACTTATGCATACACGCGAAATCACGGTTCTAGGGCCCCACTATGATTTTTTTATCAGCTTTTTTAAGTGAATTTGTCCAAGTCTGTAGGAATGGGTGCCCAAAACCATCAAAGCAATCATGAATCATGTCAAGGTGAGAAATGATACTATAACACTTAAAAACAAGAAGAAGAAATCAAGTGACAACTCCTCCTCAAAATCAAGCCTAAAACTAAAGCAAGAAACTTGACAAAAGCTTCAAAAGTTGTAGCAAACGAAAATAAAAATGCAACAACAAAAGCAAATAACAAGTCAAAATGTTTTTTAAGCCTTTGAAATGCAAAAACAAAAAGCAAAGCAAATGTTTTTTGAGCTTTTTTGTTTTATAGAGAAAGAGCTCGAAAAGACCAAGCACAACTATCAAAATCCAAACCAAACGAGACCGAATTTCAAGCACAAACTTCAAGAATGCTCCCAAACCTTATAAGGCTAACTCGTAGCAAGATCAATAAGAGAAAAAGAAGACCAGAAAACTCAGCCAATCAGCCTAGACAAATAGTGCAAACTCGTCGCAAACAAAAACTCCAAAGAAGCAAGAAAAGCTCTTCAAAAGTTGCAACAAAACCCTAGCCTATGGAACTCAAGAAAACCAATCAAAAACGAAGCAAAAATCACAATGCGAAGCACAACACAAAGATAGGAGCGAGTAAGTGAGAAGAAGCTCTCTGTTCTGATAAAGCAGAACAGCCAAGAATGCTCAGAAAGCGATCTTGGAACTCAATCCAGAAGTGCCAGCACCAGAAACAACACTTTTCCAAAAAGACTATTTTTTACTCAAACGAAAGAGAGAAAAGACATGAAACCACTTCCTTCACACTCCAGTAAGTATAGAGACACTGTAGAAACAGGCCTCCACAGCCAGAAAGGACCAAAAAGTCAATAAACCCAAAAATTCCAAATCTGCCTAGGTATACGCTACTTCACAGCTATGCAACCAGCGTGCATACGCGTCTGTGCTAAGGGAAACTCGTGTATACGCGGGTTACTTTAGACAAAATTGCATGTATACGCGACTGTGTGTAGAAAAAAGTGCGTATACAAAGGAAAATAATGAAAAAACAAAAAGGACAAGCCTGGAAAAGACACCAGGACTTCAGACTGACTGCAAGAAAGTAATCTGGACTGCAAATGAAAGTTAAAACTATCGGCAACCTACCAAACAGCTGAAACAACCCAACAGGAGAATCACAAGAATGTGATCCCCAGTGGAGTCACCAGTTCTGTTTCGGGGAATATCACCCTAGAGGTTCGTTGGGTTACAACCTCCACAGAGCAGGGGCATGCTACTTAACAGAGACTCACACAACCATGCACGTTCAAAAAAACTAAATAGAGTAGAATGAGAAAGTTACCCGTAGGTCCTACGGTTGAAGAAGATCCCGCAGGGTTCAAACCCCCAGCAACCGTCCTTCCTTCTTAACCTGAAAGACAAGAAGAAACAAGCACGAAGAACTGGTTGTATAGCATATATCTACTCTAAATGTTAGTGAGATTCATATAAAACATTAAATAAATCATAATGAATGCTTGTATAACAAATATTCTCATACATATAAGCATACACTAACATGTTTATTTCAGGAACAGCATGGTACTTCTGTATTATAAATAGCATGTACAAAAGTATGAGTGGAGAGATCACCCGATCCTTCCAAGGCCTTCGCAGACCGTCGTCCGGATCCGTCCAGCCCTTGCCTCGCTAAGACTCCTTCCAAACTGGTGCATACGAGATAACATATAAAGGGATGTGCATCTCAAGGAAACAAGGGTTTCCTACAATGAACTGGGAAAGTGCAGGAGGCACGGGGAATCAGACTTGGATAGGGAATACCAACAGAGTATAATATCAATAATTCTCTCTCTCCCTTAGGCCATACACATGAGGGGCTTTTATACTCCCTCTAATTAGTTTCAACAGTTGGAAACAGTTGGCCACGTGCTGGGGTGGTTGAACTACCTGAGTAACCATCAACCCAGCCCGAAAATAGGGAATTTTTATATATTTTTTAATCATTTTAATGGCATACGCGGAAAAGTCTAGCTAGACTTGCGTATACACGCGGAAAATCACGGGCATAGTCGCGTATGGGGATTTTTACATTGTT